>JAESUZ010000214.1:600000-1001290 GCA_017311185.1 Proteles cristata cristata | reverse complement strand
AGTTTGGTGAGTTCCTTATAGACTTTGGATATTAACCCTTTATATAATATGTCATTTGCAACTATCTTTTCCCATTCCGTTGGTTGCCTATTAGTTTTCTGGGTTGTTTCCTTTGCTGTGCAGAAGCTTTTCATCTTGATAAGGTCCCAATAGTTTATTTTTGCTCTTGATTGCCTTGCTTTTGGGGATGTGTCAAGTAAGAAGTTGCTGCGGTGGAGGTCAAGGAGGTTGTTTCCTGCTGACTCCTCTAGGGTGTTGATAGTTTCCTGTCTCACGTTCAGGTCCTTTATCCATTTTGAGTGTATTTTTGTGCATGGCATGAGAAAATGATCTAGTTTCATTCTTCTGCATGTTGCTGTCCAGTTCTCCCAACACCATCTGTTTAAAAGGCTGTCTTTTTTCCATTGGATATTCTTTCCTGCTTTGTCAAAGATGAGTTGGCTGTATACTTGGGTCCAATTTCGAGTTCTCACTCCTGTTCCATTGGTCTATGTGTCTGTTTTTGTGCCAATACCATACTGTCTTGATGATGACAGCTTTGTAGTAGATGGCTAAAGTCTGGGATGGTGATCCCTCCTGTTTTGGTTTGTTTTTCAGGATTACTTTGGCTATTCGGGTCTTTTTGTGGTTTCCATACAAACTTTAGGGATAGTTTGTTCTAGTTTTGAGAAGTAAGGCTGGTGCAATTTGATTGAAATCTGCATTGAATGTGTAGAGTGCCTTAGGTAGTAATGACATGTTAACTATATTTATTCTTCCTATCCATGAGCATGGAATGTTTTTCCATTTTTGTGTCTTCTTCAATTTCCTTCATAAGTTTTCTATAGTTTCCATCATACAGATCTCTTGTATCCTTGATTAGGTTTATTCTGAGGTATTTTATGGTTTTTTGTGCAATTGTGAATGGGATCAGTTTCTTGATTTCTCTTTCTGTTGCTTCATTGTTGGTGAATAAAAATGCAACCGATTTCTGTACATTGATTTTGTATGCTGCAACTTGGCTGAATTCTTGGATCAGTTCTAGTAGGCTTCTGGTGGAGTCTGTCGGGTTTTCGATGTAGAGTGTCATGTCATCTGCGAAGAGTGAAAGTTTGACTTCCTCTTTGCCAATTCTGATGCCTTTGATTTCCTTTTGGTGTCTGATGGCTACATGCTAGACTTCCAGCACTATGTTAAACAGCGGTGGTGAGAGTGGGCATCCCTGTCGTGTTCCTGATCTCAGGGGAAAGCTCTGAGTTTTTCCCCGTTGAGGATGATGTTAGCTGAAGGCTTCTCATAGATGGCTTTGATGATGTTTAAGTAGGTTCCTTCTATCCCAACTTTCGAGAGTCTTTATTAAGAAGGGATGCTGTATTTTGTCAAAGGCTTTTTCTGCATCTATTGACAGGATCATATGGTTTTTATCTTTTCTTTTATTGATATGATGTATCACATTGATTGATTTGCGAATATTGAACCAGCCCTGTAACCCAGGAATGAATCCCACTTGATCTTGGTGGATGATTCTTTTTATATGCTGCTGGATTCGATTTGCAAGGATCTTGTTGAGAATTTTTGCATCCGTATTCATCAAGGATATTGGCCTGTAGTTCTCTTTTTTTGCTGGATCTCTGTCTGGCTTGGGAATCAGAGTGATGCTGGCTTCATAAAATGAGTCCGGGAGTTTTCCTTCGCTTTCTATTTTTTGGAATAACTTGAGAAGAATTGGGATTAATTCTGTTTTAAATGTCTGGTAGAATTCCCCAGGGAAGCCATCAGGTCCAGGGCTCTTATTTGTTGGGAGATTTTTGATCACTGATTCAATTTCTTCACTCGTTATGGGTCTGTTCAGGTTTTCTATTTCTTCCCGTGTGAATTTTGGTAGTGAGTGTGTGTTTAGGAATTTGTCCATTTCTTCTAAGTTGTCCAATTTGTTGGCATATAATTTTTCATAGTATTCCCTGATAATTGCTTGTATTTCTGAGGGGTTGGTTGTAATAAGTCCATTTTCATTCATAATTTTGTCTATTTGGGTGCTCTCTCTTTTCTTTTGGATAAGTCTGGCTAGAGGTTTGTCAATTTTGTTTACTTTTTCAAAAAACCAACTCTTGGTTTCATTGATCTGTTCAATTGTTTCTTTGGTCTCTATGTTGTTTATTTCTGCTCTAATTTTTACTATTTCTCTTCTTCTACTGGGTTTAGGGCGTTCTTGTTGCTCTGCCTCTAGTTCCTTTAGGTGAGCTGTTAGATTTTGGACTTGTGCTTTTTCTAATCTCTTAAAATAGGCCTGGAGAGCAATGTACTTTCCTCTTAGGACTGCCTTGGCCGCATCCCATAGATTTTGAATTGTTGTGTTTTCATTTTCATTTGTTTCCATATATTTTTTAATTTCATCTCTAATTGCCTGATTGGCCCATTCATTCTTTTTTTTTTTTTTTAATTTTTTTTTTTTTTAATGTTTTTTTTTTTTCTAGGAGAGAGAGAGACAGCGTGAGCAGGGGAGGGTCAGAGAGAGAGGGAGTCACAGACTGAAACAGGCTCCAGCTCTGAGCTGGCAGTCAGCACAGAGCCCGACGCGGGGCTCGAACCCACGAACCGCGAGATCATGACCCAAGCGAAAGTCGGACGCTTAACCGACTAAGCCACCCAGGCGCCCCTGGCCCATTCATTCTTTAGAAGGGTGTTCTTTAACCTCCATGTTTTTGGAAGTTTTCCAGACTTCTTCCTGTAATTGATTTCAAGTTTCAAAGCATTGTGATCTGACAGTGTGCATGGTATGATCTCTATTCTTTTATATTTATTGAGGGCTGCTTTATGTCCCAGTATGTGATCTATCTTGGAGAATGTGCCATGCGCACTTGAGAAGAAAGTAAATTCCCTGGGTGAGGCGGAGTTTTTTAAACCCTAGTTCTTCAGTCCTGTAGAGTCTCGTTCTCCTCTTTCAGCAGTTCAACCTCCTCTCACGAACCCCCACTGAAATAGCTTCTGCTTCAGTCTTTCACTTCCAAGGGACACTGGTTCCTCCTTCACCCCTAATTCACATCCTGGTAGAGGATGAGAACACTGCCTCTTCCCGCCCTCCTGGGTAGCCGTCCCCTCAAGCCAGAGACTTTGAACACCAAGGCATAGCCTAACTTGTGGCCAATATAGCTCTCCTCCGTCACACAGATCCTCATACTATCCGTATCCCTCCACCTCCATCCTCACCCTCACATTCTAGAAAACACCACTGAACTGTTCTTTGCGCTACTAAGCCACCTCAGCAGTGGCATCCCTTTATATGAATATAAAAAAAATCCAGTCTATAAAAAGATCAGGCAGGGGCGCCTGGATGGCTCAGTCAGTTAAGCATCCGACTCTGGATTTTGGCTCAGGTCATGATCTCACGGTTTGTGAATTTAACACCCACATCGGGCTCTGTGCTAACAGTGTGGAGCCTGCTTGGGACTCTCTCTCCCTCCCTCCCTCCTTCTCCCTCCCTCTCTGTCCCTCCTCCACACTCCCTCTCAAAATCAATTTAAAAAATAAACTTAAAAAAAATAAAGAGATGAAGCGACTTGATCAGGGTCCCACAGCAAGGCGGCAGTGGAGCCGGGACCAGCGCTCACGTCTTGTGACTCCAAGCCCGGTTTTCCTGCCACAACCCTGCCCTCCGCATTGCTCTGGTGTGTGCGTCTGCTGACCTTGGGGTCGCTGTGGTGAATACATGGAAGTAACAGAGGAGAAGTGAAAGGTCCAATGTGGAAGAGAATGACACGAAAGAACTGAAGTTATAGGAATGAAATCAGCAGAGAAGGCACACTGACTCTAGTTCAAGTTCACACTGCTGTTGGGTCAATCTGATGTGACGTTCAGAGAGGACACTTCATTGCTAAGTGATTGATAAGTAAGAATCCTTTTCTTTCCTCCAAGGTTTACCTCACTTAAGAGTGTGTCTGAAAAAAAGAAGAAAAAAGTGGGGGGCATGGCAGTATATACATGCCGCTCATCAGGCTTGAGGATAGATGGGAGAAAAAGGCAGTGGGAATGGCCTAGCCCTTCCTGGCTTGTTTTTCAGGAGAACCCAATTCTCACAGGATTGCCAGTGTTTAACAGTAAATGTCAGAAAAAGAGAAAATGACAAGAGAGAAGAGATTTTCTGCTGAGGTCTGGAAGAAGAAAAACTAAAAAAGCTGCATACACTGAACTAGGGAGATGGGGGCCACTGTTATCCTGGGGGGCACAGTTGGCAAAGACAAAGTGGCTGATGGAAAGCCTGCAGGGAGGAGGGGCCAGAGCGCATCCCTGCAGGTACTTCGCTGTCAGTCAGTAATTGAAGGGTGAAGTCTTAGTGTACGGACACGAGCCTCCTTATTCCCCACCTCCCATTCTTTTGCTGCCTGCTTATTCCCTTGACTTTTTATTATCAGATTCTTTCCTGCGGGAAGGAAATGCCAAGAAGGAGACTATTGTAATTTCATGCACTCTTTGGTATTTTTTTAAGGCATTGTTATGGTAATAATTTATTAGGAAAGCCACCAGCGCATGCTCTAGACCATTAGAATCCCATCCTTAAATATCATGAGGATTTTCACCTTTTAAATTTTTCCTGTGGTGGGGAGCCTGGGTGGCTCAGTCAGTTAAGCATGCAATTTTGGCTCAGGTCATGATCTCAGTTCATGAGTTCGAGCCCCGTGTCAGGCTGCATGCTGACAGTTCGGAGCCTGGAGTCTGCCTCTGATTCTGTGTCTCCCTCCCTCCCTCTTTCTCTGCCCCTCCTCTGCTTGCACTCTGTTTCTCTCTCTGAAAAATAAACATTAAAAAAAATTAAAAAATGAAAATTTTTCCTGTGGCAAAATATGTATTAACATAAAAGATGCCAATTAATCCATTTTTAAGTGTACGAGTCACTGGCATTAATTACATTCAAACTGTTATACAACCATCACCACTATTTCCAAAACTTTCCATCACCCCAAACAGAAACCTGTACCCAATGACCACTAACTTCCTGCTCCCCTGCCCACAGCCCCTGGTAACACCTAATCCACTTTTTGTCTCTATGAATTTAATGTCAGGCATTCTTACTTAACTGTATATATCTCCTAAAATGTAGCAGCCATAGAAAGAATAGACCCTGAGGTGAAAAGGAAAGGGAGTTTTGGGTTAAAAACCAAATTATGATTTTTAAATATGACTTAAACATAGTTGAGAACTTTTTATTATGACTGAGTACTTCAGTTCCCCCCAGAGAAAGCAAAATGAAAGTCCTTCTGTTGTGCTATAAATCAGCACCTTTCTTTCCTCTTTCAGTGACCATGCAGCAGGTAGCCAGGACAGTGGCTAAAGTGGAACTCTCAGACCACGTGTGCGATGTGGTGTTTGCGCTCTTCGACTGCGATGGTGAGTGGGGCCCTGGCAGTAGACACCATTTATGATGGAGCCTGGCAGGCAGCTCCAGGGTACTAAGACCTCTTCAGCTTACCCCTTTCTCATAGCAGCAGCTCAGCCCTCAGCCTCATGACATTGAGAAACGTAACCCCAGGTCCTGGTTTGCGTTTTTCACTTCTTAGAATTCCAGTTTGCCTGTGAGCTTAAGTTAACTTATGACCATAAAGATCTTAAATATGGAAGCAAATATATTAGACTCACCTTGCTGCTTAGTAGATCAGGAGCACACGATTCATAATTATCTGAATGTGTCTAGAAAGAAGGTGGAACCAGGGTGTCTGGGTGGCTCAGTCAGTTGAGCATCCAGCTTTGGCTCAGGTCATGATCTTGCAGTTGATGAGTTCGAGCCCCACATTGGGCTCTCTGCTGCCAGCACAGAGTCCACTTCAGATCCTCTTTCCCCATTCTCTGTGCGTCTCCCCACTCATGGGCACGCTTGTGTACCCACTCTCTCTCTCAATAAGTAAGCATTAAAAAAGGAAGGGAAGGGAGGGGAGGGGAGGGGAGGGGAGGGGGAAAAAAAGAGGCACTAATCTCTCCAAGGCACATCCCAGTCATTCACATTCCATGGTAGCCGTCCGGCCCGCAGTGGTCTGTTATGTCTGTGGCCAGTCCATAGTTTAGCCCAGTTAAGAGATCCTGGTTCTGCTCTGGCATCATTTCTCAGCTCTTTCACCTGACACAACACTGCTACTAATATTCACAATAGAGGCTTGCCCTTTTTTTCAGTGCTCACTAAGAGCCAGGCATTGTGCTAATCCTCTGACGTAGGAACTGTTATTCACCATGGTTTCCACATAAGGAAGCTGAGACTCAGAAAGGTGAGGTAATTTTCCCAGGATCACATACGGGGTAGTAGACAGCATAACCAGGATTTGAATCCAAGCTGTGCCGCCTCCTCTGTCCTGTATGACGTCCACTGTTTGTTTCCCAGCCAGGATTCACCATTCATCTCCCTCTAGGAAGCAAGGCTAATGGAATCCAGGAACCAGGTCAGAAGTCCCCAGGGGCGCCTGGGTGGCTCAGTCAGTTGAGCATCCGACTTCAGCTCAGGTCATGATCTCACAGATCGTGGGTTCGAGCCCTACATCGGGCTCTGTGCTGACAGCTAGCTTAGAGCCTGGAGCCTGCTTCAGATTCTGTATCTCCCTCTCTCTCTGACCCTCCCCTGCTCATGTTGTCTGTTCTCTCTCTCTCAGAAATAAATTTTAAAAAACATTGAAAAAAAAAAAAGAAGTCCCTGCCTATGTGAACCTTCGTGCTGGTCCCAGCATAATGAATCACTCTGACTTTTTCATTCCTTGTTTCAATTTGTCATCATTACTAGGCTTTACACTCTATCTCTGCGTGACTGAACTTCCCTACTACGAGCTTTTTAAAGTTTTTATTTTGATTCCAGTGAGTTAACATACGGTGTGTTATTAGTGCCAGGTGTACAATACAGTGATTCAGCACTTCTATACATCACCCAGTGCTCATCACAAGTGCCCTCCTTAATCCCCAGCACCTAGTCTACCCAGCCCTCCACCCTTCTCCTCTCTGGTAACTACAGGCTTGTTCTCTAAAATTAAGAGTCTGTTTCTTGCTTGTCTCTTTCTATATATATTCTTTTTATCGCTTTGCTTTGTTTTGTTTCTTAAACTCTACATATGAGTTAAATCCTATGGCATTTGTCTTTCTCTGACTGACTTAACTTCATTTAGCATTATACTTTCTAGCTCCATCCATGTTGTTGCAAATGGCAAGATTTCATTCTTTTTTATGGCTGAAAAATATTCCATTGTGTATGTATATACACACACACACACGCACTCATATATATATATACTACATCTTCTTTATCTATTCATCAGGCCATGGACACTTGGGCTGCTTCCATATCTTGACTATTATAGATAATGCTACTATAAATTGTGAACTTTTTAAGGGTAGTTACAAGTCCCCTGTTCACCTTGGAACCCCTCCCTAGAACCTTGGGTAGTACTTTGCACATAACAGTTGTTCATTAACTTAAGTTACTGAAGTTATTAAGTTGAACTTGAGTTATTTAAACCTCTGATCCATACCCACAACTGAGGTCTGAGTCAAAGAAAACTCCAGGGTTAGCACAAGAAGATAGCCTCACCCTCAGGTAGGCGGGGTTATTCTCAGAGAGAGAGGGAGATACAGAATCGGAAACAGGCTCCAAGCTCTGAGCTGGCAGTCAGCACAGAGCCCAATGCAGGGCTCGAACCCAAGAACCATGAGATCATGACCTGAGCCAAAGTTGAACGCTTAACCAGACTGAGCCACCCAGGCTTCCCCCCTTAATTCCATTCTTAATAAGCCATATTACTGATTACTTTTCACCCAGCCAGGCTACTTTTTAACTCTTTATTGAAGTATAATATACATACTGAAAAGTACAAATATCCTAAGTATACAGCTTGCTTTTAAAAATGAACATACCTATGTAACCAGTATTATCCAGAAACAGCACATTCATGGGACGACAGGGCCCCCTGGTGCTGCCTTCCAGTCACTTCCCCTCCCAAGGGCAGTCAGTTTCCTGGCTTGGAATTCCGTAGATTAAGTCTTCCTGGGTTTGCTTGTTTGTTTGATCTTGCTATGAGGTATCACTGAGGCTGCCCATGCTCTCTTCAGCCAGAAAACATGGGCCAGGTTAGGTTTTCAAGTACTCTCTATAGAAGTAAGCCGTGTACTCTTTCCACTCTCTTCCCAGACTGATCGTTAGTAAGTCTGTTTGCTGGTTTCCTCTTGTCTTATCCCTACCAGTAATGGTGGCCATTCTTTTCATCAGCAGATGTTTACTCCTGGGCGTATAGTCAAAGGGTAACTGTCCTCTACTATTGAAGTGGTTACTGTTTTGTGTGGCTGAAGAGACTGACCTTTGGTTCGACCGGATGCTTTCCAAGTTCCCTTCCAGACCCAAGAGTCTGCCACTGAAGAGGGTAGAATGGGAGGCCATGAGAAAATGGGCTTATCCCAAAGCCGGATTCTGATTTTGGTTTTTGCCAAAGAAACCCCCCATCATCATCTCTCACCTGGACAACAGTCTTCCTGACTGAGCCCTGTGCTCCAGTTGTGCCTCTGTCCAGTCGCATCCCCACACAGCCAGCCAGGGAAATCCAGCCTCAAGGGAAATCTAACTCCATCTCACTTACCTACTTCCAGTCCTTTCCTGGGGCTCTGCCACCTAGAAGATAGAGAACAAACCCTTTCATGAAAATGCAAGACCCTTGGGGACCTGTGACCTGCCTTCCTCTTCCATTCACTCGCCCCCACCCCCGTGTCGGGCAATTTGCACCTTTGCTTATGTTAACACCCCTACCTAGAATGCCTCCCCCCCTCACTCCCCTTTACTTGGCCAGTTTCTGCTCATCCTTTGGGATTCAGCTTAGGAGTCACCTCCAGAAGGCCTTTACTGCCCTGTACTTGCACCACCCCAAGCCTGGGTTCCATATCGTCCTCTGCGCCCCCATAGCATCTTCCGTCTACCCCATTATGGCATTTACCACACTGCTGAAATAATGTATTTGTTTCTCCCACAACCTGGGAGTGTTTCAAGGAACAAAGTCTTATTTATCTCTTTATTCTCAACTCCTAGCATAGCACCTGACCTATAATATATTCTCATTCAGCGTTGGTCACACTACACTAAACTGTCACTGAGTTGTAATCAGAAACATCGAGGAAGGAGCAAACCGTTCATTTTAAGCCAAGAGAACTGAATTTGGCTGTGAGATTGCCCTGGGCTTTGGAACCCACATGGCGTGAACAGTTGAATTTTCTCCGTGTCTTTGTTCTAAGGCCTTCACTTATCCCTGTTGTGTTTGCCTCTTCCTCTAGGCAATGGGGAGCTGAGCAATAAGGAGTTTGTTTCCATCATGAAGCAGCGGCTGATGAGAGGACTAGAGAAGCCCAAAGACATGGGCTTTACCCGCCTCATGCAGGCCATGTGGAAATGTGCACAAGAAACCGCCTGGGACTTTGCTTTGCCTAAACAGTAACCCAGAACTGCAAGAGGGGCCTCCTCCTCCACCCAAGCCAGCCTGGCCCCTTGAGCAGAGCCTTGGCACCATCCTTCCTGCTGCTGCTTCTGGAAGTAGTGCTCCCTTCCTCCTGGGAATGATCTCGGGAATCAATCAGTCTTCCCTCTCCACCCTTCCCCTGTCTAAGCATCTCTGCTCAGCTCTGATGCTGCCCAGTGATTAGGTTCTCAAAAACATGAACACGTCCCACAAGTTCGGCCTTTGGCACCTGCATCAGCACCATGCATTCAGGCACCCTATGGATAAAGAACGCAGGGGGCCATCCACGTACCTGCCAGCCCTGGGAAACACCCAGTTCTCGAGTCATTCTTGCTGCGGATTCACATTAAGAACATCCTTGCTTTTCCTCCTGCTCGTACTTTTAAACCACGAGCTGGGAAGACCTCTGAAAGGCCAAAGGTCATGAATGGTCATGAGGAAGAGCCGGGCTGCCTGAGCTGGTGGGAAGCCTGGGCCAGAGGAAGGATCCACGTCGGTCCCCGGGGTGGCCCTGACACCTGCTCCAAGGAGGTGATCTGCACCGTGGGAATGGAGCAAGATTTGGAGTTTACAGCAGCCATTTCATGGCTCTCTCCACTCCTCTATTTTCCTCCCAGGCTCCCTGAGAGGGCTCCACCATGACTGTGCTTAATGAGCAGCAGTGACTGAGTTCAAGTTCCCTGCAAGTGCCATTTCCCCTCCAGGAATGTGCCTCTGAAGCCGAGGCCTGGCTCAGAGCCTGTCTGCCCTCCGTCTTAAACACTTGTAAAATATCACTTTCATTGTAACAGTTTGCAATAAACCCCCCCCCCCCACCAAAGGCTTTTGTCTCTTTTATTTTAGGATCCTCTGGGGTACTTTTAATTCATTTCTCCAGTGGGTTGGAGACCCTGCTAGCAGCGGATCTGCTTCATTTCTACCACAGTCTGGTTCTTCCTGTTCAAAGGCAACCTCAGGCACAAACAAAAAGTGAGGGCATTTGGAGGTTAATGATGGCACTGTCACTGCACAGTTTGGGTGTCATTTCATCTCAGGCCAGGTACATAGTCCTTGATGTCCCCTACCCCACGGTTGGGAACTAAAGTGGGGTGGAGGAGTATACAGGAAATCAAACTGTAAAATGACCGGGTTGAGAGTAATGGGCTCTTAAGGTTTCTTCCTTCCAGGTCCCCAGAGCCTCTCCTTCAGCTCTCCTCCAGAATTCCCGCAGCCTCCAGAAGCTCCAGGCAGTGCCCCCGGCACGCGAGTGTCTCGAGTCTGATGCAATAGACGAACCACACCAAACACCCAGTGCTTCCCGCAGGCCTGGAAGCCGGTAGGAAGTGTTTATCAGCCACATAAGAGCAGGGGCCTGGGTCTGTGGTTCTGCAAGGACAGTACCAGCCCCAGTGTCTCCCCTAGAGCAGTGTAACAAGTTCATTTCCAATGTCCTTTCCGGGAGCAGGTTAGACTATCTCTCAAAGGAGCTTGCCATTCACCTAATTCATGTACCTTCCACTCTTTCCTTTCTTGGGATATGTATTCCTGGTACCCAGGTGGAGGCTTTGCCTTGCTCACTGCCTCAGGGCTGAGGCATCAGCAAAATGTGAGCTTTTCTTACATTTGTCCCGGAATCCCCAGGTCACCTTTTCTGCAACCCTCGTTTCTCCAGCCTGGAAGCGAAGTCCCATTCACAGCCTTTATGGGGCACTCATTCCCCTGCAAGAAGAGATCTGCTGTTTGGCCTGGGTTCACTCAAGCAGTAAGCCAGAGCACAGCAGGAGAGAGTAAATATCTTACCTACAGCTTGAAACCCAAGGTCAAGGGCACCCACTTATCACGGGTACATGGAATTCCAACTTTAGGTCCCGGGAGTGCCTGGGGAAGCACAGGAGGTCCAGGTGCTCTAGAAGACAGGATGGCCTCACCTGGGCACAATCGTGAGGTACAAGCTAAGTCACCCGGAAGAGGCCAGGGTCCCCCAAGGATGTCCTTGAGCAAGGTGGCATGTGAGCAGGCCTGAGAGGGTTTCAGTAGGCAGCATCTGGGGGAGGCTGGGAGCACTGGGGGGTACAGAAGGCTGATGTGTGCTTGCCTTTTTATTCAGATGGTTTCTTCTACCTAAATAGAATAACCTTCCTCTCTTTCTTCAAAACTCCACTCCAGCTCTTCACCACTTAGGAAGCCCATGTGGATCCTCTTCCAGACAAGATTAGTAGTCCCTCCTCTGCCTCCCAGGGATCACTGGCCCACCCCTGACACCACTGCTGTAATCATGTAATGTTTGTGAGATTGTCACCCACAAAGTTCAGACCCAAAGCAGTGACATGGTCAAAAAACAGTCCACCACCAAAAGCTAATTTTAAAATAACTCTTGGACAGGGCAACTGGTTGAGCATCTGACTTCAGCTCAGGTTACGATCCTACAGTTTGTGAGTTCGAGCCCTGCATGGGGCTCTCTGCTATCAGCACAGAACCTGCTTCAGATCCTCTGTCCCCCTCGCTCTCTGCCCCTCCCCCACTTGTACTCTCTCAAAAATAAAAGTATTAAAAAATATAGGGGCATCTGGGTGGCTCAGTCAGTTGAGCATCTGACTTCAGCTCATGGTTCATGAGTTTGGGCTCCATGTCAGGTTCTGTGCTGACAGCTCAGAGCCTGGAGTCTGCTTCAGATCTTGAGACCCCCCTCTCTCCCTGCCCCTCCCCCTACTCATTGTCTGTCTCTCTTTCTCTCTCTCTCTCTCAAAAATAAATTTAACATCTAAAATAAATAAAATAACTCTTGGACAATGTAAAAGCTATTATGAGCAGTGCCTCAGTAAATTCCTCTCACATACCCACAGCCATTCTCTATGTTTGTTGCTGTTCTCTCCTTCTTTAAAACAAAAAAAGAACTCTCTAGTTCTAGCCCTTAGACTTCAGCGAGGGAAAGAAAGGTAGAGAGGACTCAGGCTGCTGGGCTTCCTTGTCACCCTGGGCTCAGCAGCATCCATGAGGACAAGCAGAATGTGGAGACAGAGGTACTAAGGAAAATGGGTTTAAGAACATGCATGCTCTTCAAAAATCATACTAATAGCTTTTAATCCCCCACCCAATTTTAGCTCTGGTTGGACTATATGCACTTGAACTCAGTGGGAGTCTAAGACAAAAGGAGGAAGTCCAGGCAACAGCTGCTCCCAGACAGGGTAGAAGGGATAGCAGCATAAGTGCCAGGAGCCAGGTCCCCCAACTGGAGCATCCTCTCCAAGCCTGAGCACAGCCCAAGCCAGGTCATATGCCCCCAAGAAGCTCAGAAAAAGAGGGAGGGAACAGAGTCAGGAGTTCAGAGGCACATGGGTGGCTCAGTCGGTTAAGTGTCCAACTTCGGCTCAGGTCATAATCTCGCAGTTCGCGAGTTTGAGACCCACGTTAGGCTCTGCCTGCTTTGGATTCTGTGTGTCCCTCTCTCTGACCCTCTCCTGCTCATGCTCTGTCTCCGTCTCTCAAAAACAAAATAAAAAATAAACTTTTTTTTTAATTAAAAAAGAGAATTAGCTTGCTCCCAATCTTAGTGTTCTGAAGTATAAATAGGTTACAACCTTTTAAAAAAAAAAAAGTTCAGCTTTCAGGCTTCAAGTGCCACCTGCTGGCAAGAAGGCTCAGCGCAAGGAGTCTGGTCTGGAGTGGGTAAGGGGAGGCAGCTTGAGTCCAGCCTAGCCCCAGCCCTGCTCCTGAGACAAGGCCTCCCAGGAACCTGGGTGGCACTGAGTGAGTCAGAATGAACAGCCAAGGATAGACCGTAACCATGAAAAGAGACATTATGGATATGATTCTAATTGAGAAGCGGAAAGGAGCAATGCTTGTGGATTGTTCTCTGTGGTTCAGAACGGGAATTTTTACCAGCAAATGAGAGGGTATGAGTTGCTCTATTCAGTCCACAACTCTTTGCTGCTCACCTGCTATATGCCAGGCATGGGGCAAGGTCTTCAGGGAGTTTGTCTTCTAGAGAAAGGAAACAAGGTTAAGTACATGCTGGTAGGAGAGCACTTAGAAAAGCAGAAGGGCCACCAAATGCAGATTTGGGAGCTCAAGGCAGGCTTGCAGAGGAAAGGATTTATTTTTAGGTCAAAAAAACCCACTAAGGTCTGCGTGTTGAGTAGGAGGTAACAACAGGGGAGGGGGCCCAGGCAGAGGCTGCAGTGCATGCAAAGGTCCCAAGGCCAAAAAATAGCATGTTTCTGGGAACTGAAATTCTGGGGAGTATCCAGAACAAACTGGGAAGTGATTTTGTAACCCAAGAGTTAGTTAATATGACAATCTTCACCCCCAAAAAAAAAAAAAAGATAACAAATGCATTTCAGTATTTTAAACCACACTTAAAATTATACGAGAAATTTTAAAATGCTTAGAACTGAGTATGATAGAGGCGCCTGGGTGGCTCAGTTGGTTAAGCATCTATCTGACTTTGGCTCAGGTCATGACCTCACTGCTCCTAATCTGGATCCCCGCATCAGGCTCTGTGCTGACAGCTCAGACCCTGGAGCCTGCTTTGGATTCTGTGTCTCCCCCTCTGTGCCCATCGTCTTTTCACATTCTCTCTCTCTCTCAAAAATACATAAATATTTAAAAAATTTTAAGAACTGAATATGATTATCAAAATACTAAATATGAAGACTGTGGGACACAGCTAAAGGGAAACTTAAAACTCCTTAACAACTTCCATACTTATTTACAGATTATAGGATGACACTATGTTAAGCGTCTGCTTCAAGAAGTTGGAGGAAAAAAAAGATCAAGATCATAACCCAAAATAATAAATAAGAGGAGCAAAAATAAATAATATTAGGAAATTTAATATGCATATAACCAGCTACTACAGAAGTTTAGAAATAGTAATACAGGGAACTTTATGCCAATAAATTTGAAATGGATAGTTTCCTAGAAAATATAACTTTACCAGACATAAGAAAAAATTAAAAATCTGATTAGACTATAATAAAGAGAATCATTAATTTTAAGTCTACTTATAATAAAAAAAAATACCAAACCCAGATGACTTTATATGAGAGGGGGGAAAAAAGAGAACCAGGTCCTGTAGGACCTTGAAAGACCCAATAAGGAGTTTGGACTTTATTTTAATTATAATTGGGAGCCACTGAAGGATTTTAAGCCGGAAGATGATGTAACGAGTTTTGCATTTTGGAATGATGACTCTGCCTGCAATGCCACAGATGGATTGGAGCAGGATCCAGGTTGGAGACAGCTATAATAATCCAGTTAGCAGATGCTGGACGCCTAGATTAGGGTGAATGACTGCAGAGTTGGAACTGCTAACAGAATTGGGAGATGTGAGGTCAGGCCTGAGGGCTAAGGGTGGGGGCATGTAACTTGGAGGATGGTGAGGGAGAGGGAATAATTAAGGATGACATCAGATTTCTGTTTAGGTAATGGGGTGTATGGTACTGCTCTTCCGTGGGGCTGGGAAACAGAGAACCAGGTGTGGCTGGAGGAAGATGAGGCTTTTTTGACATGCTGAGGTGCCTGAGAGGCATCCCGGCAGAAATATCTAATGGGTTGTCAGATATAAGAATCTGGACCCAGGTAAGGGGTCTAGGGTAGAGATATGGTTTAGGAATCTCCCAACTTCAAGGCCAACTAACCACAAACAGCAAGTCTGAATCAGTTTCCCCACTATAAAACACTAACCCCAGCTCCATCTCTTCCCCAAGGGAAACTGGGAGTAGAGACCATCGAAGTGAAAGGACTTTGAATCAAAGAACCCATACTTGGTGGGTTATCTATGAGGGGACAAGTTTGGTAGAAAGGGTTTCAAGTGCCCTGTGCCCTCCTTCCACTCTCCAGACTCACTAGATGTCAAGAGCTCCATTTTCTGTAGGGAGAAGAAGAGACAGAGCAAAGGACTACAGTGGAGATCCAAAGATCAAATAATGTGTTGAAACTCAAATTGAATATTCAATCACCTATCAGTCATTCACACGCAGGGGAATGTTCACCGTCGTTGCTGTAAGGTTTAAGTTTTCTTCTTTCTTTTTCCACCATTCACATGGTTCCAAAAGGAAGCCTAACATAAAAAAGCATACATTTTTTAAAGTTTATTCATGGGGGGGGAGGGGCAGAGAAAGGAGAGAGAATCCCAGACTCCCTGTTGGCAGTGTGAAGCCCAAAGTGGGGCCCAAACCCAGGAACCAAGAGACCATGACTTGAGCTGAAATCGAGTCAGATGCTCAACTGACTGAGTCACCCAAGCGCCCCCTGTCAAAAAGGCACATGTTTTAATGCCTCCCAGCCATTCCCACAGCTGCAGAGTACTCCATTGTATACCATGGTTTAATCGATAAGAGTAGTTTCTCAGGGAGAGATTTTAGAACCTGGCTTTCTGAAAAGATGGGCTGGGAGGTCACATCTGGAGACAGCAAGGGACACTGGGGAATCAGGAAGCAAAAGAGCAAAGGACAGGGAGTACAGAATACTCCACTGATTCAGCAATTCTTCCTGAAGCCCTAGGAAGGAATCTATCCCCATGGCTAGTTCAGGGGAACTCTCAATAAAGTGTTTAAACAGAAAAAAACCAGGGCACCTGGTGGCTCAGTCAGTTAAGCGTCCGACTTCGGCTCAAGGCATGATCTCACAGTCCATGGGTTTGAGCCCCACGTCAGGCTCTGTGCTGACAGCTAGCTCAGAGCCTGGAGCCTGCTTCAGATTCTGTGTGTGTCTCTCTCTCTGCCCCTCCCCTGCTCACGCTGTCTGTCTGTCTGTCTGTCTCTCTCTCTCTCTCTCTCTCTCTCAGAAATAAATAAAACATTTAAAAAAATGAATAAAACTAGGGGAGCCTGGGTGGCTTAGTCGGTTAAGCGTCCGACTTTCACTTAGGTCATGATCTCACGGTTCGTGGGTTCGAGCCCCGCGTCGGGCTCTGTGCTGACTGCCAGCTCAGAGCCTGGAGCCTGTTTCAGTCTATGACTCCCTCTCTCTCTCTGACCCTCCCCTGCTCACGCTGTCTTTCTCTCTCTCTCCTAGAAATAAATAAAAATATTTAAAAAAAATGAATAAAACAGACAAAAACCTATCTCTGGGATTCATTTACTCTATTCATTTAACAAAGATATATGGAGCCCATGTTAGGTACCAGGCCCTGTGCTCAGGCCATGGGGAATGTTGAGGGCAAGATCTCCATCTTGGCTGAGCCGGAGTCAGGTGTGCGAGCTGTGCGAGGCAGTGAAGGCGAGGGTCCAAGGGGGTGCCAGGCTCACAGAGGAGACCCTTTCCTGGCCTCAGGTCCTGTCTCAGACGCCATCTCCGATCTTACACACACAACTAGCAACTCCGTCTTCTGAGCCTCCTCTGGAGCTCACACACAACCCCACTGTTGTACTCGCCACACTGTCCGCTAATTCTGTAATATCGAGCTCCCTTACCAGACTGTGGGCGCCCTGAGGGCGGGCGCTCCCCTTTAGCCGTGGTGCGTTCTGAACCCCTAGAACTCTGCACAGTGCCTGGCTTTCAGTATTGACATCTGCCTGTTAAATCAATTCTATCTCTTCACAGAGATGGAACTTAAGCTGAGCCCTGAGGAACAAGTTAGCGTGGACAGATGAAAAAGATAATTAAGGAGGACAGATAGATAGGGCTGGGGTGAAATGTATGAAGGCGGAGATGGGGAGGGGGTGACAGGAGATGGAAGCATGTTAAGGTCACACTGAATTCTCGGCATCCCCAGAGGTGAGAAATACAGAGGCCGGTGGTCATCGAATACAAGGATGGTTTTGGCTGTCGAAGTAAGAGGAGATGCTAAGATTCATTCGGAGATTCTTTTCTCCAGTGACTTCCCTTGGTTATCTGTGGAAGCGATTAAGGACTTTTTTTCCCCTTTACTCTTTGAGCCTCATCCTCCCACAGATACCAGGATCCCAGCTAGACAGGATAGACATTCCCAATTTTTCCCTCAGATCAAAACCATGACATCTTGATGTAAAGAACTGTCAAGGAGAAACTGTAATTTCAAGCTGGCACACCAGTTCCGGTTTTAAACAAAATCGATAGACCAAGGACCATAAAGTTTAACTTGAACTGAGCAGCAGTGTGACTTCCTTCCTGGCCTTTGGACCAGAGAAGGATGCATAGATGAATTGCCTCAAGACCAAAAACAATACACCCAGTTTGAGAACTCTAAGAAGGGCAGGGAGTGATAATATGGGGGTGGGTTAGACTAGCATTCGGGCACAGTTTATAATCCCTTCTGAAACAACTAAGCCTTTTTTTTTAAGTCTATTTATTGTGAGTAAGGGGAGGGGCAGAGACAGTGGGAGAGAGAGAGAATCCCAAGCAGGCTCAGGGCTTTCAGCACATAGTCTGACACCAGGCTCGATCCCACAAACCCTGAGATTGTGACCTGAGCTGAAATCAAGAGTCAGGTGCTTAACCGCCTGATACACCCAGGTGTTCCAAAGCCTTACCGAATTGAAATAATTCAGAGACCCAGCTCAGCTGCAGAGAGGAGGGAAGGAGAAACATGAGGAAAATAAGGCCTAAGGAAGTCCTACTACACACACACACACACACACACACACACACACACACGCATGCACGCACATGCACACGCACTCACGTGTGCGCGAAAACTCAGCCTGTCTTTCCAGAGGCTTACCACTCCAGATCCTGCCAACCAAGCCAAATTACTGGCTACAGAGTCAAAATTTAAATGAGATTTCAGCATTTATACATTTTGCACTAAAGGAGAAGAGGGTTCATCAGTCAGCAGCTGGCCAATCACAGCCCAATTCCTTAACGTAATGAAATTACAGGCCTTCTTTTACCCGAGTGCCCTCTTCTCAAAGTGAAGTACTGGGGGTGAGCCAGAAAAGAGGGGCCTCGTGATGCTCAGGAAATGTAAGAGGAGACTTCATGATACTTAGAAGAAGAGGGGGAACTGGACATCGCAGTCCTAGGTCACCAAATCCCACAAAGGCTATTTGAATAGTATCCTAGGACTTATCCGTTAACATGTGTTAAGGACCCGTCAATCTGTGGAGACCTTTTCTCTCTAAGTGTAGGGCCCTCTTCTTACTGAGGCGCTCATTTCTTCACCACCAGCATAATTTTCTAACAGACCAGTTGGCAGCTTGCATTAGGAAGGGGACCTCGGGGAGGGGAAGGACAGCCAGATGTGAAGAAATTTCCAAGGAGTGAGTGTGTAGCCAAGGATGCCTTGCTTCTTATTACACTGAGAAAATAACAACCTACTTGAAAAGAACTTCCTTATGTTCCCACTTCCAAATCCGCCAGTTACCTGCGGTGTACCTGGCCACGCTGTCTTCTCTCCTGAACATCAATGAGTCGTCCGTACAGCTATCTAAGGCCATCCCCTCCCTCATGCCCCAGATCCCACCCCCTCTGTCTACTCCTCTGTCCTCTCTTGCATCACCAACAGTTCTTGCCCAATTAAATGATTCCTATCACCGAATTTTAAAAAAACAAAAAGAGAACTTCTCCACGTTCCTCTCCACTACCAATCCATTTCTTCCTCACTTTTACTCTCTTGAATTCATTCCCATCAGGCTTTCGCCTCTACTGTCCACTGAGATCAATCTTATCAAGGTCACCACTCACCTCCACACTGTCACACCCATGGGTCGTTTCCTAGTCGGCATACTGCTTGGCCTCTCCACAGGGTTTGCCGAAGTTCGACCCTTCCATCCCCCGTGAAACATTTGCTTTACTTGGCTTTTGCGAGACCTTTTTCTTACTCACAAGCTGCTGCTTCATTCTCCTTTCCTGGCTTCTCCTCCTCTCTCAGACCTGTATGGATGGGGTGCCACAGGACTCAGTAATCAGACCTCCATTCTTCCCTATTTACACTCACTTCCTTGGTGCATTTAGTGCCAGAGCTGTAAATACTATTTATATCCCTTTGTCCATCTAGTCCCATAGCTTTTTCTTTTTAATGTTTTAATTACTTCTGAGAGAGAGAGAGAGAGAGCATGAGCTGGGGAGGGTCAGAGAGAGAGGGAGATACAGAATCTGAAACAGACTCCAGGCTCTGAGCTAGCTCTCAGCACAGAGCCCAGACAGTGAGATCATGACCTGCGCCGAAGTCGGACGCTTAACCGACTGAGCCACCCAGGCGCCCCTAGTCCCATAGCTTTAAATACCATGTCTTTAAATACCATATGGTAATTTCCAAAATTGTGTTTCCATCCCCATTGTCTCCCCTCAACCCTACATATATACAGCTCCCTACTCTACATCACCAATTAGTTCTATAAGGCATCATGAACTTAACACACCCTCAATCACACATCTAATATCCCCTCTACCAAACTGCTTCTCTCCGTCTTCCCCCAGTTTCTCCAGTTTCAGAAAAGGCAAGCTTTGTTCCTCCACTGACCCTGGCCAAAACCCTGAAATCATCCTCAACACCTCTTTGTCAAGTCCACATCCCACGTCCAATCCACCAGCAAAATCGTTTTGATTTGTGTCTTCAAAATATATCTAGAATTGGACTACATCTCACCACCTCCATCATTATCCTTGTCCGAGTTACCATTAATTCCCACCTGGATTACAGTAGCAGCCACTTTCAAATTCTGCTTCAAAGTCCGGGTAATAGAAGACCTGAGAGATGACCAATGGACTTGGCAATGTGGGTGACCTTGACAGAACTGCTTGCACGTGAAAGCCTGAGGGAACGTGCACTCTATAGTGTAATCCTACATGCTCCCTGTTGATTCTGTAATAACTCGCCAAGAAAATTCCCATTTCAGAGCCTTTGCATGCTTTTCCTTCTGCCTGGACCATCCTTCCCTCCAGATAGTCAGATCTGGAATACCTGTTCTTTCTCTTGAATTGAGGTTTCTGTTAAAATGCCAGCTTCTGAGAGATTTCTCTTATCAGCCTATCTAAAATAGCATCTCTACTCTCTATTCCCTTTTCTTTTTTTTCTTCATAGCATTTGTCACTATCTGAATATTTCTGTCTCTGTCTCTCCCGCACACACACTAGAATTAAGTTCTAGAATTATTAAGGGGTTTGTTTTGTTCGCCACTGTACACCCTTCCTGGCAAATGCCTGCTGAACAAATAAATAAATGACCTTCGTCTCAAACTCACAGAATTACTGCCAAGAACATGGAAGCATACTCGACTCCAGACCTCTGAGAATGACCCTCTGGGATCCAAGAATGTGGGCAGGCAGCCTCAGGAACTCTCCTAGCCGTCCCCTTCTTAGAAGACATACGGTAACACTTCCGCCCTCGCTCAAACCTCGCTCAACTCTCGGAAAAGGAGGGGCGGAGGGTTTATGTCATCAGCCTGCGCCCGCCTGCCCCGCGACGTGCCGGCGGCTGGCGCAGCCCTCCGCTCGCCCGGCCTCCCCCTCCCTGGTTCCGCGCTCTGGTTCCGCCATGGAATCCAACAAGGATGAAGCCGAGCGCTGTATTAGCATCGCCCTCAAGGCCATCCAGAGCAACCAGCCCGACCGGGCACTCCGCTTCCTGGAGAAGGCGCAGCGGCTGTACCCGACGCCGCGAGTTCGCGGTGAGTGTGAGGTGCCGGAGGGACAGAGGGGACATTAGAACTGATGGGGGGAATACGGGAACGGACCGAGGGGAGCAGTTGGAGGAGGGGGAGGGGTGGCGAGGCGCGGCTACGCCTGCGCACTGAGACGCGCGGGGGCCGCTGGGAGGTGTAGTCTTTCGCTCGCACGCCTCTCTCAGACGCTGAACACCTGAAGGCTGGGGCGGCCGCGACTTCAATTTTCCGGGTGCTTGTGGAATCCTCTGAGATTTGGGAGTTCCCGAGGACCAGAGGCGCGGGCGGGGCGTGGAAAGGAACTTACCTGGAGGCGAAATCGAACTACTTTTCCCAAAGGGCCATTCGGTGGCCAAGGGCCGGTTGCCGGCCTGGGAAAGACTATATAGTTTAGGAATCAACATAACTCCTTTGACGGAGAGAATGGGTTCGAGAGAGGGAAAGAAGACTTCTGACATTCGGAAGGCCTGGAAAGGCGTCTCCGGGCGAGGGCCTGGGAACACCCTCCCGAAACTACAGCCTGCCTTTTCCCCCGCTCCACACCGCCGCCTTGCACGGTTACCCTGAGAGCGGGCCCCTTCACTCCCTCCTGGAAGCTTCTTCATCCACCTGTGAGATTCGGGGCTTGTTGGAGACGCTGGCCTCGGCCACCCCGCCCACCCTCGTCCCCAAGAGCCCATCAGTGGCCGCCGATTGGACGGCGGGGCAGCTAAGTGTCTCCCGGCTGAGGCTTCCAACCCAGGGAGGGAGGGATTAGTGAGGTTGTCCCAACCACTCAGTCTTTCACTCTGCCCAGGAACTCTCTTTTTCTTTAACCTAAGACTTCAGATGAGTTTTTCTTAATACAAACTGGAGGAGAGAACGAGGTAATCCATTAAAAATATGGGCTCGGTGCCGGCAGTTACCACGCAGTAAACCGTCTGGCACATAACAGGTACTCAGAATCAGAAGATCTGAGTTCTTATCCTCACTGCTACCATGTGATCTTTCTGAGCTTGTGTTTCCTTATCTGGAAAATCAGAAGGTTGGTGCAGACAATGTGAGTAACAATATAACCCTAGGGCTTCTCTGTTTAGAAAGCTCTTCTGAGGGGCGCCTGGCTGACCTAGACGGTAGAGCATGCAACTCTTGATCTTGGGGTTGTAAGTTCAAGCCCCACGTTGGGTGTGGAGATTACTTTAAAAAAATAAAATCTTTACCAGCGCCTAGGTGGCTTAAGCGGGTTAAGCCTCCGACTTCAGCTCAGGTCATGATCTCACAGTTCGCAGATTCAAGCCCCATGTCCGGCTCTGTGCTGACAGCCAGCTCAGAGCCTGGAGCCTGCTTCAGGTTCTGTGTCTCCCTCTCTCTCTGCCCCTCTCCTGCTTGCGCTGTCTCTGTCTCTCTCAAAAATAAACAGTAAAAAAATTTTTTTAATTAAAAATAAAATCTTTAAAAACAAGAAGAAAACGAAAGCTCTTTCCAGTACATTTTCTCACTTGAGCCTGCCCTATTAGGGAGGCAGAGCAAAGATCATTATCTTTGTTCTATAGATAAGGAAATATCTCAGAGGCAAGGGACTTGCCCAAGATTACACAGCTAGAAATTGGAAAGTTCTGTGACTCTATAAATGTTTAATAGAGGAGTGAAATGAAAGAGCAACAGTCAGTCTCCTAGCCTTCCCCGCCGCATTTGGAATTGACAAAGGGGAACACTGGCAGAAGAGGCCACCTGGAATTCTCGAATTTTCCTCCCTCCTGACTACAGGTTGATCTTTGGCCTGTTTGCCTTCTCTTGGAGAGGGTTTCAGTCTATTTGCCAGGACTCCTGAGGTAAGCTGCTCAAGAAGCTTCCTTATGAAATAAATCACAGTGTGTAAGAGAGGCGCATGGGGGATGGGGGCCCGCAGGCTCTCAGAATCCTGTCCAACCCTGATGTTTCTGGGGGCTCAGAAGCAGGCAGCCAAGAAAGGATGGAACAATATGGCCTGTGGAGATCTTCTGTCAGCAGCCTCCTGGGGATGTCCTTCCTGGGGCTCAAGAATTGGAATTTGCTCAGGCAGAATTGTCACCTGCTACACAGTTGTCATAGTCAGACTATTCTGGAAAGACTATGCCTCATACCTCTCTGTAAATGTCACCTTGTACCGTGTGCAGCCCTGTACTGTGCTGACAAGGACCTGGGGTTTACTTGGGCCTGGGATGGAGAAATCTTGGTTAAAAAACATACTAGGTAGTTGTCTACACTTGCTGTTTGAGGTTTGAGCTCATTCCAGGTGCTTGTTCAATGCAACACACTTTCTTTTTTAAGTTTACGCATGTATTTTTGAGAGGAGTGTGTGGGAGTGGGGGAGGGCAGAGGAAGGGAGAAAGAATCCCAAGCAGGCTCTGCAAGCTGTCAGCGCCCCAAGTTTCCAATTCTTGATTTCAGCTCAGGCCATGATCTCACGGTTCATGGATTCAAGCCCCGCATCGGGCCTAGTGCTGTCAGTGCAGAGCCTGCTTTGGATCCTCTCTCCCTTGCTCTCTGCCCCTCCCTCCATTGTTCTTGCTGCCTCTCTCTCTCCCAAAAATAATCATTAAAAAAAAAGTTGAGACACTTAACCATCTAAGCCATCCAGATGCCCCGCAACAGACGTTTTTTTGTTTTACTTGTAAAGCCCTCTGCTTGGTGCAAAATGGTATGGCAGGATTGAAGGCATCATCCTTCACCTCGAGCTTACCATGGAGTGAAGGAGACAAAGTTATGGAAAAATAATAGCGTGGTTAAAGAAAAATTAAGCACAGCGTTAGATGCCGAGGACTTAAGGGTGGACAGGAAAGATCCAGTCCCCACCCTCCATGAGTTCACAGTCTGGTGACATGGAGGGAAGTGTTGGGGATGGCGCCCTGAACGTGAAATTACAAGCAGTAGAGTGAATGAGTGAGTCCTCACTAGGACTTACAAATAACAGCAGATCGCAGTGAGGGAAGGTTCCAAGGAGCAGGACAGAGGCAGCATTTGAACTGCACTTTGGAGGAAGGGAGGAGACTTAGAGAAGAACCTCCTGGGGAAAAGACATGGACGCTGGAAGCTGGGGGAGGACTGGGTGTAGCAAGACTAAGAGGCTGTGGGGGTGGTAATTTGAATAGAGAGAATTAACGCTGGCAAGTAAGATGGGGCCAGATTGTGGAAATGCTTTCCTGCCAGACCAGGGTATTCTGTAGTTGGTGGAAAGACCATTGAAGATTCTGATAGCAGGAATAATATAAAGGTGCTGCTCTGAAAAGAGAATAGCAAGAAGGGTTAGTGAAAGAGAGAGACTCAAGGCCGAGACCAATTGGGAGACCATTCATTGCACACAGTAGGTCAGGAGCTCTGAGCGCTGGCATCCCCGAAGAGGCTAAGGTCATGGAGAGGAGGTACCGAGCCTGTGTGAGAGTTGTGCTGAGAGGAACAGAATCTGCGGACACAGAATCCAAGCCTGTGCAGCCAGGGAGAAAGCGAGGTTGAGGATGGTGAGTGGGAAGAGCTGGGCAGAGGGCAGGGTGCGGGTGGATGTTCCAGAGCTGCTGCCCGCTTGGAGCTCAGGAGAGAGCCCCAGGATCCAGCTCAGAGCCCGGCATTGTCATTTTGATGGAGCTCACTGGAGTCCTGCCTGGCTGGGGTCTCAGTGCGAAAGTGTGGAACTCGGTAGAGGAGGCTGCTGTAAGCACAGCCAGGGGCCACACCTGCCCTTAGCCAGTGGGCAGAGACCAGGCAAGCGACAGAGTAAGATGGGGACTAAGGGAGGAGGCCATCCCAGGAGAGGGCAGCAGCCAGGTGGCCCTGGAGTGGTGTGGCAGGGAAGGGAGGTGGTGAGCAGCACCGTCAGGCCTTGTGGAGAAAGGCCAGGTTGAGAAATGAGAAGGGAACGATCAAGAGCGTGGGCAGAAGGTTGGTCTCAGAGAAGTGGAAGTATGGACAGAGGGAAAGGAGATCTAGAGCAGCCTTGAAGGGCTGAGGGGACTCACAGTGAAAAGGCCATGAGGGGATTTCAAACTCGTGCTGCAGGAGGGGGGCCCCAAGGGCTGGACACGTGTACTGTGGAATAGTAGCTGGGCCCTAAGCCGATAGGTCATAGGGCAGGGCTAGTAAGGCCCCACCAGTCCCTAGAAAGGACTGGCAGCCCTCTGGGCACTGCCTTTGCCTGAGGCTTAGCAACTCTGGTGGAAGGTCCCAGGTTTTTCAGGGAGGCAGTGAGAACGTCCTCGGTTTCCCCAGCACAGAAGAGAGGGTTGGCCGGATGGTCTTGCAGCCCAGGCTGCCCGAGGGTCTAGGAAATGACTGGCTGTGGGTCCAGGCGAGATCAGGAAGGCCAAGCCCCTAAGGCCAGCATGTGGGGTGGGGAAGGACTGGTCGCTCTGAAGGTGTTAGAGTGACAGATGGTCTGGTACTCGCGGGGTCCAGGGTGGGGTCGTCCGTTCGGGTCAGCCAGCCTTCGTGAGCCCTGCTGCGCACTCAACCCTTCCATTCACCAAATTTCACCGACTCTTATTTATGCCTCAAAGCAGCTCTGGGAGGGCAGGCATCATGCCTTCACTGACGATTCGATCACATGGCTAAGGAGCAAAAGAACCGGACTGTCCAGCTTCTCTCCCAGGCTGTTGCCCTGTGCTGGCCTCCCTTTCCCGACCCACTCTGAGCTCTACAGGAACAGAGAGGGGACCTGGAAATAAAATGAACAGTAACAGATAACAGCTCTGGTTTCTTCCTCCAAGTTCCTGTCTATTTAGATATCTGCCAGCTTTACTGCGAGGACCAGAGTCAACCCAGCCTTGTCTGTGTAACTCCAGAGCTACGCTAAGCTGTTCTGTGTCCTACTCTTGTGACATTTGCCCGTCAGCCCCTGGGTCACAGGGGATGTAACAGTGAGTCAGGATGAGGCAGTCACATCCCATAGGTCTGGCATATGGGGTGTCCAGGCCATGGGAGAGACCTACTTGCCAGCACCCAACAGTGTTGAATTGTCAGCTCAGCCAGGAACCTTCTGTGTGACCCAGAGCACATCCATTCCCCTTTGGGCTCTCTTTCTGCCGTGTAAAGAAATTAGAGTGGCTGACTCCATGTAACTGCCCTGGAAAGTTTTCAAAATCTTCCCTGAGATATACTAGATGAGTCTATCTCCTGGTTAATGCTTTTGTGTATTAGCAATTGAATGGTCGGTCATGTTCTCCATGGGGGTATCAACACAGCCTGGACCCCTGAGGCTTCCAGAGAAATCGATATAGACAAGCTGGCTTTTTTTTTTTTTTTAAGTTTACTTATTTTTGAGAGAGAGAAAGGCAGAAAGAGAAGGAGATAGAGACTCCCAAGCAGGCTCCACATTGTCAGCACAGAGCCTGACATGGGACTCGAACTTGCGAACCGTGAGATCATGACCTGAGGCTGAGATCAAGAGTCAGATGCTTAACCGACTGAACCACCCAGGCACCCCTGAAATAACTTCTTTAAAAGACCTCTGAGTCCAGCATACTACCTCCCCTGCCCCCGCCCCATGTTCATCAGCATCTCTTCATCTTTTGCTTTTTCTTGCTTTGCCATTTGCTCGGTATGGACCTGGCATCTGGGTCAGCCTGAAATCTCATGGTTGCATTGGGTCCAAAGCCTGCTGAGTGCTGCGACTTTGCTTTCCTAAGCCCCGGAGCTCCCTGGCCCCACCAGCTGGGGTTCCCTCCCTGACCAGCCATCAGCCTGTGTCATAAATCAGCAGCTACTCAGTTTTAATTTTTACTGTCAGTTTCTGCGCCAGGTGCTGACAAATATTATTTCATCCTTATATACCCATTCCCCTCATATCCCGTAGGACACGGGTTCAGACAGATTTTATAGATTAGCCAGGGCCACACTGCTAGGAACGACTGAGCTGAGATTGGGACACAGTTCTTTCTGAATTTTACTTCTCTTTATTTGGAAGGACTGTGCTGGAGGGGCTCCCCATGCCACAGTCATGCGGTCCAGGATAGCATAGCACGGTTCTGGGAGCCGGACATCCCGGCTTGTGCAGCCACGGGTCAGTGCATCAAACATGCAGCTCCTTCTTTATAATGGGGAAGGTGGTAATAAGACCTACTTCTAAAGCCATCGTCATGGTTAAATGAACTAGTAGAGGCAGAATCTGGGCCTGCCTAACACATAGCGAGCACTCACTACGATGACTCTTCTCAGTGCGCACCCTTGGGGTTTGCTACCGGAGTCCTTCAGCTCCCTCCTGCGAGGCAAGCTTGACTGTCAGCTCCCGACCCAGTGGGATCTGTGAGTTGGCTGCACTAAGACAGCAGTGGCTCAGGGCACAGTGGTCCGCTTGAGTCCCGGTGCTCTGCTCCCAGCAAGCCCTGCTCCAGGCGCCTTGTGTGAGACCCAGGGGCATTGTGGTGGAGGGTGTCCGACACCCAGCACGGTGCCCTGAGCCCAGCAGGCTCCTGGGGTGTTTGAAAGTAGCTGGGGGCCAGCCGAGGGCACTGCTGTCCTTCCTCAGCACAGTGTCCTGGGTCCCTGCAGCGGTCCAGGTGCCTCTCTTCCCAGGGCACTGCACACCAGGCATGACTGGGGTTTCCAGAACGGATTCTGTGCCTGGAATCAATGGGCACAGAGAACTTTGGCC
The DNA here is from genome assembly GCA_017311185.1 of Proteles cristata cristata. Taxonomy (NCBI): domain Eukaryota; kingdom Metazoa; phylum Chordata; class Mammalia; order Carnivora; family Hyaenidae; genus Proteles; species Proteles cristata. The sequence continues at coordinate 973,745 of JAESUZ010000214.1, read as the reverse complement.
AGAGATTTGGGCTCTTCCAACAGGAACCACTCCACAGGTTGGAGTCCCTGGGACCCTATCTGAGGGTGACAGCTAATGCCCTGTGTAGACTCTGAACACTGAAGTAAGACGTTTGACATGGCCAGCCGCTTGGAAAGTGTAAGGAATAGCAAATAGCGGAGGAGAGATCTATGTCCTGGGTCTCCTGCCGTCCCTGGCCCTGGGGCACGCTCACTGTCCCCATCCCCCCTCACAGCAAAGTGAAGGTGCCCAGGGGGCCTTGCCCAGCAGTCGCAGCAGCAACAGCTGGTCCTGCTAAGTGCGGTCCCCAGTGAGACAGGCAGAGGACTTGCCCCTCAGTGCACTCAGCAAAGTCCGTGAAACACACCGCTTTGGGATTTTTTTTTTAAACCCGAAGGGCTAATAGTTTTTTTTTTATGTGGAGTTTCAAAATAACCCAGCCCTAGGGGTGCCTGGCTGGCTCAGTCAGTAGAGCATGCGACTCTTGCAGGGTTGTAAGTTTGAGCTCCATGTTGGGTGCAGAGATTAATTAAAAACAAAATCTTAAAAAAAAGATTTAAAATAACCCACACCCTGACAACTCACAAGAGCAAGCAACTATCCCACTAGCCCCCCGCACCCCACCCAGGCCCACGTTTGGGAGGGAGCTACTGGCTTTGCTGGGCGACGCAGCAGGTGGGATGTGGGGACCAGGCAGCCCCTCGGCCATGGCCTGTGGCTTCGCTGGAACAGGAGCCCTGAATGGTTTGTTTGCCTTGCACAGCCCTGATCGAGTCCCTCAACCAGAAACCACAGTCTGCTGGTGACCATCCCCAACCCACAGACACGACCCACAGGAAAGCAGGTGGGACTGATGCCCCCTCGGCCAACGGAGAAGCTGGAGGAGGAGAGGGCACCAAAGGCTACACTGCAGAGCAAGTAGCAGCAGTGAAAAGGTAGAGGGGCTGGCGCCTGGTGCCGTGGGCAAGCTTTCAGATCTCGAGGGGGCTTCCTGCAGCGTGTCCTCCACCTTACATCTGCCCGTGGTCTGGATGGGCCCTGGCGGGGGGTGGGGGGGGCGTCCTGAGGATGGAGGAGGTCCAGCTGGGCAGGCTCACCGGCTCTGGAATACAGCATGGGACTCGGGGCTCTGCTGTCCCCTCCTGCCAAGTCAACCCACAGCAGAGGCTACAAATGCTGACTCTGCCACTGGCCGGGTGAGGCCGGCCTCTTTACACAGCTCTGTTGATCAGAGTTGGGGCCTGGGCTCCCCTTCCAGCTTCTCCCCCACCCCAACAAAGACCCTTTCAGACTATGGCCTGTGTGGCATAGAATGGAGACGGGAGATGGTTATCCCTCCAGGGCCTGGGTGAGCCCCTGCCCAGACACTGACCGTCCTTCCTAGGTGGCCCCTGGTGAAGGCACTATTAGCAAAGGGAAATGGTTCCTGGCCTGAAAGGCTGCAGCTGCCGCCTCTTAAGTCCTAAATGTATTCCGGTTGTTTCCACTGGGCCCTACCCAGCTCCCCATTCCAGGTGGTGCTTACTGAGGCCCCTTTGTCCCCGAGGACCCCATGCCCTGCTGGTCCCTGAGCCTTCTCAGAGCCGTGTGCCCATACTGCTCTCACCCACCTCACCTCACGGCCCCGGGCCCGCTCTACCCCGTCCCCCAGGGTCAAGCAGTGTAAGGATTACTATGAGATCCTGGGGGTGAGCAGAGGGGCCTCCGATGAGGACCTGAAGAAGGCCTACCGCAAGCTGGCCCTCAAGTTCCACCCAGACAAGAACCACGCACCCGGGGCCACTGAAGCTTTCAAAGGTAAGCTAGCCGTGGTTTCCCAGTGTTCGGCGGTTTTCATCTCCTGTCCCTGGAAGGAGTCAGTGGCCTTGGACCCGTGTGCCCTGGGCTCAGGAGCTGCTCCCTGGAAAGAAAGTCCTGGGAGCCACCTCTCGCATAGAGTCTGTCGGAGCTCAGATAGCACCGCTCCTGCCTCCCCTTCCTCCTTGTTCCCCACAGCTTCCAGGAGGGGAGCTGAGGCAGGAGAGGACCAGTGGCTTCTCCAAGGTCACGTAGCGATTAAGGGGCGGACGCAGGCCCCCTGCCTCACCTGTATGCACGTCCCCATCTTGGGATCTCGATACCGGTTTCCCTGTGTTGAGGGGCAAGAAAGCCTCAGGTCAGTGGGCTTGTGACCTAGTGGCCTCACCGTCACCAGCAGCCTCTGCCAACCCTGCAGCACACACGCACGCACCATGCACACACGACATACACACTCGGCAGTTTCCGATGACCCGCACCCTCCACACACACTCACGCATAACACAGTCACCTACCACCCCTACACACACTTGCTCTCACACCACATACCCCGTAAACAGGAGTCTCACATCACACACTCCACACACACACACACTCTCTCATGCCACACATACATAACACACTTACACACCATATACACACACATACACACTACACACCACTCACAGGCACACACACCATACACCCCTCCCCTCTACACACACACACACACACACACTTTTGGGCCTACAGTGACAGTCATGGCAGTCTCTGGCCTCAGGGCCATTTTGTTCTGAAACCGGGGTTTCGATTCTGGCTAAAATCAGAAGCTGCCCTGTAATCATTTATATTTTTTATTTATTTTATTTTTTTTATTTATTTCTGAGAGGGAGAGAGGGACAGTGTGAGCAGGGGAGGGTCAGAGACAGAGGGAGACACAGAATCTGAAACAGGCTCCAGGCTCTGAGCTAGCAGTCAGCACAGAGCCCGATGTGGGGCTCGAACCCATGAACTGTGAGATCATGACCTGAGCCGAAGTCGGACGCTTAACCGACTGAGCCACCCAGGCGTCCCTAATCATTTATATTTTTTATTGAACTTCTGAGCACGCACGTGCTGACTGTGAGCCAGCACTGTGTTGCTGGGCACTGCACTTCCACATATCATGGCCGCTGTGTCCCTTTTAGGGCCTTCAGGGGCTTGGGTTTGCCTCCCTCTGGGAAGTAGCGTGGTGACTGGCCCCACCTGGCCCAGGAGGGCCCCGGTGCAGTACTAAGGACCAGTGGCTTCTCCAAGGTCGCACAGTGAGCGCTGGTCGGAAGCAGGCCTCCTGACTCACTTGTATGCACATCCCCATCTTGGAGTCTTGGTACCAGTCTCCCTGTGCTGGGGGACAGGGTGGCCTCAGGTCAGTGGCCTGTGGCCTGGTGGCCGCCTCAGTGGCAGCAGCCACAACCAACCCTGTAGTACACACACGCTCACACATAACACACACTCACACGTAATGCACGCTCACGCGTAACACACGCTCACGTGAGGCAGTGACCACGGCCAAGTAGGGAGCCTGTGGCAGAGCAGATCCCTAAGACCTGGTGAGCTCTTTCCTAGGGCCCAACCTGGGTGCCCCATTCCAGGCCATGTGGGGTTGGTCCTGCAGGGTGCTGGGTAGTCTGCAGGCATCACCGCCTGGCAGCCTGCCCTGCGGGGAAAAGGGGAAGAGAATAGGGAGGCAGGGCGGCCACAGTTAATGTTGCTCCAGCCCTGACTTCTGCCTGCGGCCCGCCCAGTAGGCACTAAGAGGTCAGATCTAGCCCTGAGACCCTGTCACGTTGGCAGGAAGAGGAGGATTCTCCTTACTCTCAAGGGCTGCAGGTTCTGAAGCCGATGCAGCTTCAACCTACTCCTTTGGGGTGGGCCGCTTGAGAAAGGGCGAGAGACTAGGGAGGGCCCAGAGCTGGGGCCATTGAGGCACAGGTTTCCCTCCTGGGGAGCTTATCATGGGGTGGCCTTGGGTCCAGGCCAAGAAACAGCAGCCAGGACCAGGACCCCAGGGAGGCGAGGGCTCACCCTGCCACACCACCAACAGTGAAGCTTTGACTAGAACCTAGGGATTTGGCCCTTCCTGACAGTCGCTGTAGGAGTAAATAAGATAATTCCCAAAAAGGGCCTGGGGCAAAGAGGCTGGACCATTGTCATGAGCTGGAGCACGAGGAGCCTGAGTGTTAAGCTGGGACCTGGCCGGGACTGCCCAGATCCACTTAGAAGTATTCCTCCCTGCCCCCTCGCGATACGAGCCCAATAGCCAAACCTCCCTCTGGCCACAAGGACTCCTGCTTCCTAAAGCACTACTTGAGTACCTGAAAGAAGGAAGCTCTTGGCTACCATGGGCACCTCCACCTGCATGCCCACCGTCTCCAAGCCTGACTTCTACCTCCTTTTCTAGCTATTGGCACAGCGTATGCTGTACTTAGTAACCCAGAGAAAAGGAAACAGTATGACCAGTTCGGTGATGACAAGAACCAGGCAGCCCGGCATGGCCACGGGCATGGGGACTTCCACCGTGGCTTTGAGGCTGATATCTCCCCAGAAGACCTCTTCAACATGTTCTTTGGCGGTGGTTTCCCATCTAGTAAGTACCCTACACCCTCCTCCGCAGCCAGGTCTCCCTGGGGGTGATGGTGGGAGACTAGATGCCAGCCTCTCCCTTTTCCTGCAGCCCCACCCCCTGACTCAGTCCCTCTGGCCCCCAGGTAACGTCCACGTCTACAGCAACGGCCGCATGCGCTATACCTACCAACAAAGGCAGGACCGCAGGGAGAACCAGGGTGACGTGAGTGAGGAAGGCACCGGGGAGAGCAGGGGGAGGGTGCCGAGCCCCGCCCAGGGTGCGGGTCCTGAAGAGGGAGTGACATCCCCAGCTGTCTGTCCTGGGACAGGCAGTGCCCCCACAGTTCCAGGCCAGGGAGCCATCTTAGCCCCTCCTTGCCATTCTACTGAGCGACACTAGAGGGAGCCACACTCCACAGTGCTGCTCAGAAGGCAAGGGGATTTGATGGCCTCTGTCAGGGAATGCAATGCAGAAAATTCTCCACCTACAGACAGGTTTGATTGTGATTGGCCTTTCTGCAGTCCGTTTGTTCATAAGGCCAAAGTGACATTTTCCAAGCAATGGGAAGTGAAACTTCATGAGAGATTTGTCAAGGATGACAAAGGTCTTTGGCTCTTCTTTTCAGCACTCTTAAAAAATGCATACAAAAGCTAAAGCAAGACATTGCTTCAAAAACACTGAATGCCACGGGTTAAAGAGCAGCTAGCAGACTAAGATTAAAATACTGCAGACAGTTCCATAGCCTTTAAAATTATGACAGGCAGAGGAGTTCCCTTTTGCTCTGTCAATGTGACCTTATGTTTTTATTTACTGATTTCTTTAAACTTAGCGTCTGTGTTTGTATTTAACATACAGAAGAGTTTTTTAAATGACAGACTATCACACGGTGAACAAATTTGTTCTTATTTACAATTTAACTGGCAGTTTTTAAATTGGTAATATATTCATATGGTGCAAAATTCAAAAAGGTATACGTATATAGTGAAAATCTCCCTCCAGCCCCGCCTGCCATTCTGGAGGAAGCCACTTCAGCTCATTTTGTTGGTGCTCTCTGATGAGTAAATGCATACAGGCACTCTCTTCCTATGTTTAATACCAGTTGCTGTTTTGTTTTCATCTGGGGAAACCAGCAGGTGGAGGAGCTTCTGTGTTTTGGGGGGCCCATGAGAGGGAAGCGGAGAGAGGGGTGTCACGGGCTGTTTGTGGTGGCTGCCTCCTGCCACCCAGGCTCCTTTGTGCCCGGGAAGCTGGTGGTGATTGCGGCTGATGCCGCACTCCCACCCAGGTCCAGCCGAGTGACCACTGGCTCTTTCCTCCAGGGCGGGCTGGGGGTATTTGTTCAGCTGATGCCCATCCTCATCCTGATCCTCGTGTCGGCGCTCAGCCAGCTCATGGTCTCCAGCCCCCCGTACAGCCTGAGCCCCAGGCCGTGAGTACCCACCGCGAGGAATGGGGTGGTAGGCACACACGGACTTCGGATTCTAAGCCCACATCGGGGGCCTTCCTTCCCATCCTGAGGGTCATTGATCACAATTCAGAATTCTGGCTTAGAATCAAGAAAATACACTTGCCCTGTTGAGATTAGGTTCTTGATCTTTTTAGTATCACGGTGCCCTAAGAAAATGCAGTGAGAACTGCAGATCTCTTCCCTCGAACACTGCACATACACACAACTTTGCATATGATTTCACAGGCTTCATGTCCCTCCCCGCATTGTGTCTGCTGACCTTAAGATAAGAACTTCTGCTCTTCAGTTCTGGTTGGGGGGCTCTGGGACCATGGGAAGACTAGGGGCTCTAGAATCAGAGCAAAAGTGGCTTTGAATCCAGCTCCTTTATTAACTAAGCAGCTGTGTGACTTTAGACAACTTACATGACTTCTCCGAGACTTGGTATCCTCATCTGTGCGATGCAAATGACATCTCTGTGCTTGTGAAAACTGAATGAGTCAGTCAGAAACATAAAATGCCAGGTTTGGGGTGCCTGGCTGGTTCAGTCAATGGAGCATGAGATTTCTTGATCTGAGTCTTGAGTTCAAACCCCATGTAGGGCATAGAGATTACTTTAAAATAAATAAGCAAAAAAAAATTTTTTTAATGCCAGGCTCATTAGAAATGTTTAATAGTATTTGTTGAATGAATTTATGGTCTCGACTGCCAGTAGTGAACTTGGGCAAGTTATCTGGCCTTTGAAGGCATCAGCTCCCCTCACTTATTTCCAGCATCTGGCACCATATCTGATACCTAGTTACATAGTGGGTGCTCAGCTTCTATTGGTGGGAACCCTCTGCTCCCCCAAAGTGGCCTGGCCCTGTCTGAGAGCCTGGCAGCCTTCCTCTTGGCCAGCAGGGGGCAGAGCAGCACAGGCTCTCTGTGGCCTGTCGCCAGCCCTTAGCTCCACAGCCGCAGCTGGAGAGGCAGCAGAGGGCAGGTAGGGGCTGTTCACCGCCAGCACTGTCTCCTGTCTGCTGCGTGTCAAGGCACTGCCTACAGAGCCTGTGGGTGGAGCTGGAAGATAGGACCAAAAGCTGGAAGGACACAGGTCCTTGGAGTCCTTGTGTCATGTTGTTCCTAAGCCTCTTAACCCGAGAATGGGCGTTCCTGGGCAGGCAGGCAGGCCCCGGGCAACAATCAGCTTAGGGGAAGAGTGCAGAGTTGGAGGCACGGGGACCCCGACTCACACCCCTAATCAGAGGCAGAGCCCAGGCTCCACTACTGCACTGACCTGGGCCTCTCAAAAGGGGCTCGTCCCCACAGGCCCCGGGTCAGCAGTGTGGTAAGCAGAGAGCCTGAGGAAGGGCTGCCCACAGTGAGGGCCACTTAGACAGGAGGGACACCCTGCCTTTCCTTAAGACCCTCATTTTGGGTGCCGTGCGAGCTCCTCTCCAGTTCCAGAGGGAAGCAAGTCCTGTGGCCCGCGCGGTACCCCATGTCGGGGGACCCTGTCATCCTTAGAGCTGTCCTGGGCCTGAGGACCCGGGCCCACTTTGTGCTTGATATATTTCTGGCCAGGTCGGTGGGCCACATCCAGAAGCGAGTCACTGACCACCTGAACGTTGTCTACTACGTGGCAGACACCTTCTCCAAGGAGTACACAGGCTCCAGCCTCAAAACAGTTGAACGGAATGTAGAAGACGACTATATCGCCAACCTCCGAAACAACTGCTGGAAGGAGAAGCAGCAGAGTGAGTGTGTGTGTGTCGCAGGGACAGAGCTTGAGAGCGGGGAAGGGGAAAGCCCTGCTCGCCGGGGATTTGCAGGCCCAGCGCCTGGCACTGCCTCGACCGCCTTGCACCAGCCACCTCCCAGCCAAAAGCGGGACCCCACCCCTGCTTCCCTAGGGCTGGGAGCCAGGGGCCACCTGGAGATTTCCTCCAGGTTCCCGTAAGTCCCTGCCGTCAGCGTGAGTGTGGCTGCCAGAGGTAAGTGTGTTGGAATGGACCGGAGCACATGTCCTGGCCACCTAGCGATTGGCCATCCAGCTGTATCTGTGGGGCCCTAGGGAGGTCTAACCAGAATGACAGGTTCTTTCCTTGACTGATCTTACCTACAGTGTGTAAAAAGGGGCCTCTTTCGCTCTCCCGAGTTGGGACCATAGGCTGCTCTCCAGGGCCTTTCCTAAAGGGAGGCCAGCTCTGCCCCAGCTCCGGCGCCTGTAACAGCCTCCCTCCCACCCCCACAGGCTAGGCAAGTGCTCCGGTAGCCCTTGGGGGAATACCAGGTGTGCCCTAACTCTGCCCTCTTGCTTTGCAGAGGAAGGCTTGCTGTACCGGGCCCGCTACTTCGGTGACACAGATATGTACCACAAAGCACAGAAGATGGGCACCCCAAGCTGTAGCCGACTGTCAGAGGTGCAGGCTTCCCTGCATGGATAGTCCTGGGCCAGCCACGCCACCGAGGTCCAAGTATGAGCCAGGGCCTCCTCTGCCCTGCAACTCCTGGCAGCTTTGGCCCTGGTCATAAGGCAGAGGAGGGTGGGAGGGAGAGGGAAATAGGCTGTTGATTATGGCACAGACTCCTTGTTCCCGGCCTGACCTCCAGCCTGCAAAGCTGGGGCAGCTCTAGGGTGTGCTCAGAACCCAAGGTCTGGTTCAGGCTCCAGTGCTACTGTCTACTGCCCCCTCCCAATTCCCCGGCTCTGGGAGTGGGGGGTGCCTGAGAATCAGGAGGAGGAACCCAAGGCCATGGCTAAGTTCCACCCCTGCCTCCCTGGTCTGATCAAGCCACCAAGTCACCATGGCCCTTTCCCTCAGGCCAACAGACTATTGTCTATGCTCTGGTATTTAGGCCACCAAGTATTACTGGTCCCAAGATAGCCTCCCCCCCACACACATACACACATAGTCCCCACCTGACAGCAGGAAGAAACACGTGAGAGCAGGTGGGCTAAGATCCCAGCTCTTCCGCTGCCCTTGCAGGCAGGAGGAAATGGAACAAGATGGATGAGCAGCCCCACGGTGGCCCAGGGAGGGAGCCAACAGGCTGGGAGCAGGAGAGGCCTGTCGCCCTGACCACCGCCCTCTAGTGGAATCAGAGACACGCTCTCAAGTGCCAGTGCGCCCTGCCCGGCACCTCACCTGTGGTCTGAGGAAGAGAGCAGAAGGTCATGAGTTTAGGGTCAAACACAGCCCTTAGCGCAGAAGGGGTGGGGGAAATGCAAGTTGCTAGTAGCAGACTCCACGCCTCCTTTACCCCTGCGTGTGGGTAGTGAGCTCTGCTTCCAGCATTTGCCAGAGGGGACGCACTAGCCCCAGCCCAGAGCATGTAGGCAGAGCCAGTAAAGGTTCTCATCTGGGTTAGTCCCTGCCCATCCGTCCTCTGCCTGTGTCCCCCTCTGCAGGGGTCCAGCTGTGCGTGAAGGCCACCTGCTAGCACCTCCGCAAGTGACAGAGCGCAGGAGGGAGGCTTGTTCGTGCGGGCTGAGCTGGAGGCTCCCGGCCGCGGGATGGCCAGGCTAACTCTTACCACTCTCCTCCCCAGACCATGAAATCCCTGGAGAATTTTTGGTGACATGCACTGAGCCAAGGTGATGGACTGTATATTTAAGGAAAGACATAAAAAGAAAAATTAAAATGGAATTGGAGGCCGAACGCCGCACAACTGCCCTCTCTCTCACCCAGTAAATGCCGAAGGCCCTTAGGACAGGAAAACCTGCCACGGGGCTGCTTCCCTTCCTCCCAGGGCTGGCAGAGGCTCAGCTCCACTTCGGCTGCTCCTAGGATACGGAAACCATGGCAACGAAAGTAGAATGTAAAACTTGCAGCAAATGTCTGTGGAAAGGGCTGGGGGAGGGGGCGCCCAACTGCCTTCCTCCCCCTCCCGGGAGCCACCACCAGTCACCTCTCCGTGGAAGCCAGTCAGAGGCATTGGCCAAGGAGAGGAGGAGGAGGAACAAGAACTCTCCACAGAATGTAATTTATAGAGCGTGCATATGTGTATATATATATATATCTATTTATATGTAAATAGCATATATAAAGATATATATATATATATATAGTCTACTTTTTAAACTATGCAGGGATTTGGTTAAATTGTTTAGCTGATTTCTTCCCTGTTTTAGAAAACGAGGTGTGTTTGGGGAAGGAAACCTGGTCCTTCAAAGGCTGGTAACTAAGCCATGGCTGACAGCGTTAGGAAAGTCGGGTCATGGCTTTCAACGTTCCCCTCAAACCCAGCCTGCTTTTGATGGCAGCGGTAATCATGATAGTGTAAGTCTGTAGAGAACTTGGAGGTTGCCAGCTTTATGGTGAAGCTGGAGCAGAGCAGGCTTTCAGGGGAGAAAGTGCCCCTAGGGTCAGGTACCACGACAGCACTGAGTCATGGTAGAGGCCCCAGGCAGTCTGTGGGCATGAGGCCACCTTCCTCAAGCTTTGGTCAGCTCAGGTGGGCTCTTAGTCCTGGGGCCCGGGAGCTTTCTGTCTCCCTGTGACAGAGAACAAGGTTAGAGAGGGGGACCAGGTTTTGCCTAGCCACCTGCCCCCCGCCTCCCCCCCCCCCCGCTTAGTCCCAAAGCGGGTTTTGGGTTTTTGCCTTATAGATGCCACAGGGCACAGCTCCGTTGTTGCCATTGGCTTTTCCCAAGTCATGCACCAAGAACTCCAGAAGGTTCTTCCTCCATCAGCCAGGCGGTGCCCAAGACCCTGGGGCAGCAGCCGACTCCTGAAGAAAAGTCTGTGCCTGTGGGCACCTCTGTCTCCGCCCTCCATGGACATGATGCCACCTGGCCTTCTGTTGCACTTTGGACAAAGGCTGCACCTGAACCAGAAGGGTTTTCTTATACTCACCTTGATGTGAGGGTTTTTCTCAAAACAGCAGTTGCTGCCAGGGGAAGGGAGGGAGGCTTTATTTATTCCCACAGTTTATACTGGGTCTTTTGGAATTACTGTTTTTCCTGAATTTTCCTCTGGCAGCGGGTGTGTCATTGAGCCTGCCATCTTCCAAAGCCTTACTTCCCCAAGCTGCCAGCCAGGAGGTGATAACTATCCTCTCAGAGTTTCTCTTGGCTCTTTTTTTTTTTTTTAAGGTCTTCCCACCCACCCCCCACCCCCCCCAACGAACAAAGATTCTTGCTGGGAAAGGAAGCCTGGTAAAGAAATGTCAAAATGGTTTTTGAACAAGATCCTGCCCTGTGATGTAGCAGCCACCCCAGCCCAGAGAGATGATAAGTGGAGGTGGGCGAGAGTACCCACCTACCCACCCGCGGTTGGCCCGGTGCTCTGCCCCCACCACCCTTGCCGTCTGATCTGGGTAGATGTCCCTAGGTGGGCTGACCCATGTGCAATAAGAACACAGATCCTAAAGGATCCCCTGAGAAGCTGTTATTTCTTGAATTAGAATTCTAAAATTGTACATCTATAAATATATGTTTATTATGTGATTGGCCTCAGTGGGTCTGCATTGAACAAGGGGGCTGAGGTGATGGGCCACAAACACCTGTTGCTACTGACCCCACCTAGGAGTCTGGTGACAGTCCCAATGTCCTCCTCACCCGTTGCCCCAGCTGACGGCCACTTAGGTCACAAGTGTTGTTCCAAGGCTGACTCCATCCAGGCAAAGGGTAAGGGGCTTAATCAGGCTGGGATCCTGGGGTTCCCTGATAACCTCTGGTTCCCCCTGTTCTGCTCCCTCTCCATCCCTGCCGTGAGCAAAACGTTCAGAAGCTCCCCCCTTCCCCAGCCAGGAGCTAGAGCCCCCTCCCGATCCAGAGCAGGGAGAAAGTTACAAGTTTCTTTCCCCCTCTGGCTGCACGGTCTTCCCAGACATACTTCCCACACCGCCCCACAGCCCGCCCTCCTCGCCCTCCTCCCCCAAAAGGTTGGAAAAGTTAAAAAATGTGGCAGCCAGAGTAGAGCTTTCTGTGAATGGAGCTGCAGATCTGCCTGGGCCTCCCAGAGACAGGGCCCGGCAGCCCTGACTGGTGGCCCGAGGCCCCTCCCGCTACCGCTCTAGCCAAAGACAGGCAGGCTGCCCAGTGGTGCCACTGCAGCCCGGGAGCTCATTGGCTGCCCCTGCCCGGGGTCACCAAAGCCGGCCCTGCCTCGTCCTGCGAGCCACCACTTGTTAGCTGCAGTTGGCAGAGGCAAATGCCAACCGCCCCCATTTACTCCTCCCCTCCCCCTCCCCTCCACTTGCAGCTCAGGGAGCCAGCAGGGACGGGACGGACCCTGTCTGGCTGTTTGCTGCAAAAAAAGATCCTTTGACAAGTGTCCCCACCCACTGTCAGGTGGCAGAAGGAGCCACTCACTAGTTCATCCAAACTCCCAGGATCTGCCAGCTTATCTCTGCGTCCTAGGCTGCCCCCAGGTCTCCAGAAGGGTGCAGCTCCTGGAGCAAGGAGCACCCGCCCTGCCCCAACTGTAATCTCCTCACCCCAAGTTGTGGGGGCAAAGTCACCTGGCTGTCCAGGGCAGGTTCACGGGCTGCAGTGCCAAGACTCCGGTAAATAGACTGTTGACACAGTGTCGGCTCTGGAACAACTCAGAATCCTTACCAGATGTCACACCTTGTGATTTGGGCGAGCTGGCCCATTCCCACCCCCTACCCCCAGCAGGAAATTGAAGCTTGGGAGAGGGAAGGTGATGCCCAAGGGTCCCCATGAAACTTTGCATGTCCTTGGCGTCTGTGTAGCAAAGCTATCATTCTGCAAACATTTGCTGAACTTGAATTCATAATTCTCAACAACACTGACCCCATTCGTACCAAGCTGAGTGGCGGGAGACATGTCCAGAAAGGTGGAAAAGGGAGGAAAGGGAGGAAGCCACACTAGGAAAAATGGAACTTAATCTGAGGGGCTGGAGCTGGCTCTGGGGCTGAGTTTCCCACAGGGGCAGGTGCACTCTCTCCCAGCACTCACCCCCGCTGCTGCGACCCCCTGAGTTGGCATCACCCCGGGAGACAACATAATAGATCAGTTGGGGATCAGCGTGGACCCCACAGCCCAGCTGCCTGGACTGAATCCCTTTACTATTAACCTGGGTGGTCCTGGGCAGGCCACTTAACCTCCCTCTGCCTCAGTATCCTCATCTTCAAAACGAGAGTCATAAAATCACCTACAGTGGGTTATTGTGAGGAGTAAAATGGTCATCACGTGTGCAGCACTTAAAACAGCGTCTGGTACATGGGAGGCTCTAAGTATTGTCACATGTCCTTAGATGACAAAGACTAACACCACTGGCTTGAGTCCCATGCTAGGCACGGAAACCACAACGCTGGCAACCGGGCAGGGGGATGAGCAGAGTACGTGATAGACACAGAGCCGGGGGCGTGGCAGGTGTGAGCGGCTGCGGCTTTGGCTCTGGCAGGCGCAGGGGAGTCTGGGCAAAGGAACTGGCCCCGTGGAGGAGGTGGGAGGACACAGGACAGCAGGGCTGTGGGCGGAGTGGGCTCTCCCGCCAGAGGGGACAATGTGACTGAAGTCCTGGAGCTGGCAAGGCACGGAAGTGACCACAGTCTAGGAACAATACATAGGCCAGGACCCCGACCCTAACTGTCGTCTGCTTCGCTGGGAATGACCGAACTAATCAGAGACCTCATGCTTCCCATACCGTGGTGGTTGTCCCCTGTCTGCTCAATTGTGCATGCGACAAGCATTCCTAAAACCTTTCTGGGCTAGGCCCTGCCCTCCAGGAGGCCCACGGAACAAGCCAACCCTGTAAGGCTAGCCATGTGGGGGTGGGGGCAGGGACTGGCAAAGTTGGAGGCCCTCACTATAAGCCCCCCACCCCCTGGCCTCATGCAGGGATATTTTCCCAAGAACAAGGCCTAGGCCTCGTGTCACTTGTATAGCCCCACAGCTCTATGGGTAGGAAATAAAAGTCCAGGTCCCAGACACAACAAAGGGTGTGAGAAGGCACTCTACTCCCTAGAACCCCTATCTCCAAGCAGCACCTAGAGCTGGGCCTTTGCTTAGGAGGAGAGTGAGGGCCCGACTGACTCACGGTGTCCACACTTACCCCCCTCTTCTCCTTCCATAGTTTGGTCCAAGGAGGGCAGGAATGCCCATCCAACTCTGGCTGGGCTTACCCTTGGGGACGGGCAGGGTATAGTCCCCCAGCAGGGTTGGTGCTGGTAAGGGCAAGCGGTCAGGCTCAGGGCCTTCAAGGACTCTGGTCAGCAGCCCCACTCCTCAACTGGATTCTTGGCCATTTTTCTGATGGACACAGTGAGGGAGCCCAAGAGACAGATTATCTGAGCAGCACGTGGTCTCTTTTTCCAGACGGGGAAAATGGAGGTCAGACGGAGGGAGTAAGGTCCTTCCTTCGCTGGCTCCACGTGGCCTGCGGGGCCCTCGTGCTCTGACCCCGCTGCCCGCCCCGGAGCCTCCAGCATCCACCCTTCCCTAACACGCTGCCCCAGTTCCTCCTGCCAACAGCCTCCCCACTGCTCCTCCACCCCACGCCCTCCCGGAGGCCTGCCACGTTCCCACAGCCTCGGCCGGCCCGCCCTCTCACGCCAGGCACTCCCGAGGTGTTTGTGCAGCGCTCGGACAAAGGCTTTGCGGCCTGGAGAGACCGGGGCCTGTGTGGGGCCTGTCTGTCTCATTCAGCGCTGCAGCCCCGGGCACGGTGAGGCCTCCATGAACACGGCTGCAGGAAGAAAGGGGGCCCCGGGCACCGACATACCTCTCTGATGGCCACGGGTGGCTGTCCCTCCACTGCTTCCTCCACCCCATCAACACTGCCCAGGGTCACCCTGTAGGCAGCTCTGCAGCCATACACCTGCGTACAGAACTAGGGACACTTCTCCTAGATCTGAGAGGGCTCAGGTGAGGCGTGCCCATCTGCCTAGAGGGACCTGCACCCAGCCGGCCGGTGCTGGAAGGGAAACCGGTCTTGCAGGATAAGCACCGAGTAGGGCTTCTGTCCACTCTCTGGGGGAGGCAGAGGCCTGCTGAACAAGCCCCGTGTCTGCTCTCCCTCAGTGAGGATGGGCGTCCCAGGGGCTGGTGGGAGAATCGCCAACAGCACTCATCCCTGCGGGGACCTCTGAAGCAGCCACCACCCCATGGGTAGCAGAGGATGCCCTCCTGCACTCAGGCCTGTGCCCATGGCACTACCCATACCTGGGCTCAGACCCACTTCTGTCCCTTGGCTGCCTCGGTACTGTCCTGCCCACAGGTCTCAGGGTCCCCGCCGGCAGGCTCTGCCACCCGCTGACCACCACCCATGCCCAGCCATGGCTACGCAGGCAGCAACTGTTTGGGTGGCGTCCAGGCTGCGAGCCGCTGGCTTCAGGTGGCACACAGGCGGTGCCCAGACTGCTCCCATTAGCGCGACTGTGGGCCTCCATCTCCCTCCGGACTCTTCTCAGCACTGAAGCCACAGGGCACAAGGCTTAGAAATCAGGTTCCAAGCCTCAGCTATAAAGGACATTTGTATCATTTTCCATTTGTAGCACTTAACCTTTTCTCGTTATAATTTTGAAATTAGACATAACTTGATATTGTTATTGTCCTCCTCCTGCAGACCTCACTGGTTTTGTCCCTAATGTCAGCTCTGTCAACTCTGGGGTCTTGGGCTTGCTAGCCTCACTGGGGTGGGCTTGGTACAAACAGGCCAACCCAGGGGCCGGGGCCCCTGCTGGACCCAGCCCGACCCCAGGACTTGAGCCCAGTTCACAGCCAGCCTAGGGTACCCGTCCGTGGCAGGACTGCATTCAGGGCACGGGATGGAGTTGCGTGACCCACATCTGTTCATATTATTAGCACCGGAGTCGGCTGGCCGAGCCTGTAACACAATTCGAGGAACTGTTGACCGGGCTCGTGTTTCCAGCCCAGCTGGCTGGAGGGACACATGGAGCGCCGGGCGGAGGGGGCCTCTGCCTGTCGCCCTCCCCCCATGCACCTGTTGTCAAGAGAGCCAGAGAAGACTGCACGTCCCTCCGGGGTGCTGCTGATGTCATTGTGGACACTGCACACCAAGGGGTCCCCAGACGAGCCAGGTCAGCTGCCTGGCCGCTGTACCTGTTTGTGTAGTCTCGGCTTGTGAGACCTGCCTTCCCCTCCTCCTGCCCTCCGTGCTCCTCCCTGAATCAGGGAAGACAGTGACTGGGCTGTTAGCTGGGAAGAATGCCTGCCCTAGACCCCAGGGTGAGGAAGATTTCCCTCTTTCCTGGCTCCCTCATAGATTTCTACCTCTTTTTCTGTTGCCGGTACCTGCAGGCGCCAGCATCCCAGGGGTAAGCTAGAGACAACCTGGGGGAAGGCCCGGGGCTCCTGACTAGGCGCCCAGCTCTGCACCTCCAGGCAACGGGGTCGTGAGTCAGTTTCAGTAAGATCCTTAAGCCCTTGCCCTCATCTGTCAAATGGGAATCTCAGACCTGTCCTGCAGGGGGATGGAGCGCATGTGAGAAGAGGTATGTGGACGTCCTTCACGAGCCCTGAAGTGCCCCCCAAAGCTTGCCTGTGGCGTAGAATGTTTTATTCCTATAACTTCCTTTAGAAGGGACAAGGGGCCTCTGATGCCATTGAACTCAGTGACAAGTGCTGAGACACCTCTGTGTCAGCAGCAACCAGGAGTTAGAGAATACGAAGATTCCTACACTTGATAGAAGGTGCCAGAAGGTGCTAGGCTTGCAGTCTAATTACTGGGCGGCCCGGGGAGGGAAACAAGACATCCTTGCCCTTAAGCCACAACTAATAGAGTGTTAGAGATGGCAGGCACCCTCAAGAGGGCTTCTCAAACTGTGTCCCCTCAAGTCCCTGGGCCCCTGAGTGTACAAAGAAGGGGGGAAGGAGCACTGCGTTCCAGCCCCACCCAAGTTTTAATCACCCACAGTTATCTCTTCGTTTAGTGCCGTTGGAACTTGGATTGGAGAAGAGGTCCCCCTATGAAAGCAAATATTCAAAAACCGGGGAACTAATCTAACCCTACAATTTCACCGAAGAGGAAACTGAGGCCCAGAAAAGAGAAGTAGCTTGCTAAGGTTGCTCAGCTCAGTGGTGCCAGAGCTGCTGCCTGGGCCACTCACCCCTGGTCCACAGACAAAGAGCCCACACCCTGAGGATGCAGTGGACAACCACAAAGTGGTTGTGGGGGGGTGCCCCCATGAAGGCCAGGGCCTCAGCCTCCACTCCCCTGATATGACCCCAGAGGTGAGACCTCAAGGGACAGGAGCCACGCTGTCCCAAGGCAGGCAGATGCTGATCTGGGAGGATAGGAGGCAGAGTCATCTTCTGCCCCATCCCTGAGCAATCAAGACCTTTGCAAAGTGTTTGCCACAGCAAGGCATCTCCAGCTGACCACCTACCTCAGCCCCTGCTTTCCAGCTGGCTGCCCAGCACCCCAGGCATCACCTCAGATTCCTCACTGCAGGTAGGGGAGACGAGCAGACGGGTATCCCTGTGCCCCTTTTACAGGCAGAGACACTGAGGCACTGGCAGTAAGCGGACCTGGAACCAAGCCTCCCCGATGCAAACCTCGGGCTCTCGTCTCTATGTCCTGCTCCTCCAGTATCTCTCCCCAGCCCCCGCCCTTGCCGGGTAGCTGCCCTCCTCCCCACAAAGCACCTCTGCTTACCCTAGCACCCAACCCGGTGCCGACTGGCCCACCCTCAGCCACAGAGAGGGCACAGGCCAGGAACTCGGCCCTCCAGCCTAGTGCTATCCAAGTAGGCTCCCCCCATCTGCCATTTCCCTAAGATAAAGCCTACAGCTTGGCATTGGAGTGGGCAGGCAGTGCAGAGTTCTCCCGGTTAGCACTGGAAACCCCAGCTTCCAAGAAATTCCTCAGCCGTGGGCAAGCTGGGACAACTGCTCACCGTAGTCGGCACACACACAAATGCAGGGTCGTCGTGCCTTCTCCTTCCCCCTCCCCCTGAACAGGGTCTTCCTCCTTTCAGTAAACTCTGGTCTCTGCTAAGGCTAATGGGTATGACCACACTCAGTCCCTTCAAGCTGTCTGGCCCCTTCAGACTGAGCTGGGGACTACCACTGACCCATGGTATAGTCAGAGCCCTGGAGGCTGCTAGGAAGTAAACAAAGGGTCTCTGACCTGTGAGATAAGTAGCAGACAGAGCCCAAGAAAGGTCTAGTGGGATCCTGGGCCTCAATCCCAGCCCAGCTTCATCCTTGAGCTGGGGAGCACACACTCTGGTGGGCCCCAGTTAGGGCAGCCCTAGGGCTGGAACCAGGCAGGGTCTGCCTAGGGCTC
Organism: Proteles cristata cristata; assembly: GCA_017311185.1. Classification (NCBI taxonomy): domain Eukaryota; kingdom Metazoa; phylum Chordata; class Mammalia; order Carnivora; family Hyaenidae; genus Proteles; species Proteles cristata. The sequence goes on along the minus strand of JAESUZ010000214.1, from coordinate 955,711 downwards.
ACTGAGGCTGCCCCTACCTGTCTGAGTTTGAGGTGAGTCATTTCCTCCCTCAGCCGGCTATGAGGGTGGGAGGGGCAGGGAGGGGGTTGGTATCTAAAAATAGCAGGGCCTGGACCCGTGGAGATGCCCAAAGAGCTTCTCCTTGGGCAAGGGAGGGGCCAGCTCCTCATCCGAGCTGACACCAGCTGTGGCCCCCAGCCAGATGCCTACAGTAGGCCGAGGAGGAGGGTGGCCCTGAGAACCCCTGCCCTCCCCTTCCCAGGCTCAGCATAGGGTGCTGAGGTGTGGAGAAGGCACCCTAAAGGCTGAGACACAGGAGCAGTGTTGAGCAGGGCAGGAGCCTAAAGGAAGACAGAGCCTGGGGAGGGGTGGGGGGTGCGTGGGATGTGATTGGGAAGGCCTGGCCCTCACCGGGGCTGGCAGTGGCAGCGGGGCCTGGATCACGGGCCTGGATTCACCTCCCACGTCATCTCCACGGAAGCACCTTTACTCCCCACCCTACCCACACACGGAGACACACAGAGGGGCACGAAGACAGACAGACAGCCCCACACTCACCCCGCCTGTGTGAGTCATTTCCTCCTTAAAGGGCTCATCTCCTTGCTAAGTGGGACTCCATTTCCCTCGTCAGCAGCATAGACTGAGGACCTACTGTGTGCTTGAGTCACATCCTGGAAGACAAGGAAACAATACTCACGACTTGCCTTGGGGACATCTTAAGAGGCCCACTGAGGACAGGACAGGACAACACCCAGGGCAGAAACACAAGAGGCCGGGGTCCTGGGCCTCTGTGTTGTGGGATTATCTGGATTTAGGGCAGCCTAGGCCACTTTCTGGCCACGTGACCTGAGACCCATCAATAATACTCTGCTTGCCTCACCTGTGATAGCTAAAGGGTGAGGGCAGTGGGGGTAAGGAGCTGCACTTTACAGTAACAACAACGGCCACCATTACCAACACGTCATAGTTACCTCATTTTCTCTTATTCTCATAACAACCTTATAAAGCAGGCATCACTGTCCCCATTTTACATGTGGAGAAATGGAGGCCCAAAGACATTAAGTAACTTGCTCAACATCATACAACCAGTGGATGGTAGAGACCAGATTTCGACCCAAATCTGAGGCAAACTCATGTGCATTACGGGGTGCAGGGGGGGCCTCCTAAGTCTGGAAATCACTTGAGGGTACAGTGATCTCTGTTTGGGGAAAGGCCCTTGGATACCAGCCCCCAGGGGCTAGCACATGCCAAACCTTTGACTGGAGACGGGCCGCCTTCCTTCTGTCTCGCTTCCCTCACCCTGAACCCCCACCAGCTCTCAGGGTCCCTCCTAGAAACACAAAATGTGCTATATTTCTTTCGGGGTCACCACCTCTCCTTTCTTTTCTTTCTTTTTTTTTTTTTTTTTAATTTCTAGAGAGAGAGAGAGACAGCGTGAGCAGGGGAGGGTCAGAGAGAGAGGGAGTCACAGACTGAAGTAGGCTCCAGGCTCTGAGCTGGCAGTCAGCACAGAGCCCGACGTGGGGCCCGAACCCACGAACCGCGAGATCATGACCTAAGCAAAAGTCGGACGCTTAACCGACTAAGCCACCCAGGCGCCCCACCACCACCTCTCCTTTCAACAGCCCAGTGAGAGAAATGGCACAACTCTCACTTGACAGAAAAGGCAGGCAGATCAAAGAGATCATGAACCGGCCGGTGAACCCAGAGCTGGGAAAAGCAGATCCTGGACCAAACCCTGGCTTCCCGGGCTCCTAAACTGAGGTTTGTTCCCCACAGCCCAGCTCTCTGGTGGGGTGGGCGGGAACCCTCTGCTCTCCCCACTTGATCACACTTTCCCTGAACCTTCTTGCTGGATTACCCAAAAACCCCAAACCTTGCATCAGCCAGATGGGCACTGGCTCTAGTAAAAGCCTCTTTCTGCTTGGGCTTTCCCCACCGTTATCTGACTCATCGTCTGCTGGTCCCAGGAGACTGGAGACCTTATTCCTATAGTACAGATGGAGAGACTAAGGCAGGAAGTGACATATGCCAATGAGTCAGGGGCCAGAGCCAGCAGCAGCCAAGGCTGTCAGGCCACAGGTATAGCTGGCATGGCCTGGACAGCGTTCTTGGGTGCCATACACTCTGTTAAAGAGTTTTTGTTGCCATAAGTAGGCACAGATTCAGGAGATCTGTGTTGAACGAATGGATGAAGGTGGCAGGCCCTGGGTGAAGAGAGGAACAGAGATATTGTGGAAAGGATGAAAATGATATATAGAAATGACAACCCAGAAGCACAGTCTTGCCCCAGTCACAGACTCCCCAAACCCGACTGGGGCTTATAGCTCACAATTCTCCCATCTATAAGCATCGTCATAGCTATGGGTGAGTTCATTGGGTGAGTCCTAATGACCACTGTGGTTTAACAGCTTATAACCACCTTCTTATTTAATTCCCATTTCAACCCAATGTATGTACTATCATCATTACCATTTGACAGATGACTTATTTGGGGCTCGGAGAGGTTAAGTAAGTTCCCCAAGGACACACAGCTCAGCCCTTGTTCCACAGGCATGGGACTACAAAGGCAGGGCTTGACTTAGAATAGCGCTGCAAATCCAAGAGGGAGAGGGGCCCCGGTGTCTGCGGCTCCCACATGGGGCTGCCCAGGTGTGTCCGCGGGTTGGCACGGGGAACTTACGAGCTCAGAACAGAAGGCTCATGGCCCGGGGACAATGAGCCAGGGCGCCTGGGCGGCAGGGGAACTTGGGGCAAGCCTGCCTGGCTGGGCACAGCGAGCCTGCCGCGCGGTGTCCTCTCCGGAAACCCAGCCCGGGGGAGGGGGTTAACCGCTGCGGGCGGGCGCCCTTCTCCAGCACCTGGCGCGGCGCCGGCGGATGGGCCCCGCGGCACGTTGCTGACGATTGCCCCATCCGGCCGCCCCGGCCGCAGCGCTCTGCGTCCCGCACGTTGCGCACATCGCGCCCCGGGCCACCCTGCCCGCCCCGCCCCGGGCCCCGCCCGGCCCGCTCCCCCGCGGCGGGCGGAGACCCGGCCAGACTGGGTCCCCAGCGGCCCATTAACCCGGCGGCGGTGGCAGCCTCGTCCCAGACACCTTTGATGGCTGCCCTTTGCTCCGTCTGCTTTGAGCGGACAAATGAGGGAAATTGAGTAACCCCGCTCGGCGAGGCAGGAAACTGCTGGTCGCTTTGTTACTCACGATTTCACAGCAACGTTTTGGGGGGGGAGGGGCGACCGGGGAGGGGACTTCTGGGAGAATTTCTGGCGTTAAGGAGAGTGGGGACTCGTGCAGTGTGAGCCTGTGAGCATGTTCTAGGCTGGTCTTACTGGTCTCTACCTCCCAGGGCGGGCGCAGTGCTTGACACTGCTCGGTGCTCCGCAGATTCTTGTTAAAATGCATTTCCTCACCCTCCTGCTTGGAGTAGCCGGCAGGCAGGTTTAGGGCTCGAGCTGACAGTGGGGGCCGTAGGTTTTGTCTTTAGCATAGGTTTGCAGTTTCGCTTGGGCAAAATCCCTTGACCTCTCTGGGCTGCACTGGGGGGGGATTGAGGGGGAATCAGTAATAAGGTAACTTGCCTGGCCCTAGGGCTCAGGACAGTCTTTGAACACTTAGCAAGCAGGAGAAAGAACCTTCCATTTAAAGCTGAGATTTCCTCTTGAACACTTTTCCTGGCTGGAGGCACAGAATTCTGTATCTACACTGAGTGGCAGGAATGAGTGGCTCTTTGTTGCCAATTGAATCAAGTCCAAATTTCTTGGCTCGGCACTTCAGGCTTTCTTACATTGAGCCTATGGTACCAACTACACCCCAACACTGTACCCTTAGGAGGAATCTCAAATTCCACCCCCAAAACAGACATAACATTAAAGTTCATACTTCTGGGCCCTTGCTGCTGCTGTTTACCGCCCTCCCTGCCCCAGGAGGTTCTTCCCTACACTCCTCAATGATTGGCTCCTTCTCAAACAATCTCCATTGAAACGTTCCCCCCCTAGAGGGTTCTTTCCCTAGTACCCAGTCTAGAGCAGGGGCCCTGTTATTCCAGAGTATTCTCTGAGTTTCCTGTTCCATCCCTCCTCAGCCTCTTACTGTCCCTTGGGATGAGAAGTTTGTCTCTCCACTGGGCTGAAAGGTCCATGAGGGAGAGATCATGAGAGATCAGAGAACATTTTTTTAAATTTTTTTTTTTACGAACAGTTTATTGTCAAGTTAGTTTCCATATAATACCCAGTGCTCCTCTCCAGAAGTGCCCTCCTCCATGTCCATCTCCCCTCCTCCCCCCCACATCCATCAGTCCTCAGTTTGTTCCCAGCATTCAAGAGTCTCTCATGGTTTGCCTCTCTGCCTTTCCCTCCAGAGACCATTTCTTCATCTCCATATGCCCAGCACTTACCCAGAGCCTGGCACACAGTGAGACCTTCATAAATGTTTATGAAAAGGAAGAAAGAATGATCGGCGAACACACTGAGAATAACCAAAATGCCCACCAGTAAGAGGCCAGTGTTGTGAATGATGGCCAGCCGGATGGGACACAAGGCGGTGGTGAGGCAGGTATGCACCTCCATGGAAGAGTGTTCCTCATACTGTGAGAAACGGGGAAAGAAAGCTGGTCCCTTTCCAATGAATCAAAAAAGAGGATGATGGTGGTTGGGGAGCGCGTGTGTGGAGAAAGACATAGATCTGTCTGTAAACATAAGAGAAGTCAAGATGTTATACACCAAACTAAACACCCCTGAGGAGTAGAATAGAGACAGTATCATGGTTTACCATGCTTCTAAATCCTGGCTTAGACGTCGTCTCCTGAGGAAGTCTTTTCTGCACCTGCCCTTGTGTCAGAGAAGGCTAGAGCCTGCAGCCAGGTGCTCCAGAGCAAGGCCTGCACCGCCTCCTCAGAGCACGGCGCAGAGGCGACAGCGTGCGGGCAGCTGGACGGACCACAGCAGCTCTTCTGGGGGCATGAGTTAGTCTCCTTTGTGCAGGTGAAAGCAGCGCTAGTAAAGACACCGATGATGGCAGGTAGCCTACCTCCACCTGCCAGGTGACATCACTGCATGTGGCCTTGGGCCATCAGCAGAGTCTACACGTGATAGGAAGCCTGGCCTCAACGCAAGCAGGGCTCAGCTGGCTTACTTCCACATCCGGGACCCTGAGTCCCCGTTGTGAGAGGCGCCCGGAGCAGCTTCTCACTGCCCTCCGGGTGCCCGGAGTCCAGGAGGGTCAGACACAACTTGGCGGGAACCGGAGTCCTCCTGCCCGCCTCCCCAGTTGCCTGCTGTCTGTTGCACAGTGGCTCCCATGAGGTCTGAAGAAATACAATTCAGACCAACCAGGCCAGGGGAGAGGAAGGAAAAGCGGCAAAGGATTCAGGGTCAGATGTCTGAGCTTCTATTCCCACGGGAGCCTCTCATTATGCTCGTCAGGAAGCAGAAAAGAGTACAGCCCTTTGCCTTCATTTTAAGTTTCCCATCTCACCCAGCCTCTCTTCCCCTGCCTGTCTCAAAACCAGCTCTCCAACTGGAAAGTCATGGGGGAGGGCAGGGATATACCCTCCATCTGAAGTCACTAAGTGTCCAGCAGTTTCAGGTCCACACCTACCAGCCAGGTGTCCCTGAGCAATTGGCTTTGCCCCTCTCTGCCTCAGTTTCCCTAGTAGACTAGTTAATGCAGGGCAAGTGTTCGGCAGTAGCCCCATATATGTAAGTGTATCTGTGATCTGTATGAATGAGCTATTACCTGTGTGGCTAAGAGAGTAACCGTACCTACTTCACTGAGCTATTGTGAGCATTAAATTAGATAATGCTTGTCGCGTGCTGGGCTGTGTTAAGTATTTACTTGTCTTATTAAAGATAGTAAGATGCGGGTATAGATCTTGGTCCCTGAGTCGACAGGGATTAGCATGGGAGCTGCTGGTGGCTTCCTGGGAATAGAATGTTAGGGCTTTCAGTGGCCCGGGCAGCCATGCTGGTGCAATGGTGCTTCTGAGCTGGCTGGTTAATCAACTGCCAGCTCCCTCAAACCCATTTAAACCAGTTCCATCTGGCCTGGCTTTCCCAACATGCCATCCTGGCAGCTGTCACAGGCCCAGAGTACTGGGCAAAGTGTCAGGCCTGCTGCAAAATACATTGGAACTTTATCTGACCCCTAGCTCCCGTTCCAACCAGAAATACATTGGCTGGAACTTGCTCAAGCTTGGAGGCTGGAGGAGGAAGGCAGCCGGGAATCACAGACCCAATATTCCACCCCCACCCCCATCCTTGTTGACCCTCTTTACATTTGCACAGTTCTACTAATTAATGCTGTTCCTAACGATGGAACCGTTTTTAAAACCTAAGGTTTAAACCTGAGCTCTGGATTTGCAGAGAAGAGAGAGAAAGGGGGCCATTCCCCTCAACTCAGGGAAGTTTACCGGAGAACTTTCCTCTTTTGCTTCCCTCAGTGTTGATTTGCAGCAGTCTTTTTGGAGGCCAGGCCAGTCCTCTGTGCCACCATCTGGAACTCCCCAGAAAGGGCCCATGACAACCGCAGCAGAGGCAACCATGCCAGATTGGAACCCTGCCAGCCTTGGAGGGGGCTGAGCTCAGTCACAGGGTCTCCACCCCAGTACAGGCTGAGCCTCCCTCCGGGCCTGTTCCCTGCCTCCCTGAAGCCACTCTGCACAGGGAGGTCCAGGCAAGTGTGGCAGGCCCCAGCCAAACAGGTTTTCCCCTAAATGTACAGAACTGGGAAGGGGGCGGAAATGGGTGAAATAGGAGAAGGACATTAAGAGTACCCTTGTCATGATGGGCACTGAGTAATGTACAGAACTGCTGAATCCCTATATTGTACACCTGAAACTAACATAGCATGTTATATGTTAATTATAGTGGAATTTTTTTAATGGAATAAAATCACTTAAAAAAAGTGAGAACAGCAACACCTGGGTGGCTCAGTCGGTTAAGCGTCCGACTTCGGCTCAGGTCATGATCTCACCGTTCATGGGTTTGAGCCCCATGTCAGGCTCTGTGCTGACAGCTCAGAGCCTGGAGCCTGCTTCAGATTCTGTGTCTCCCTCTCTCTCTACCCGTCCCCTGCTCATGATCTATCTCTCTCTCTCTCTCTCTCTCTCTCAAAAATAAATAAACATTTAAAAATAAATAAATAAAATAGAATTTAAAGCTTTAAAAAAACTGAGGACAGCTGTCCCTAAGAAATTCATGTTGAAGTATTTGGAGGTGAAACATCATGATGTCAAAAACTTCTTTTCAAATGGTTCACAAAAAAACCTTGATATAGATAAAGCAAATATGTCAAAAAGTTAACAAAACTTGAATCTAAGGGCACTTGGCTGGTCCAGTCAGTTACACAATTCTCGATCTCAGGGTTGTAAGTTTGAGCCCCACACTGGGTGTAGAGATTGCTTGAAAGTAAAATCTTTAAAAAAACAAAACAAAACAAAAAGTTAACAATAGTTGAATCTAGCCAGAGGGTATCTAGGTGTTTATTGTGCCATTCTTGCAACTTTTCTATATGTTTGACAGTAAAACGTTAAACACAGTAAAACATTAAGTAACACATTAAGGGAAACATAAATAAAATGAGCTTATTTGCATGCAAAACAAGATAATAGTGAATTCATCTTGCACTAGCTGAATTCTACCTCTTCTCTGAGGATAGAAATAGTAGAAACAAAATGGCATCCAGGATTATGGAGCTGAGCCGACCAAACAACCAACTGTTTTTTTTTTAATATTTATTTATTTTTGAGAGAGAGAGAGAGACAGAGTGCAAGCAGGAGAGGAGCAGAGCGAGAGAGGAAGACACAGAATCTGAAGCAGGCTCCAGGCTCTGAGCTGTCAGCACAGAACCAGACATGGGGCTCGAACCCATGAACGGTGAGATCATGACCTGAGCCGAAGTCGGACACTTAACCAACTGAGCCACCCAGCACCCCATTAGAACCAATGATTTTTAAAGAGTTTACTAAGTACTTGTTTGGCAACAGTACTGATCATTAAAAATCCTTTTAGTTCATGGCCAGTAGAGGACTGATCTTGAAATCTGGGAGATTCCAGCCCTTTTAGCTGCTTGGCACTAGATTTAACACTAGTCAAGAAATACATTTTGGGGCCGCCTGGGTGGCTCAGTCGGTTGAGCATCTGACTTTTGATTCTGGCTCAGCTCGTGAAATCACAGTCATGGGATCGAGCCCTATGGACAGCTCCACGCTGAGCATGGAACCTGCTTAGGATTGTCTCCCTCCCTCTCCCTCTCCTCTGCCCTTTTCCCGCTTGTGTGTGCGTGCATGCTCTCTCTCTTTCTCTCAACTAAATAAATAAATAATCAAAAAAGGGAAACACATTTTGAAGACTATAAGCAAAGCCTTGAAACTTCACAAAACACAAAAGGTGTTTTTCCCTCTGTCTATAATCTGATATTGAGTACAAAGTAACCTCAACATTTTTTAAGTTTATTTATTTTTGAGAGAGAGAGAAAGAGAAAGAGCGCCAACATGGGTGAGGGAAGGGCAGAGAGGGGGACAGAGGATCTGAAGCAGGCCCCCATGCTGACAGCAGAGAGCCCAACTTGGGACTCGAACTCACGAACTGTGAGATCATGACCTGAGTTGAAGCCAGATGCTAAACCGACTGAGCCACCTAGATACCCCTAGCCTCAGTTTTTTAAAATGTGGCTGTTAAGGGGCGCCTGGGTGGCTTAGTCGGTTAAGCATCCGACTTTCACTTAGGTCATGATCTTGCGGTTCGTGGGTTCGAGCCCCGCGTCGGGCTCTGTGCTGACTGCCGGCTCAGAGCCTGGAGCCTGTTTCAGTCTGTGACTCCCTCTCTCTCTGACCCTCCCCTGCTCACGCTGTCTCTCTCTCTCTCTCCTAGAAATAAATAAAACATTTAAAAAATAAATAAATAAATAAAATAAAATGTGGTTGTTAAGTTGAATTGTGTCACCTGAAACTCATACGTTGATGTCTTAATCGTCATTGTGACCTTATTTGGGAACAGACTCATTGCAGACATCATTAGTTAAGGTGAGGTCAATAGAGTGAACCCTAATCTAATCTGATGGTGACCTTATAAAAAGGGGAAATTTGGACACACAGAGAGAGACATACACAGGAAGAACACCACAGGAGATTGGAGCGATGGTTCTACAAGCCAAGGAACACCAAAGATTGCTAGCAAACCACTGGAAGCTAGGAGAGAGGCATGGAACCGGCTCTCCCTTGCAGCCCTCAGCAGGAACTGACCCTACTGATACTTTGATTTTGGACGTCCTGCCTTCAGAACTGTGAGATAATAAATTTCTGTTGTTTAGGCCACCCAGTGTGTGGGAATTGGTTCTGGTAACACTAGCAGACTAAGTATACATGCCATAAAATTTATGACTTTAACCATTTTTTAATGTTTATTTATTTTTGAGAGAGAGACAGACAGAGTGTGAGTGGAGGAGGAGCAGAGAGAAAGGAAGACACAGAATCCCACGCATGCTCCAGGCTCTGAGCAGTCAGCACAGAGCCCGACGCAGGGCTTGAACTCATGAGCTGCAAGATCATGACCTGAGCTGAAGTCTCATGCTTTAACTATTTTAAAATCGTACAGCTCCGTGGTATTAAATGGGTTCACATGGACACGCCCCCATTTAAATTTTTTTTATTTTTTATTTTTTTAGCTAGGGCAAAATCCAAGACTATGAGAAGGTTGGAAGACCTACTTCCATATCTGCTTCTGCTTAAATGAGTGACCTCTTTCATCGTGTGTGCAATAAAAAGACAGGGCAGACAACTTCATGTTCTGATGCTGTTGTTGCCCGTGCGAGGAAAAATTATAATAGCAATAATAGCTCAAAATTTGTTGAGCAATTATTACGTTGCAGGATCATGCTAAGGACTTTACAAGGGCTACCTCTTTTAATAATCACAATAACCTTATCAGGCAGGTATCATTCGTCCCATTTTACAGATGAGGAAATTGAGACTCAAAGAGATTAAGTGCTCAATTTGGCAGCCCTGGAATTTGAATGCAGCTCTTAACCAGTCAAATTCAAACTTGACTTTCCAGATCATTCTGACTGTATATTCATGGAGGTAGGAAAATCCAACATTCTATTTGACAACTTACTCACTTGATTTATAAATCTTGCATATTTAGACATGGGGTAGAGAGGTTTCCATTTGTGCGCTTGCCCTGTGCCCACTTACCGTGGTTCTCAGTGGTGGTCAGAGCAGGAAAGTCCCTCGGAGTGATAGAGACAAGCCACAAGCTCTGAGCAGCGACCAGCCCAGAAGCTGCCCTCTAGCACGTAATTTCATCAAGGGTCAGGCAGCAGGTTGGCACAGTGTGGGGAGAAGTCCAGACCTCCCACGTGGTCTGATGTGATGCTCAACCCACGACAGAACCTGAGCCTCCCACCTGCTCAGCCCAGATTTTCCTCAGTCCTCAAATCACATTTCTTTTCTTGTCCCTTCTCCACACACCTCTCTGTTTCCCAGAATAGAAAAGGCTAGAATGGATGTGCTGACCAAGAAGAAGGAAAGACAGGGTGGGAGGGGCAAGGGACAAGACAGAAGGGGTCCTGGAGAAGGAGGGGAACACGCAGCCAGGGGTGGGGTCCCTCAGGCTCTGGGCAGAAGCAGGGAGCCAGGGATGTGTGAACAGGGGACAATCAGCATGCAGGGTAAGGTGCCGGGAAGAGCAGTCGTGCCTAGAGAGGCGGTGGTGGTCAGGGCCGGTGGAGGCTCCAGCCGAGGCGGGGCGGGGTGGTGGGGGGGCTAGCGTGGCCTCAGGGGTGGATGGCAGACCCACAAAGCCAAACTAGGGACACAGACTCAGGCTTGAGGACCGTCCTATGAGACGCAGGATGGTGGAAAACGGCTCAAAATGCCCATGTTTGGCTGCTGCCCCATCCAGATCCCTTTCTTCCACAATGCCCTGCAGCTGTGGCCCGGATTGATGGTACCCTCTCCCCCGAGCCCATCATAGCAGGTCTGTGGGCTTGGCCAGGCAATCGTTAGACCCTCTTCACCATCAAGGGCATGAGAAACGGACAGGTGGCGTGCCTCGCTCAAGGTCACAGCCAGGAAGGCGTGAACATGAGGTGAGGCCGCCAGCCGGGCGTGGGAAAGGAAACCCACTGGCCAGATTCCAGAGAGGATGCAGCGCTTGTCACCACGGCCGCCACCGGAGCTCCTACTGGCGGTGCACTCGCTGCCCGCCTGACCCCCAGAGCGTACGAAAGAGCCTATCAGGCAATTATCCCCTTTCTGCAGATGAGGCATCGGATGCCCAGAGAGACTAAGTCAATTGCCCAAAGTCACACAAGAGCAACTGAAGAGACTGACAGCCCGGAGTGTGTGCTGGCCTGTGCACAAGTGTGAGCCTCCCCCATGAATCCACAAGAGAACCCCCCTCCCACCCACCCCCATCCCCACCCCCGAGAACACGTGTGCCGCGAGAGACTGAGGGCCGATTCCAAGCAGCAGGGAACAGCTGCGCGGGCAGGAGGGGGCGAGAATGTGCGTGTGAGCACAGCTTTGACAGCGGCAAACAGCGTGTGGGAGTGTGTTGACAGCAGGGTGTGGGATGGCAGCGCCATCGCCGTGTGTGTTTCTGCTGGCAGCAGAATGTTCTGGTCTGTGTTGATAAACAATGGTTTGGGCAGGCGCGGGGCTGAGGCAGGGACACGAGAGGAGCACTTCGCGCAGGTGAAGGCGGGAGGGCAGGGCGAGCCCAGGGTCGATGGTGGCCCGGAGCCTGCGGCTCCCTCCCAGGACGAGGGGCAGCAGGGTGCCAGCTGTTGTTTTCCCAGCTGACCTCACTGGGCGCGCATGTCTGGGTGTGGATCCCTCTGCAAACCACCTGATGCCCATAAACATGAAAAACAGGAGCAGGGACACACTGTGAGGAAGAGAGCGTTCTTCCCGAGCTGCTGGTTGCGCGGACGGAGGTTTAATGAATAGCCCAAGCCAGAGCAAACACATCAGGATTCCCGTGACCAGGCAGATTCCTCAAAAGTCAGCTTCTTGGAAGAGGCTGTACCCCTGAGACCATCCCAGCTCATGACTGTAATCGGAGCCCCTGAATCTCACCCTCGCCTCCTGGCAGGCACAGGTACAAGCCTGCAAGGGCGTCCCAACCTCCAAGTCGCCACACGAGCCTCTTCCTGGGGCTTGGGTCCCACCTCATCTCTCCCCGACAGGCCCTCCCCTCAGATTGCCCCTCCACCTGCTCCCTCTCCACCATCTGAGCTCTGTGCTACCCCCCAAGACCCTATGTGTGCCTCACCTCCTCCTGGAAGCCCTCCAAGCCAGTTCCAAGCTTAGAACTGCTTTCTCCAGAACTCCAACTGCTCTTGTTGCCCGGGCCCCTCACGCAGGCCTCCCCGGGTAGATGCAGCCAGAATACATGCACTATGCCGGGCACTGAATTGCACAGGGGGTGGGTGTGAAGACCCCTGAAGGCTCAGTAGCTACCCTCAGGATCTTATAGCTCAGCTGGGCTGCACAGAGGGCAAATGCACAAATGGGGGTGTGATAGAGGCTGAGTGAGGGCGCATGATAAACGTGGTGGGAGATCAACAAGGAGAGCCGTCACTCCTGATTTGGAGACGAGGGGACAGTAAACACACAGGAGCAGGGGGGTGGCCCTGCCCAGTTGGTTTCAGCTCCCCCAGTTCAGGGACCTTTTGAAGCCAACACATGGTATCTGCTAAACCAATGTCTGTGGTTTTTTGATTGAAAGTCTCCCAAGCACCCTCTGAAATCCTTGTTTGGGGCCTGCCTGGAGGCTCCCCTGCCCCACTACCCCCCCACCCCCCTGCCCTCGTGCCCTCCAAGCCTGCCATTGGCCAGGGCTGGTCACCGAGTGCCTGACTTGCTGCTGGGTCCTGGCCCTTCTTGTCCACCAGGGTTCACGGCTCTTGTTCACCCCAAAGGTCAGGGCCAGGGGGAAACACCCTGGACCAAGGCTTATGTGGGGATAATCACAGACACACCCCCCAGGGAAGGCTGGCTGGCCTCTCGCCTTCTGTGGCTCAGACTGACCTCTTGCAGGAGTTCAGCAAAACTATACCCCTTGCTTCTCCTCACAAGGCCCTGCCAGGAGATAGACCCATTTTCCTTCACACACTCAAGTGGAATTCTTGGCTGACACTTGGTTTTATTACACTTTAGAGAGAGAGCGTGCACAAGCAAGAGGGAGGGGCAGAGAGAGAGAGAATCTCAAGCGGCCTCCACACTCAGTGTGGAGCCCGACTCTGGGGCTCGATCCCGCGACCCTGGGATCACAACCCATCGACTGTCACATCTTAACAGGAACAACCTTACCACCCCACAGAGGGGCTGGTTGCCTCTGTGTTTCCATGTGAGCAATGTCAGAAGACCCCTTACCCCAAAACACCTCCCCCGCTCAGCCTGCTAAGGTGTCTGAAGTTGCACTATTAACCGTATCCTCAGGAGGCCTTATAAAAATATGACTCATGGTTGAATCACTATATGGTAGACCTGCAACTAATACAACACTGTATGTTAACTATATTGGAATTAAATAAAATAGGGGCGCCTGGGTGGCTCAGTTGGTTAAGCGTCTGGCTTCAGCTCAGGTCATAATCTCATGGTTTGTGAGTTCGAGCTCCGCATCAGATTCTGTGCTAACTGAGAGCCTGCTTCAAATCCTGTGTCTTCCCCTTTCTCTCTGCCCCCTCCCGGCTTGTCCTCTGTCTCTCTCTCTCTCAAATATAAACAAACATTAAAAAAATAAAATAAATGATTTGTGTGCACTTAAAAATGCTTAAGATGATTTTAAGTTATGTGTATTTTACCATGAAAACAAAAATTTTGGAAGAATGTGCTCCAAAATGTCAACAGCATTGTATTTCTAGGTGATAAAAACTTGGGTAATTTTGCTATCATTTTTATACTTTTTTATATTATTTGACTTTTCTTAAGCAATTGGGCATATATTATCTGTATAATCAGAAAAGGAAGATAACGTTCTTTCTGCTTTGAGAAACACCTTGAATTTCCATTTTTTTTTTTTTTAATGTTTATTTTTGAGAGAGAGACAGAGCACGAGCAGGGGAGGAGCCGAGAGACAGAGGGAGACAGAGAATCCGAAGCATGCTCCAGGCTCAAAGCTGTCAGCACAGAGCCCGATGTGGGGCTCGAACTATTAACCAGGAGATTATGGCCTGGGCCAAAGTTGGTGACTTAACTGACTGAGCCACCCAGGCACCGCTAGAAACACCTTGACTTTCAAAAACAAACAAACAAACAAAATAGTTTGGCTCCTGGAGAAGCAACGTGTGCATCAGTGTCTAACTTCCCAGCTCAGGGAAGTTTGAAAAGAATCCTCAGTGGAGAATGAAGAAATGCAGGTTCCCTGGCCCAGGGGACCTAGTGGCCCCAGTGATTCCAAGGGCAGCCATGTCTTCAAATTCCAGGCGAGGAGACCCTGGAGTGGAGCTTCCCACAGGTGGGAAGGAAATGGGGGCTCTTGCCACCCCGGTCAGGACAACGGTTTTCCTAGTTCCTTTCCATGGGGGCCTTCACTGTGCCTTTCCTTGTTTCACAGATGCTTTGGGGAAATGGCAAGGGTAGCCACCCACGTGGCAGGATTCGCCCAATCTTTGAGGCTGGAGGAGGTCATTCAGTCCATTCTCCTGTCTCCAGGCAGCACTGGAATTATCCCAGCTGGGCAAGCCCTTATCTTGTTTTGAGGACTTCGGAAGCTGGGCATTCCACACCCTTCCTTGGTCAGCCATTCTCATGTCTAAACATTTCTAGCCAGGAAGTCCTTCCTCATGTCGAATCTAAACTTTCTGTGCTAAGAGTTTCCATCCTGTGGCTCTTGTGGTTGGAGACAGGCAAATGGCCCTTTCTTCCCTGCCTTCATCCTAGGTCAGGAGCCACTGGAGCCTTAAGTCAGGACTAAAGCTCTAAGTCACGTGAACCGCAGGCAAGTCACTACTCCTCGCTGATCTTCAGTTTCCTCAGCTATGAAATGAGGCCGATGACACCCACGGTGCAGGAACTGAGAGCGTCAGTTGAGATACGAGTGTGTGGACGAGGCATAAAACTCAGTTGCAACATGAGGCTGTAATTATCACTAACAACTATACCACCCATCCTTGCTGAACCATTGTATAAAAATGGTTTCCAGGGGCACCTGGGTGGCTCAGTCGGTTAAGCGTCCGACTTCGGCTCAGGTCATGATCTCACAGTTTGTGGGTTCGAGCCCCGCGTCAGGCTCTGTGCTGAACTCCTGCTCAGAGCCCGGAGCCTGTTTCAGATTCTGTGTTTACTTCTCTCTCTGCCTCTCCCCTGCTCATGTTCTGTCTCACTCTGTCTCTCAAAAATAAATAAATGTAAAAGAAATGGTTTCATGGGGCACCTGGGTGGCTCAGTCGGTTAAGTGTCTGACTTTAGCTCAGGTCACAATCTCGCGGTTTGTGGGTTCGAGCCCCACATTGCGCTCTGTGCTGACAGCCAGCTCAGAGCCTGGACCCTGCTTCAGATTCTGTAACTCCTTCTCTCTCTGACCCTCTCCTCCTCATGCTGTGTCTATCTCTCTCTTAGAAATAAATAAAAACAGGGGCGCCTGGGTGGCTTAGTCGGTTAAGCATCCGACTTTCACTTAGGTCATGATCTCGCGGTTTGTGGGTTCAAGCCCCACGTTGGATTCTGTGCTGACTGTCAGTTCAGAGCCTGGAGCCTGTTTCAGAGTCTGTGACTCCCTCTCTCTCTGACCCTCCCCTGCTCATGCTGTCTCTCTCTCTCTCTCCTAGAAATGAATTAAAAAATATTTTAAAATAAATAAATAAATAAAAACATTAAAAAAAATTTTTAATGGTTTCCAAAAGTGTGGTACACAAGGTAATATACGAGTAAGCATTTTAAATTAAAATTTAGTGTGTGTTAGAAAAAAATAAAACTAGCACACCAAGTCCAGGATTTTATAAGTATTTTTTGATCCCTCCCTCCCCATTTTATTTATTTTTTAAAGGGGCACAGAGACACACAGAGAGAGAGAGAGAGAGAGAGAGAATTCCAAACACGCTCCACACTGTCAGCGCAGAGCCCAACATGGGGCTTGACCTCATGAACTCGTGAGATCATGACCTGAGCCTAAACCAAGAGCCGGGTGCTTAACCAACTAAGCCACCCAGGCTCCCCTCCCTTCCCATTTTATAGGTATTATTGCTTAGAAAAGAAGCATGCTAAGACAGCAACAAAACTTACCATTGTTTTACAGAAAAAATATTGAGTAATGATACTCCAGGCAGCATAAGGCCAGGGCTGAAACTGTGAAGGTGGCTGAGAAATGGCGGCTAAGAGGCGCTGGCGAAGGAAAACAAAGGGGGCTGGTCCCACAAGAGTGGCTGAGTCAGGGGAAGGATGGGGAGTGCATTCCCAGACAAGAGGAGACAACTGCTCCCAGATGCAGCCTTCTCTGGGTTCTGGAACACTGTCCCCCAGAGCCGGGCTGTCACAGCTCCAGCAAGGCTGGTGGGCAGGCAGGAAGGAGAGTTCATGTCCATCTTGTGGTCCCCAGGGCCTTGAGCCCCCTTCGTCCAGCTCTCCCCTGCCAGGGGGAATTTAGACAACCCTACTCTTTTTTTTTAATGTTTATTTATTTTTGAGAGACAGAGAGATAGAGTGTGAGCAGGGGAGGGGCAGAGAGAGAGGGAGACAGAATCTGAAGCAGGCCCCAGGCTCTGTCTGAGCTGTCGGCACAGAGTCCATTTCGGGGCTTGAACCCACAAGCTGTGAGATCATGACCTCAGCTGAAGTGGGACGCTCAACCGACTGAGCCACCCAGGCGCCCCTAGACAACCCTGCTCTTGACTCCCTCCTGCAACATCGCCCAGCTGTGGTGCGGTAGCTTGTGCTGTGGAACTCACAACTTCCCAAACAGACCCCCCTCCTCTACTTTCAGTGTGGGATTGGGCAAGAGGCCTCGTGGAAAAAGTCATCTGCTGGGGCACCTGGGTGGCTCGGTCGGTTAAGCGTCCGCCATTGGCTCAGGTCATGATCTCACGGTTCATGGGTTTGAGCCCCGCCCCGTGTCCAGCTCTGTGCTGACAGCTCAGAGCCTGGAGCCTGCTTTGGGATTCTGCAGCTCTCTCTCTCTCTGCCCTTCCCCTGCACATGTTCTGTCTCTCTCTGTCTCAAAAAAATAACTAAACATTTAAAAAAAATTTTTTTTAAAGAAAAAGTCATCTGAGACCTTCTGTGTGCCAGGCCCCTCACACACAGAGTGAGGGAAACAGGCCTCTACTCTCCAGGAGCTCAGAGCAGAGCCAGGGAAATCCGCCCCTTGTGGCCATCCCAGCTACGATAGAGCTGTGTCTTCCCCAGTGAGGGAAATGGTTCCCTCTGCTTGAGGGTCCTTGGCCTCCTGGGACTAGGCATCTTCCCATTACCTCCCTGTGCTCCGGGAAGAGGCTCCAGGGCCCTCATTTACCCTGTATGCCCAAAGCCAGCAGTGAGCATTGTAATGCCTCTTCTTGAGCTGAAATTTCTCAAGCCCTGGTGTCTGCACACGAGTTCTCTGGAATTGGAGACGTCTCTGCAAGACTTTAAGATGGCTATGTTTTCATTTTGGAATAATCTTACAAAAATCAATATAAACATATTCTACATCATCTGGATGCTTGGCTTACGGCCGATTATGCAGTCACAGAATGTTAGTGTCTATCTACACTTGCACTAATGATTATGGAAAGCGGTTAACTTGATGTGTGTGTGTGTGTGTGTGTGTGTGTGTGTTTAATTTTTAAGTAGATGCTACATGTGGAAAAATACACAAACCTTGAGTCTATGGCTAGATGAATTTTCACAAAGAGAGAACAGCTGTGAAACCAACACGGGAAACAGAATATTATTACTGCCTCTCCGGAGACCCTCTCAAGGCCTTCTACACCCCTCCATAACAACCACGATCCTGACTTCTCATATCATAGATCGATTTCACCAGTTTTTGAACTTGATATCCTTGGGTCATATAGAATGACTCCTTGGTCCCCTGGCTTCTTTCAACAGAACGCCCATGAGATTCACCCATGTTGTTGGCATTTAGCTGTAAGTGATAGCGGTCATCTTCTAACCCAGTGCTTCTCAAAGTAGGAGCCTCAGAAGTAGTTCTTAGGGTTCCATTAATCTACCAGCTGGGAAACAGCAAATGCGGGTGCCTGGTGGTTCAGAAAGGGATTGAGAGCATCCCACTGCGGGGCACTCAGTCCTGTGCTGGGCATTCGCTCTATAGCATAGGTCCTGCCTCAGTCCCCGTCCAGACTCCCAGACTTGTAGCTTCCCCAGTGCACTGTGCTCAGCCAGGCCTCTGGGTCTTTGCAGATGCTGTTCCCTTTGCCTGGGATGCCCACCCTTGTTTGCCTGCCTGGCCAAGGCTTCTGTGTTTTGTGTCACCGAAAGACTGCCTCCTCTGGGAGGGCTCCTCTGGCTCCCCTGGGCACCTTTCCTTGTGCTCTACCCATGTCACCCCTGCGGCATTTATCATTCTGTGTGGTCCCTGAAGGTCTGTCTCCCCGCAGACTGTGGGCTTTGAGACCAGGAGCGTGGGTCAACACTGGACTCGCTCCCCGAGTGACTGAGGAGGGAGTGTTGCTCACGGGGCCCCAGGGCCATCGGAGGCAGGAGCAGGGTTCTCTTCCCTGGCTCACCTACCTCATTAAACATGGGGTTCGGTTGAGTGGCATCTGCATCATCAGCTAAGGTGGACGGCATCAGAACCATGGCCTGGGAGTCCTTGCCAGGGAATTAAAGGCCTAGAGAGCCCTGCCTGGGCCAATGCCAGTCCTTACAGCCTAAGGGTGAGATAATTTACCACACAGGCATCAGTTTCCTCATCTGTGAAATGGGAACAATGAACCTGGCCACCTTCCTCTTTCCCGGGAAGAGTATGAAGTTAATGAATGCCCAACACCGGATGTGACTATACCTAAGACCTAGTACAAGCTGCCTGGAGGCAAGGGAATGGCCTAGGTGACCCCAGATTCTCTCCTCCTGCCCGGGACTGAAGGACAGCATGAGACCCACAATTCAGCTGTAGCTGCTCATCTTGGTCCCCCACCCTTCCCTGGGTGGGTCTTGGCTTGGAAGCCCTAATCTGCTCGCTAAGCACCTGCCCCCACTTATTCCAACCTAAATTTGCCCAGCCCTGTGCCTTGCCCCTCCAGTGCTATGTCTAGTCCATCGCAGCAAATTGGGTTTCTTTGTCCCTTCTCACATAACTATTCATAGTGCCCCGCCTCTAAGCAGCCTTCGCTTATTAACCTTGGGCATGGTGGGCTCCTTTACACTGATGGCATTGGTGCAGAATTCATGTCCTAGCTGTCCCCCAACTTCCGACCCCCACTCTGTCCTGAAGTAGAACTGGGATTATAAAATGCGGTTCTTGGAAAAGCGGGCTCCACCCAGCGGGGAAGAGAGATGCAGCTGCCCGTTGCCATGGCAACCAAAACCAGCACACAGCCCCACATCCCTTCCCCACCCCCGCGAGCTTCTTCATTGGCCCCTGAGATCCTGATCCCGCCTCCGATACTAGAAGGCACCAACTGAAGGCCAACAGAGGGAGACCCTGCTGGGGTATTATTGGGGTGAGGCGTCTCGTTCCTATTCTTCCGCGGGGAAACCCACCCGCACAGGATCCCACTTCTCAGGGCCTTCCTGGCTTCGTTGGAGCCTTGTCCGAAAGGGGGGTGGGGTGTGAGCTTGTAGCAGGATGTTTCTTCGGGTGCGGCTCGGTAGACGCAGACTTGGGTTGTTGGATTGGGGGAGAAGCAGTTTTTCTTCCCAGCAGTTCAGGCCGCCAGCTAGGACAGAGTGGGGGGCGGGCGGGGGGGCGACTCCTTAGGGCCGCAGCGGAGAGGTCCCCAAGGCCCTCCACGCGGAGGCGGAGGAGGAGGCAAAGGCTCTGCGGGGGTGGGGGGAGGAGGCTGCGGCGGAGAAGGATTAGGGAAGGGTGTGGGAAGGGTCCCGCTATCAAAGGCCGGCTGGGGCTCCTGGAAGTGGCAGGAGTCTGGGCTTGCAGTCAGATAGGACCTTGGTTCGAATCCCCACTCTGCTCTCATCAGCAGTGTGACCTTGTACACACGTGCCTTCCTGTCTGTTTCGGAGGAGGGGTCAGATCACACTTCCCTTTGTGCTGATCCCTGTGTTGAACACCCTAGGAGGTTTCTCTCCCAAAAGCCTTCAACACGACGCTGAAGTGGGTGGGGACTATCTTTACCCGCATTTTACATAGGAGGAAACTGAGGCTCAAGAAGGCTACCTGAGAAAAACCTCGGGTGAGCTCAGTTCCCAAAGAGAAGGCTCTGGCCGGGCTGGCGGTTGTCTGGGGGCAAATGGGAGGTGCGTTCCCACCCCCACCCCCACCCCCAGGCATCCTGGCCTGCCCGGAAGGAAGGGTCGTGCCAAGCCGTGACACTTGCGTGGTTTCCTTTAGCAAAACTGCGTCAGACGCGTCTGGGGGTAAACCACCAACTGGTGACAGCGCTTTGATTACAACAGATCAGAAGGGGAAACCAGCCTTCTCTTGAAAGTTCCCTTTCCAGGAGACAACAGATTAAAGAAGATAGAGCCCGCCTTTGCGGGGAGGGAGAGTGTTTGTAACTACTTGTGTCCTATCAAACCCGCCTAAGATTACCTCTGGAGGCCTCCATTTAACAGTAACAGACTCATTTAACTAAGCCTGCTTGAGGTCGAGACTCTGCAAAGAGCGACCCCATCAGACAGCACTGATGCACTCCAGGGGAGGGGCTGCGCCAGCAGGGTGGGCCCTGGATGCAGCCTTAGGCTGGAGGAATCTCTGAGCCAGATGTTCCTCATCTGTGAAATGGGCTTCCTTGGAATGTGAGGATTAGGAAAAATAATCATGACACCCACTAGAACCTTCCTTGGTGTGCCACCTGTGCTCTGAATGGGTCAGGTAGCCCACCCTCCCTACACACACACACACACACACACACACACACACACACACACACACACACACACACACACACACACCCACCCAGAACAAAAAACACCAGAATTTCCAAGGACTCCACAGTCAGGGAGAGGCTTTTGCTCAGATACCCTTGCAGTTCAATCCCAGGGACCAGAGTCAGAATCAGTAACAAACACCTATGGAGCACCTAAAAATCGATGGGTTTTTTTAAAAAGAATTTTTAAAGTTCATTTATTTATTTATCTTTGAGAGAGAAAGAGAGAGCAGGGGAGGCCAGAGAGAGGGGGAGGAGAGAGAATCCCAAGCAGGCACCCCGCTGTCAGCGCAGAGACTGACCTCAAGAATGGAGAGATCATGACCTGAGCTGAAATCAAGAGCCAGATGCTTAACTGACTGAACCACCCAGGTGCCCCAAAATTGATGTTTTTGAGCGCCTAACATGTGTCAGGTTTTATATTTATATTGTGTTAAACCCTGAACAGCCCTTTTCATCGTTTCAGAACAACCCTTCTTTGCTCCTGAAAAATACTGTTAACAGTTACCCCCATGTTGTAGATGAGCAAACCGAAGTTTATAGAAAAGAAAGTTAACCATGTGAATTTCAGACTTTCTGATGCACATAACAGAAAACCTGACTCAAACTGGTTTATGCTAAGAAAGGGAAGTGCTGGCTCAGGAAGCTGAAAACTCCAGGCATGACTTGATCTGGAGACTCCAAAGTGTGGTACAGACGGAATGTTTCCACTTGGCCTTGGCCATCGTGGGGCCACATGTGGGCTCCATGAACAGTCTTCTGCAGCTCCAGGCTTACGGCATCCCGAGTGGTTCTGTAGAAAAGAGGGTCTTGGTAATTGCGACCCGAGTCCCAGGATTTACCCTCATCACACCAGCAGACGATAGTTAGGGATCATGTGACAGCGCTTACAAAAGGCACTGCCTGGGGAAGATTCAGCAAGATTCAGTGCTGATAGGTGGCCTGGTCACATGCAGCCTCGTCGGTACCAAGCCACAGAAAGGAAAGGAGGGAAGAATGTTTCTCCCAAAGAGGAACAGAAAAGGCAGGGAATGGGCGCTAACTGCTAACTTGACCTGTGTCCACGCTGAGGTCAGAAGGTGACACGGTTGAGAAGAGGTGGGATGGGGATTGAGCCCTGGCAGTCTGACTCCACAACCCACAACCCTACATCCACCACACCTTCTACTACAGGTGCCAGCTTTGTGCTAAGCACCTAGTAGAGTAAACAGATACGGAAGGTAAGGTCCTTGCCTGGGAGAGAGCCCAGCCCTGCTTCTTTGGTCCCACGTCCGTCCTTATCACATCTGGTGCCCATCCCCACCTACCGCCCTGGCTGCTGCTGTTCCTGGAGGGTCCTAGGAGCCTTTCCGATGATGGCTAGTTCTGGGCTAGTGCCTGCCATGCGACAGAAGGCCTTCCATGTTAGCTGGAGTAAAGCACTGTCCTGGGGTCTAGTTGCTTCCTGGTTCTCCAAGCAGAAGGGAGATTCTTTAGGGACTAGGACTATGTTCTCCCTTCCCTTGTATGTGGTCTCTCTCTGGGACCAGGCAGAATTTGTGCAGTAGGCAGCAATGGTGACTTTGAGGGGTCCTAAAAAGGGCCTTCTCTAACCCCTAGGGACCTCCTTTATTATTAAAAAAAATATCCCGGGGCGCCTCGGTGGCTTAGTCGGTTAAGCGTCCGACTTTCGCTTGGGTCAGGATCTCGCGGTTCATGGGTTCGAGCCCCGCGTCGGGCTCTGTGCTGACTGCCAGTTCAGAGCCTGGAGCCTGTTTCAGTCTGTGGCTCCCTCTCTCTCTGACCCTCCCCTGCTCACACTGTCTCTCTTTCTCTCTCCTAAAAATAAATAAAACATTAAAAAAAAAATATTCCAACATTAGATGGGATTTCATCCCTTTCATTCCCCTTAAGATTCGCATTCCCCTGAGAGAGGGAACGTAATAGGTCTTACCGCTGTTCACACTTTAGTGAGAAGTTCACAGAATCTCTTCTGAGGGTAGTCTTTGTCATCAAGGCTGCTGTTGACTGAGTGCCTAGTGTATGCTCTCCACTAATTTAAGAGCTTCCCATGCATCCTCTCATTTAGTCCTCACAACCCTGTGAGGTAGGTAGTCTCATTGACCCTATTTTACAAATGAGGAAACTGAGGCCCAGAGAGGATCTTGCCCAGCGTCTATAAGTAGTGGAACAGGGATTTGAATACACAAAGTCTGGTTCCAAAACCTATACTCTCCATCACTCCCCTGAGATAATCCCTAACACTTCAGTTTACAAATATATTCAATACCAAGGGCGGTGGGGTGACTCAATCAGTTAAGCATTCGACTCTTGTTTTTGGCTGAGGAAATTATCTCACGGTTTGTAAGTTCAAGCCCTGCATTGGGCTCTGGCTTACAGCAAGGAGCCTGCTTGGGATTCTCTCTCCCTTTCTCCCTGCTCCTCCCTTGCTCTATCTCTCTCACATGTGCTCTCTCTCTTTCTCTCCCTTTCTCTCAAATAAATAATCTTTTTAAAAAACAAATATATTCAATACATCTTTTGGACTTCCCTATAATTCAGCGAAGTTGTTAGTATAATCAGCCTCATTTTATAACAGAGAATATTGAGGAGGTGAAGTTCAGTCAATAGATGAGCAGCAGATCCAGGGTTTGAGTCCATATTCTCATCTGGGATCAAGTCTTTTCCCTGGATGCCACATAGCACCCAGTTGGGGTTTTTTGTTTTGTTTTGTGTTGTGTTGTGTTGTCTTGTGTTTGAGAGGGAGGGAGAGAGAGAGTCTTTTTTTTTTTTTTACATTTATTCATTTTTGAGAGAGAGTGACAGAGCGTGAGGTGGGGGGGGGGTGTCAGGCAGATAGAGACAGAGACACAGAATCTAAAGCAGGCTTTAGGCTCTGAGCTGTCAGGACAGAGCCCGATGTGGGGCTCAAACCCATGAACCTAACCATGATATCATGACCTGAGTCAAAATCCGATGCTTACCCAACTGACCACCCAGGTGCCCGGAGAAATAATCTTAAGCAGGCTCTGCACTGGGTGTGGGATCATGACCTGAGCCAAAATCAAGAGTCAGATGCTTAACTGACTGAGCCATCTGGGCGTCCCTACACTTGCTATTTCTTGAATGTCTATAATGAGCAGGGCCCTGTGCTAGGTGCTGAACATGCATCATACCCATAGCCCACTTTCTCAGGTAGGAAACTGGGGCTTAGGAAGAGCTAAGTGCATTATTCCATTTAATATGACTCAAGCTAACTCCAAAGTCCAAGCATCTCACCAGTAGACTAGACTGCCTCCCTCTTGGGGTGTAATGAGTATGCAGTAGATACTTACACAGTGAGGAGGGTGCACACACACACACACACACACAGCTCTGGCTCTGTGATTCCAACAGCCAGCACCAGAGGCAGCCACTTCTGCTGTCTCCAGCACCTCCTTCCCACCACGCCCCACCCCAAACAGGAGCTGAGTAGGAAAGGCCATCTCCCAGGGCAGGGACAGGCTAGCATTCAAGGACCTCTGAATGGAAATCCCCAAGGAAATGGAATGAGAGTGATCTGACCGAGGTTCTGGAAAGAGACCTCACTCACTCTCCCTGGGCAGTCTTTCAGCATGACTTCTTTGTGCCTTCGTTTCCTCTCCTGTATGTTGACCTGCTCACAGGCTGTGTCTGAAGTATTATCCATCAGAAACTTCTAGAACCAGCTAGATGCTTCATCCTCCTGCTTTTTTAAAAAAAATTATTTATTTATTTGGAGAGACAGAAAAAGAGAGAGAGCAGAGCAGGGGCAGAGAGAGAAGGAGAAAGAATCCTAAGCAGGCTCGGAGCTGTCAGCACAGAGCATGACTCAGGGCTCCATCTCACCAACCATGAGACCATGACTTGAGCCGAAATCAAGAATAGGATGCTTAACCAACTGAGCCACCCAGGCGCCCCCTCCCTGCTTTCTGACCTGGTACTGCTAGGTTCTTCATAGGAATTATATGTCCCATTTTACAGATATGGAAGTGAAGCTCAGAGAGGCTGGCCCACAGCCACCGAATAAGTGTTAGAAACACAATGAGAACCCACCCAGGTTTTGAATCTGTTACCCCAACAAGTATCTATGAAGCACTCAAGTGGATGCCAGCGTCTGAGCTGTGTCCAAGAGATATAGCAGGGAGCAAGGTGGCCTTGTCCTACCCTTAGGAGCTCCAGCTTCAGGACTGGTGACAGACAAGAGAGAAATTATTGGAAATGTCAGGACAAAGTGACAAGGGCAAAAAGACTTCTGGCAGGGCAGAGGACAGAAGTGCCCTTGGGGTTGTCTCAGCTCCCACATTTTGGTTTTAGGAGCTGGGGAGCTGAAGTGGGAAAGGCCGGGGTCTGGGATCAGCAGTCTGAAGCGGGACGCTAACCGGGAGGAGGAGTTGGAGCTGCCCCACCCAAAATACCCAGGATCCGCCCACCTGGAGTTTCTACCCCAACAGTTTCCTTGTCTGGGGTGGTTTCCAGCCCCACCTGCTTTCCTGGAGTCCAGTTCATCTATTACTCTTGCCAGGCATGTACCTGGTGCCTAGTGTCACTCTGAGTAATTCCAGAGACCCAGATGTCCTCACCTGCTCCTGATTCAGTTTGACTCACCCTCCCTATTTCTGGAAGGTGGCTCTTGGCTGTTCTTACCTCATACTTGGGCACCTGGGGCCTGTGGGAGCAGCAGATCCTCCTCCCCACTCTTGATGGTTAAACTGGTGGGTGCCATGCAGGAGAAGTTGGGAAGCCCTAAGGAGGAAGCCCTCACCCACCCAGGATTAACTTCCTCCCTCCGACATCTCCTTTCTAGTGATCACCAATGGTCTCCCTGTTCTTAACAGGAAAAGGACATTACCTAGGAAGAATAGCTCATGTTAATTGATCGTTTACTATGAGCTGAGCAATCTGTAGACATCAGTAGAGTCTACAACATTGGTTTTTATTTTCCAGAGGAGAAAACCATAGCTTAGAGAGGGGACTCGTCTGGTCTAAGGTCACATAGCAAGGAAGTGGCTGAAATGGGATTGGAACCCAGCTATAGTTGACTTCTGAGTTATTTTGCCAGGGCTGTACACCTGAACCCCACCCCTTCCCATGGAAGATGGAGGTCATTTCACCTGGCAGGCTTGAACCTGCTCAGATCCAGCCTCATGTACCCCTAGGACCCCTTTGTGGCTGTGCTAGGAGGATAGAAACTCTGAGAGGAGCCACCATTTGCTCAACCCAGGTTGCTGAGGGCCATCACTTCCTTGATGGGGAGAAGCCCAGACCCATAGGGCACCCATCTTATGAGCCCAGAGCTGTGCTATCTAATAGAGTGGCCACTAGCCCCACATGACTGTTGAGCCCTTGGAATGTGACTAGTGCTGCCAAGGAACTGAACTTTAAATTCTACTTCGTTTTAATCAAGTTACATTTAACTTTTTTTTTTTAATATTTTTATTTATTTCTAGGAGAGAGAGAGAGAGAGAGAGAGCATGAGCAGGGGAGGGTCAGAGAGAGAGGGAGATACAGACTCTGAAAGAGGCTCCAGGCTCTGAGCTGGCAGTCAGCACAGAGCCCAATGCGGGGCCCGAACCCATGAACCGCGAGATCATGACCTAAGCGAAAGTCGGACGCTTAACCGACTAAGCCACCCAGGCGCCCCTACATTTAACTTTTAAAATAGATAATGTAGTTGGAGTGTCTGTCTGTCTCAGTCAGTAAAACATGTGACTCTTGATGTTAGGGTTGTGAGTTCAAGCCCCACAGTGGGTGTAGAGATTACCTAAAAATAAAATCTTCCAAAAAATTGATAATGTAGTTATTGGAAAACATTTAAATATGTGTGGAACACCTCGGGTGTGTGAATCTACTTTTTCAACTGCAAATTTTGTGAAATCAAAATAGAGACCATTTTCTGGTGAAAACTTTGTAAGTGTAAACTAGGCCCCAGATTTTGAACATTTAGTAATATAAATTATAAAAATATCTCATGAATATTTTTTACACTGATTACATACTGAATTTTTTTGCATATCACATTAAATAAAATATATTATTAATATTGATTTGACCTGATTCTTTTTTTAATGTAGGTACTAGAAAGTTTTTTTTTCTTTCTTTCTTTCTTTTTTTTTAATGTTTATTTATTTTCAAGAGACAGAGCGTGAACGGAGGAGGAACAGAGAGAAAAGGAGATATAAAATCCAAAACAGGCTCCAAGCTCTGAGCTGTCAGCACAGAGCCTGACACAGGGCTCAAATCCACCAGCTCCTAGATCATGACCTGAGCTGAAGTCGGACGCTCAACAGACTGAGCCACCCAGGCATCCCGAGAGTTTTTCAATTACTTATGTGACTCATATTCTATTCCTATCAGACAATGCTAGCCTAGAGGTTAAATGTGTGGATTCAAATCCTGGCTCTGTGTGTCCTGGAGCAACTTAACCAAACTCTCTGGGCTTCAGTTCCTTACCCAGAATACTGGGGTAACAGTAGCACCTCCTTCAGAAGAATACACAAGATAATGCTTGTAAATGTTTGTAATGTTTGTAAAGCACTTAGCCCAGTGCCTGGCGTACAGTAAGCACTACAGTAAGCGCGACTGTGCTCCCGGGAAAACAGAACAAAACAAAACATTATAGGTTTCCTTTTATCCTAACACTCCAAATGCAGTTCAATTAAACTCAGCAATACTTATTGAGGGCCTGCTATATGCCAGGCTCTGGGGGTGCCATGGAGAGCAAGACTTCTGCTCTCCCAGAACCCCACCATCTAGGAGGGAGGCTGCTGCTAAAAGAAGTGGGTTTAAGGGCAGGTGGGGGTTAGCGTGGGGGAGAAAATGGAACACGGAGATGTGCTAGAAAGACTCCGGCTGCTTCTTCAGGGGAGGCCGGGAAAGGCTGCAGGGGACCTTTGAGCTAAACCTGACAAGGAACCAATCAGGTGAAAGTGAGGAGAGGATGCCCCCCACCCCCACCCCGCCCCCTGCGAGCAGCTTCAGCGCGGAGGCACACAAGCGCCCGCGGCGGCTGTACAGACATTTCTGGATTGCGCAATCTGTTTCACCAAATTTTCCATTTCTTGCATCCAACTCCCTCCTGGCGACGGCACGATCCCTGTGTTCACGGCAACGTTTGTGAGGCTGGCCCACATCATCCCCTTCTCATCTCTTCTGTGCTCCCATATGCCTGTGCAAACCTCCCCCCTCTCACTCCAGCTCGGGGTTCCGGGTTCGGTGATCTAGGAAGTTTCCCCTGATGGCTCCTGTCCCCACCTTCCCGGCTCTCTCTCTTGTTCTTCTAGACTAACTTCTTCATTCTATACCATCCTGGTTCTCTTCCCCCTCTTCATCTTCTCTAGGGCAGCCATGCCTCTCCAGCAAACTTGCCCCTTTCTTAGGACAGGAACCAGGACCGGCTCTTACCTGCCTCCTAATACTGAGCTGAGCTGTTCAGTAAGACCCATGGATTGCCAGATCCCCTCACTGGGGAAACCGAGAGGCATGTCTGCCCAGGCACAGTGGAAAATCCCCTGCAGGGGGAAGGGCTATGGAAATTTCTTCTTAACGTTCTCTTTCCAGACTTGGACTCGCCCCAGAAAGCAGTCAAGCATTTGCCCAGTGACCTGCAAAGCAGCTCTGCTGTTCCTCTCTCCCTGCCCCCACCCTGGGCTTGAACCCAGAGAACAGTGATGAGGCTTCGAGAAGCACCAACGGCAGCTGAGCTCAGCCTCAGAGAATGGCAGTTGATGTCTTCCAGTCCCACCCCCTTAGTTCAAAAATGAAGAAACAAGGGTCAGTGGCAAAATCATACTACACTGCTGATCTCTCCACTCCCGGTCCAAACTCCTCCAGTGCCCCATGTTCCTGTTTCCTCATCTGTAAAATGGGCATAATAGTAATAGTACTTACTTGATGGGATTTGTGATATGTGGAGTTAAAGAGGTAGAGCATGCTATGAATACGAGCTATGTATCCTCTCTGACCCTGAACCTGTCCTTCCTTGTAGCCCCAATGGTGGAGTGTGCCATTCCCATTCTGCCTGCGGCCCACCTCTGGGGACTTGAATGAGGCCTTGAAGTTATCACCGGTGGCTGGCTGGTTCCAGTGGCGCCTGGCCCTGTATTGTCTATAGACTGTGGCCACAGCATGTCTTCCCTATATTTGTCCTGCTGCTTTTTTATTTTTATATATATTTTTTGATTTTAGAGAAGGAGAACACGAGCAGGGTAGAGGGAGAGAAAATCTTAAGCAGGCTCCAGGCTCAGCACAGAGTCCAGTGCAGGACTTGATCCCATGACCCTGGGATCGTGAACTGAGCCAAAATCAAGAGTCAGATACTCAACTGACTGAGCCACCCAGGTGCCCCATCCTGCTGCTTTTTAAATGTAAATAGATGCAGTTTTTGGTGAATAAAATACAAATGCACTGAACAGTATTAGTGAAGTGACAGGTTTGTCTAACAGTCAATCAGTGATGGCAAAAGTCAACTACAATTTTTGAAGGTTCATAATGGGTTGGGGGCCACTGGACAGGTGCCCCATTCCTCAGCCTTTCTCCCCTGAGGGGCCCATGTTCCTCTCCTGTCCCCTGAGATGTGCCAACCCAAATCAGCTCCACTACTCTGTCCCTGGGCTTCAGGTTACCCCCGGAGAAGGCTCTGACAAGAATCTGCGTGTGTGGCAGAAAAGCCCGGGTGAGACAATGAAGAAATCTGCCCTCGCATTCTCAGGGCAGAAGTCTCACCCTCCCTTCTTGGGAACCTGACTGACGTCCCTCTCTCCTCCCACTTCGTAGAACATACAGAATTCTGCAGATCCATAGCCCTCGGCCAGCCCTTCGCCACTTAACCTTGCAGGCGTGGGTGTGGTGGGGCTTGCATGTTGGGGTAATTTGGGCTTCGACTGGGATGTGGAGAGGCTTGGAGGTGTTGTGTACTATTGGTAGAAATGTAAAATGGTGCGGCCACTGCTGAAAGCAGTATGGCAATTCCTCAAAAGTTAAAAATAGAGTCACCAGGGGCACCTGGGTGGCTCACTCAGTTGAGCATTCAACTTCGGCTCAGGTCATGACCTTGCAGTTCATGAATTCAAGCCCCACATGAGGCTCGCTGCTGTCAGTGCAGAGCCCACTTCAGATCCCCTGTCCCCCTCTCTCTACCCTCCCCTTCTTGTGCTCTCTCAAAAATAAAAATAAAAAACCTAAAAAATATAGAGTGACCATATGATCTAGCAATTCCACTTCTGGGTGTGTACCCAAAAGAAACGAAAGCAGGATCCCAAAGAGGTTTTTGTACACCCGTGGTCACAGCAGCATTATGCACAGTAGCCAAAAGATGGAAGCAATCCAAGTGTCCATCAATGGATGAATGGATCAGCAAATGTGGTAGGTACATACAGTGGAATATAATTCAGCCTTAAAAAGGAAGAAAATTCTGACTACAGAAACTTTGCTACAACATGAATGAATTTTGAAGACATTGGGTTAAGTGAGGTAAGCCAGGCACAATAAGACAAACACTGTGTGATTCCCCTTGCATGACCTATCTAGAGAAGTCAAATCCATAGAGACAAGAGGTAGAGTGGTGATTCCCAGGAGCTAGGAGGAAGGGGACGTGTGGTATTGTTATTTAATGGGTATAAAAATCTCAGTTATCCAAGATGAAAGTGTTCTAGAGAACAGTTGCACGTCAATGCGAATATATTTTTAACACTACCAAACTGTACACTTAAAAATGGTTCAGGGGCTAAAAGGCAACTGACATAATGGGAGAAGATATTTGCAAATGACATATCAGATAAAGTGTTAGTATCCAAAATCTATAAAGAAGGTATCAAACTCAACACTCAAAAAACAATCCAGTGAAGAAATGAACAAAAGACAGGAATAGACACTTCTCCAAAGAAGACATCCAGATGGCTGACAGACACATGAAAAAAGGTTCAACATCACTCATCATCAGGGAAATACACATCAAAACCACAATGAGATACCACCTCATACCTGTCAGGCAACAACAGGTGTTGGCGATGATGTGGAGAAAGAGGGTCTCATTTGCACGGCTGGCGGGAATGGAGACTAGTACAGCCACTTTGGAAAACAGTATGGAGGATCCTCAAAATATTAAAATAAAACTACCCTATGACCCAGCAATTGCACTACTAGGTATTTATCCAATGAATACAGGTGTGCTGTTTCGAAGGGACACATGCACCCCACTGTTTATAGCAGCGCTATCGACAATAGCCAAAGTATGGAAAGAGCCCAAATGTTCATCGACAGATGAATGGATAGAGAAGATGTGGTATATATATGCAATGGAGTATGACTTGACAATCAAAAAGAATGAAATCTTGCCATTTGCAACTATGTGGATGGAACTGGGGGTATTCTGCTACGTGAAATTAGTCAGGAAAAGACAAATATCATATGACTTCACTCATATGAGAAATTTAAGATACAAAACAGATGAACATAAGGGAAGGGAAACAAAAATAATATAAAAACAGGGAAGGAGGCAAACCATAGAAAACTCAAATACTGGAGGGGTTGTGTGGGGAGGGAAGGGCTAAATGGGTAAGAGGCATTAAGGAATCTACTCCTGAAATTGTTGTTGCACTAGATGCTAACTAACTTGAAGGTGAATTTTAAAATTAATTAATTAATTAAAAAATAAATAATCTATTTTAAAAATCTAGAAAAAAGTTTCAGGGGCAGCTGGATGGCTCAGTTGGTTAAGCATCTGACTTTTGGTCTTAGCTCGGGTCATGATCTTGCAATTTGTGAGCTTGAGCTCCATATTGGGCTCTTGAGTGACAGCTCGGAGGCTGCTTGGGATTCTCTCTCTGTCTCTGTCTCTCTCAAAAATAAATGAGCAAAAAAAAATTGTAGTGGTTCAAATCTGGAGGTGGTGTACCTGGCTGGCTCACTTGGTAGAGCATACCTTGATCTTGGGGTCATGAGTTCAAGTCCCACATTGGGGGTGGGTATAGATTATATTTAATTTTTTTAAATGGTTCAAACGGTAAATTTTGTTATGTGTATTTTACCACAATTTTTAAAAAGAAGTGTTTTTTAAATGTACATAGATGTGATTTTTGGTGAATAAAATACAAATTCACTTAACAGGCCCCCATGGGCCTCTCAGGACACGGCAGATTTGAGATCGTCATAGTCCCTTCCATCCCTCCTCTCTTCCACACATGTTCATGAAGCACTTTCTGTGAGCCAGGCGCTGTTATAGGCACACAAAAAACGTGGGTTAGCATTCTGCTGGCAGAGACAGACAATAAATAAAATCTGAACCAGTGGTGCATCTATTCTAGATGCAAATCACTTATCATATATATAATTTGCAAAATATTTTCTCCCAGTGTTGTCTTTTACTTTCTTGATTTTGTCCTTTGAAGCACAAAAGTTTTTTTTTAATTTTCTTTTAATTAAAAAAATGTTTTTTCAATTTTAATTATTTTTATTCTAGAGAGAAAGAGCACAAGCAGGGTAGGGGAGAGAATCTTAAGCAGATTCCACAATCAGTGTGGTTCCTGGTGCGGTGCCTGACACGGAGCTCCACACGGATCATGTGGGATCATGACCTGAGCTGAAATCAAGAGTTGGAGGCCCAACTGACTGAGCCACCCGGGTGCCCCTGAAGCACAAACATTTGTAATGTTAATAAAGCCCAACTTGCTGACCTTCTTTTCTATCACTTGCACTTTTTGTCTTACCTAAGAAATTATTGTCTAATCCAAGATGATGAAGACTTATACCTGTATTTTCTTCTAAGTTTTCTTCATAGTTTAGCTCTTCCATTTAGGTCTATGATCCATTTTGAGTTAATTTTTGTGTACACACACACACACACACACATATTTTAAATTTAGGTATTAAGGTATAATTTACGTTCGATAAAATTCACCAATTTTAAGTATATAGTTTAATTAGTTTCTTTAATCACTTTTAATCATTCTGTATTGCTGGGTATTTTTTCCTGGGATGTTAGGGATAGAAAAAATTGAGTGTATGCCCATTTTTCTCTTCTCCTTATGCCCCACGGTTTTCTTGTAAATGTGTGTGTGTGTGTGTGTGTGTGTGTGTGTGTCTGTGTCTGTGTGTGTCTGTGTGAGAGAGAGCTCAGGGGGGAATTTTGATGTCTGCATTTTAGGGGTTCCCATTTGTTGTAGCTTTCTCTTGCAGCCCCACAGAGCCACTTAATTATATGCAGGTTGAATGAATGAATGAATGAATGAATGCAGTAATCAAATGACAGTCCATCAGCTTCTGCTTTCAGAGCCATCAACACCGCATGGCCACAGACGTTTCCAT
The DNA here is from genome assembly GCA_017311185.1 of Proteles cristata cristata. NCBI lineage: Eukaryota > Metazoa > Chordata > Mammalia > Carnivora > Hyaenidae > Proteles > Proteles cristata. The sequence goes on along the minus strand of JAESUZ010000214.1, from coordinate 922,422 downwards.
GCAGCTGCCCATGGTTGAGGTAGAGACGGACACTTGTCAGCTTGGCCCCTGCCTGGATGTGTCTGAGTTTTAATAGACTGTTATCTAATTGATGATTCCTTCAGGATAATCACAGAGTCCTGTAATAATCCATTAACTAGGCCTGGTTTCTGTGCCTTGTGTTTGCTCAGTCTTCCTCAGGGCTGCCCAGCTGGTACTTGGCCCCCGCCAGCAGCTAAAGCAGATGTGGCTGACCCACGCACCCTGAGCTGGGAGCCAGGGAGGGCTCAGAGGAATGAGTGGAAGGCCTGGGAGGAAGGAGGGCACACTTCCCTTCTGAACCCTGCAGCCTTGCTCACTGAGCCACTCTGGGCCTTTGCATTTCCTTCTGAACCATGAGGTGGAAGTAAAGCAACCTAATATAGGGTGCTTAATATGTGCCTTAGAAGATTCTTCTGGCTTAGAAGAATACAGCTTAGAAGTGAGGTTTTCTAAGCACATTACCCCCAAAGGATGGAGGGATATTTTGTTTGCTTTTTTTAAGATTTTATTGTTAAGTAATCTCTACACCCAATGTGGGGTTCGAACTCACTCACATGCTCTACCGACTGAGCCAGCCAGGTGCTCCCCAAACGATGTTCTTAACAAGACTGTATTAAGATTACATGTTGACACAATTCTTGTTAAGATGGTGACTTGAGGGATGCCTGGGTGGCTCAGTTGGTGGACCGTGCAACTTCAGCTCAGGTAATGATCTCACAACTCATAGGTTCGAGCCCCGTGTAGGGCTCTGTGTTGATAGCTCAGAGCCTGGAGCCTGCTTCAGATGCTGTCTCCCTCTCTGCCTCTACCCTGCTCACCATCTCATTCTTTCTCCCCCACCTTCTCTCTCTGTCTCAAAAATAAATAAACATTAAAAAAAAAAAGATGGTGACTTAAAAGTTGTTGAAAGAAAGCAGGACCAAAGCGGAAGGAGGTCAAAGGTGTTCTCTGCTCTGTGGCCAGCTCTGCCACAGGTCAGCCCCCCATCTCTTGCCTGACTACTGGCTTCCTCTGCCAATGGTGGACCCCAGTTATGACTTTATATACATATTTCTTCACTGGCATCCCCATTTTATAGATGTGGTAACTCAAAGTGACTTGCTCAAGATTATTGGCTAAAAAAAAAAGGAAGAAAAATGTCTGAGTCAGGATTCGAATCCAGATTCCATTAACTACAGCATGGTGGCCTTAACCACTAGGGACACTACTTCCCTTTCAGGACTTTAGCCTTTAATATTCCTCTAAACTGGGTGGCAGGCAAAATAAAACAATGAAGTGTTTCTACCCTCCCCTTCTCTCCTCTTGGCCTGAGAGTCTGAGGCTGGTGGGAGAATCTTGTGTCATCTGAGCCAAGGGAGAGGGGCATGAGGAAGCCGTCAGCCCGCCAGGGCCTGAGGGGAACCCCGGGGTAGCCCCACAGAACTGGGGGATATGAAGCAAGTGCGTAAAATGAGGTCAGGAAACTGCTAAGTTTTCGACACTGATTGTGAAGGAGGAGGCAGAGGGGAATCATAAAAGGGCTGAAACTTGCTCTGGGTCTTAAAAGAAGTTAGAGGGTTTGTAGGCAGGACAGGGGGGGTGATATCCCTGGTGAACGGCGCTGGAATGAGCAAAATCTGGGGCCAGAGAAGGGAGCAGGCCATACTGACCTGTACCAAAGACCGGGAGAGGTAGGCAGTGTGGTGGCCATCAGCCTGTATAGGGCAAGTAGGGCCCAAGGTCAAAGGTCTTAAAAGTGCTATCTGACAATAGGGAGCTGCTGTATGTTCTAGAGTAATACCCTGATGAACTGGGGAATAGAAATAAGAAAAGTCATCAGTAGCAATTTTATAAGCCAAACAGAACAATTTCTGGAAGCATTTTCCAAAGTTGGATTTTATTTGTTAAGTCTATACACCTTATTAGCTTTCGGTCTTAGCAACCGAGGAGTCTTTCCCATCTTCTCTTCAGGAGCCCACCCATTACCTGAGACAAAGCTCCCTGCTGCCAGCTCCTATCTGGGGGCCCTTCTGTCCAGCTGGGGGGCATTTTTCAAGCCCTGTGATGAGGAAAGCCAGTCTGGCTTCAAGGAGATGGCGACTCAGCTCTGCTTTCTTGGGAGTCCAGGCCTCAGTCTGACCACCTAAGAAAAGAAGAAAAGAGGGGCGCCTGGGTGGCTCAGTCAGTTAAGCATCAGACTTTGGCTCAGGTCATGATGTCACAGCTCATGCCCTACGTAGGACTCTGCGCTGACGGCTCAAAGCCTGGAGCCTGCTTCACATTCTGTGTCTCCCTCTCTCCCTGCCCCTCCCCCATATGCATTCCGTGTCTCTCTCTTTCTCAGAAAATAAACGTTAAAAAAATTAAAAAGAAAAACAAAATGAAGAAGAAAAGAGAAGTGTGTTGCTGCCTCCTGGGCTTGGAGACGGATTCATGTTTTCTGTGCCATTCAGTGCTTGCCTCAAAATAACAACTAGACTGTTTCTTGGAGCTGGCTATGGGGCTGTTTCCCTTGTCCCTCCTTTGGGACGAGGGATACACAGCCGTGAGCATTGACGCTGGTCTTAATTCCCAGGAAAGTGAGCCCAGACACCATCCAAAAGCTGAGCCCCCTGTACTCCCAGCTCCCACCCTGAGGGGCTGAGCGTGAACGAGGTCAGCCACAGTCAGAAGATGGTCATTCAAGGGCTGTGTTTACTGGTCTGTGAAACATTACTAACCCCCGTCCCACCCAGCTCTCACAGGGTGGCTATTAGGAGGATGTGCTAAGAAAATGAGGGCGAGGGCTCTCCTAAAACTGCTCTGGGCAACTTCTTATTTGTTATCAGCATTTTCAGATCTAGTTCTAACCCAAGTTCATTCATTTTGGGGAGTGGGTCACTCAGTTCTACCAAGAGTTGCGATGTAAACTATCCCAAGGTTTAGCACCCTTTGTCAGAATCACTGGTGCTGAAAATGCAGGTTCCTGGGGCCCTCCCCCGGAGGCACTCAGCCCGTCTCCACTAGAGCCCAGCGATCTGGGTTTTAACCTGGGCCCCACACACTCAAGTGGGAAAACTACTGTTTTAACATCAGGCAAACAAGGCCTGCCTGGGACCAGGAAGAGAAACAAGGGAGATAACAGCCCTCCAAAGGCCGGTGTGGGAGGTCTGCCCACACCACCAACCCCCACCGTGTAGGGGAGGGAGAAGTGGGAAGGGCCTTGGCCTTCATCTGGCCCAACCCCTATCTTACTGATAAGGAAATTGAGGCCTAGAGAGGGCAATGAGTCTGAGAGTCACCCAAGGAATTCTGTAGAGTCGCCTTGCTCTGAAGCCCTCCCTGCTCCTCCTTTTCTGCTTCCCCTCCGTGTGCACGTGTGTCCGTGTGTGTTGTCCATTCTGCACCTGCCAGAGCCACACCTCCTGCCAGTAGCAGGCCAGTCTTCAGAGCCCTGGGTTCTTGGTCTAGGAAGAGGCTGGAACTAACTCCATTTCTTGGTTCTCCTGCTCCCTAGCCTTTTACATTCAGAGATCGATTTTGTGGTTTTCATGACTGCATAACAAGTGGAATTGTGACCTTTTCGTAGGAGGGAAAAAAGAGTCTCTTGTCCTTCTGGTTTCTAGAAGTGCTTTGGGCTTCTGTACCCTGTACCTGGGCCTTCTAACCCAGGGCAACCAGGTGAGTTCTCCCTACTTAGCCTGGCTCAGTGGGAGGTCTGACTCATGCCTCACCTTCTAGGGCTTTCCAGCACTTTTCCCTGGTAGCATCAGCCAGAAACCGAGCCAAGGGAGCCGGGGTTCTTGGCACAGACAGCACAGTCCACATACCTCCATTACCAGGCTGGCAGGCAGCCCCGGAAAAGGACAGAGAAACACGCAGGTGGACCCAGGTCTGATGAAACTTGCCTGTCACCAGAAACCATCCCCCTCTTTTATCTCACAGCACTGATGAGACTCAACCGTTGTAACAAACATTTTTTTTATTAGAAAAGTAAAAAATATTGCATAGGTCTTAATACTTGAACATCAAGTGTATTCATGAACAGCGAGTATCTTCATGTAAACAGTTCTAGATGGAAGACCCAGATGGCACTCCTCTGGGGGAGGGGTTCCAGCCCCCCACCCCAATCAGCCCCATCCCCTCACAGTTCAACTCCTCAGTACACATTGGGGAGGATGGGCAAACGCAGCTCCCAGGTGTATTTTTTCTTCAAGTGTCAAAGATCCCCAAGTGATCCCAACACCCACCCCTTCCTACTCTTACATTCATGCGTCTGTAAGGTAGCTGCCTAGAACAGGTCAGTAGTGAAGCTCTGATCAAAACCAAAAAAAAAAAAAAAAAAAAAAAGATACAGAAACAAAGAACACATCTGGCCCCTTCAGACCATGAGATACACAAACCGCTTGACCTCCCCCCTCCCACCAGGGCCGCTACCAGGAGCACACACCCCTTGCAAAGGCCAGTGCAGCCCAGCTGCTCACCTGGCTGTCACACCACTGTTATGTTAACTGTCAGTAACAATAAAAATAATAAGGTACATGCTACATACACATCCAGCCAGAAGCCTGGTTGGCCCCTAAGCCTTTGTTTCATGCTACAGTACTGAGGGGCATATGCCCCCAAGTGGGAGCCACCTCCACACCTCAGTGAGCTTCCTAGGAAACACAATGTTCCCCCCACATCCACCTTCCTCCCCTCAGGTGGCTTTTGTCAGTTTTCTAACGACAGGCGACAGGCGTCAATCCCTCAGCTCCTGCCTGCCAACGTCCACCTCAAAATCAAAAGTTCAGTGGTCTCTGGCGTGGGGGCACGGTCGCCCCCCCAGGCTCAAGTTCAACACTCCTCAATGAGCAGCTGCTCGGAGCTGTACAGCTTTTTCTTGATGACTCGGAAGCCGGTGCTCAGCGTCAGGGACTGGCTGAAACCGGGGACGAAGGGAGAGTTGGCAGAGCTGAACAGCCCCTGGATCTTAGGCCAGAGGCGTGAGTCCAGGCGCAGCACGAGGGTCAGCTGGAAGGTGGGCACCAGGCTGGGGTCGAGGGCCAGCTGGCCGACGCTGTGGCAGCTCTTGCCTTGCTCTACGCAGACGTCCAGCAGCGCCCCCCGCAGGCCGCACGGCTCGCTGTAGGCCAGGCGCAGTAGTTCCTTGCCCACCTGGCTCACCAGCTGGCTGGGCATCAGCAGGCGCGCTGGGCGCCGCGAGCCCAGCCGCGCCTGGGACAGGCTCTCCTGCAGCAGCTGCATCAGGTTGGCACACAAGTGCTCATCCTCAGGGTCGCTGAGCAGCTCGAAGTCGGGCAAGGACACCCCATCCAGGTATACCGAGTCTGGTAGGGAGAGCATGCAAGAGAGGGTTGTAAGCGCGGCTCCGAAAGGCGGGGGTGGGGGTGGGGTGCTGTTTCGTTAAGAAACCAACACTCCTTCCCCCTCTGTGCCTCGGGTTCTGCCCCACACTCGTACCCTCTACTCCAATCTCGGCCCTCCCATCCCGCCACCCTCCGCAATCAGGGTTCTGATGGGATAGGAAGCCAAGGCGGCGTTGACTCCTTCCACAGCGGCGCTTTTTCACCTCCCGGGCCCCGAGAGTGGCGTCCAGTCTCCGCCCACGGCTTACCTTCCTCCGGCCCAAAGCCACTGTTGCTGCTGTCCAGAGACTCGCAGTCCGAGCTCTCCAGGCTCGCGCAGCGGCCGAGACCCTCTTCCCGGGCCGCCGACCCCCAGGCTGAGCGCGGCGGCTGATCTGGGGTGGGAGTTCCGGACAAGGGCGACGGTGAAGAGGAGGAGGACGATGAGAAGCGATCCCAAAGGCTAGGCATGATGAGGACGGACGCCAGGACGTCTGCAGATGAGCTCTGGATGCGGGAACGCAGGAAACGCTGTAAGACAGGAGGGGCACAGACCCGGCGTCAGTCTGGGGGCTGGACCAGGCTGAGAGCGCCAGGACCCGCAGGACTGAGGCCTCCCCACGCAGGGACCAGCACACACTGAAAGGACACTTACCTGCTAGCTCGGTCGGAGAGAACTGCTAGGACGAGTGCGTACTGCCGCTTGAATGGGTGCGCGAACTGGTACCAACCCCCGAGCGCCGCCCAGGCCTGTCCCTTCTACACACCCGCACCTCCCCCTTGGCCTGCCGCGGTCCCTAGCACCAGCCCGGAGAGGCCTATAAGGACTTGAGCGGAGAGGCCACGCCTCCTCGGCGCCGCAGCCCAATCCAGGCCCGGGAGTGTGGCTCCCCTCGGCCAATGGGCTCCGGGCGCACGTTCGCAACGTTCTCTCCTGCCCGGTGACAGCGGTCTGGCCCCGCCCCCGTTGAGCCCAAGAACGCTCCCAGCAGAACCTCGCGCCGCGGGCACGCCCCCTTTCTGGAAGGGATCCGCGGCGGCTGCAGCTGCCAAGGTCCCCGAGGGCGCTCGCGGCAGGGGAGGATCAAGGAACGACTTGTTTATTATAGGGTCCTGTTGCTGGGGGAGGGGGTAGCCGTGACCGCACGGGGGGAAAGGCAGGGGGACTTAAGGGGGAGGCGGGCGGGGAAAGCGGTTGCCCCCAGCGTCTGGGAGCCTGAGACTACAGGCACAAGTCAGCGCTCGGGTGGATGCCGGTGGGACGGCGGCGCGGGGAGCAGACGTTAACCCGGCCGGCCCTCGCGCACGTACCCCACGCTAACCTGGCCTTGCATAGGGTCAGAATGTGGGGGTCCAGGCAGGGTAGGTGCTGGCACCGAGCTCTCCCTTCCTTGCAGCCCCACTCGCCTGTTGACTCTACAGCTCCTGGGGATGGGTTAATGGTGGAGGTCCGTGCCCCTCCCCCATATGATCCTCGTCCCTAGATCGTGTCCGTTCCCACCCCCAGTCGCTTCCAAGGAGAGAGTTTGGAGAGGGTGGCAAAAGAGTTTTGTTGGGCTCGGGTTCCTAGCACCTGGTCTTGGGGCTGAGAACGGGGACCCTCCGCGGGCCCTACAAATCTACCGGGGTTCGGTGCTGTCTCCCCCGCCCGCTGTACTCGAGAGTCCCCGGGCGTCTGCCGGGTCCTAGCGCCCCTCTTTCCAAGGCGCTTTGTGTAAAAGAACCGGAGAGTTGCATCAGGACCAAGGACTAGATCTCCAGAAAAGTCCGGGAGTGCAATGGCCATCCCCTGTTTCGTCATTCAGGCGGGGCCACAGGAAATCTGGCCCGGTGGCGGTGCTCGGGGACGAATAATGATTGCCGATGGTGGGAGGAGGTTCAGACGGACTCGACCTTTACGTCTTTAAAGGTTTATCAATCTGGGACACCGGGATCCGGATAGAAGAGGGAACCAAATTTACAGCAGACGCTACCACTCCAGGAGCCTAGCCAGAACCGACTGGCAGGCTCACCTCGGGGGCGGGCTTGCGCGTGACAGATGACACTTGTCGAGGTCAGGTCCCTGCCATCTCCAACCCTACCTAATTAAAAAAAAAAAAAAAAAGCTGACCCGTGGGCCTTTCGGGCAAACCGAGACTCGAACCAGAAAGGACCGGAATTGAAGCCCTGCACCTCCCCCCGCCCCCCCCTTTCCAGATGGAGGAACCGTTTCTGGAGACAAATTTATAGAAAAAAAATAATTAGGGGAGTCCGATCAGAAGATGGCGTTAAGACTGCCTCACAATAGAATAGTCTCTTAGCCACTGGGGAGATTAAGGCCTGAATCCTGGCCCTTTCTTGAGCTCCCGTCATTTATTGGGAACATTTAACCAGGGTCAGGGCGGCTAGGGGAAGTGCTTGGAGAGCTGCTGGTGGTAGATGACATTCTCTTGAAATCACCGTTTACTGAGGTGAGTGACCCGTATGGATGTGTCTTGTCGCCAGGACAGAACGTTAGGGAATGAATCCGTCAGAGTACTATTCCCTCTTCCCTCCAGGCTAACTCGGCTGGGGACACCTGAGACAGAAGGAGATAGTTTTGGGATGTTTTTCTTTTTCGTCTTTCTCTCCCTCTCCCTGTGGCAGAAAAAAAAGGGGGGGGGGAGGAAATGTTCCAGAAAAAAATGTGGAACACTAAGAAAATTAGAGGTTTTTTTTTAAAAGTGGATATTCATAAGCAAAAGAATCCAGAGACAGCTTGGAGACATCAGTTCACCAATAACCATTCATATTCAATAAACACCATCATGAAATAGTGTGCTAAGCACCTTTTTTCATTCACTATCTCATTTTGTTAATAAAAGCGTTTCCCAAATGGGAAAGGCTGTGTTAATGGGCACTGAGTAATTTTGTTTCTTTGCAAAAGAAATCCATTAATGTTGTTGTCTCACTGTGTTTTTTTAAAAATATGAAAAAAAAAAGGACCAGCAGTCTTGACCCTGGAGGTCTTCCCCAGAGCAGAAGGAGGTGGGCTACAGGATAAACAATCACCTAGGAGGAAGACTGGGGGGAGGGGGATGAGGCTCCAAATGGCTTTTCTCACTGACTCCCTTTACCCCTGTGAAGGAGGGGGCAAAGCCCCATACCATTGTCTGCCAGGAGAACCTTTGGACCTAGAAGAGGAATTTCTTAACTGTTAGCCCCTCTGTGGAGTCAGGGTGAAGGCACTGGTCCATCCTGTGAGGTGAAGAGTAGGATCCCTTCCGTCTGGCTGGGGTTGCAAAGACTTCATTACCACCCCCCATACCCCTCTCACTATTGAAGCAGATGGGGATGTGTGGGAAACACCTAAAACGTGTAACTCCCAGGGGAGGAGGAAGCTCAGTCTCCTAGCCTCTAAGCCAGGCCTCTTTAGAGACCTCAGAGATCCCATAAACCTTGTGTTTGGTGTGCTTCATTCTCCCCACTACTCCCCTTGGGCCTAAGCTGGCTGCAGGTCAGACTTGCCTGAACATGCCCCTGCCCAAAGCTTTGGAGACCCAGTTCTGACATCCCTGTGGCCAAGAAGCCTTCCCAGCATGTCCATCCCAACCCTCCTATCCCTTAGGTGCCCCTCCTCATGTCATCCTTATACCTGTGTATATCTCCGTTAATAATTATTTCCACTTTACTCTTCTTATTGACTATGAGCTTCTTGAGGATGGTGTTCTAATCTTGACTTCCAGTGGACAGCACGTAGTCGAGGCTCAGTGAACATTCCTTGGATGAACAGATGAATGAATGAATGAAGCAAGAAGGTGAATTTTCCCAGAATTGTAGACCTATATCTGGATTCCTAAGACCAAGGTTGGTGTTTGGGGTGGGCCTTCAGAAGACCTGGATGCTACCTTTCTATCCCCCTTCTGATAACTGCTGCCAAGAGCCTTGGATGTATCTGAACCTTTTCCTCCTTCCTCAGCTCGGGTCTGGGAGAGTGAGGCTTCTAAGGCCCCAATTTAGTTCTCCAACTGAAATATAGCGCACAACCCCAGGAAGCTGGGGAGAGAGGGGATGTTGTGTAGAGGGCTGACGTGGGGAATCTTCTCAAGTAATTAGTACTTTACCTTCAAATCCTTCAAAATACTTTAAAAAATTTTTTTACATAGAATTCCCATACACAATTCACAGCTTTTTTTTTCTTTATTTTTGAGACAGAGAGAGAGAGAGAGAGACAGAAACAGAAAATGAGTGGGGGAGGGGCGGAGAGAGAGGGAGACCTAGAATCCAAAGCAAGCTCCAGGCTCTGAGCTGTTAGCATGGAGCCCAACATGGGGCTCAAACTCATAAGCCGTGAGATCTTGATCTGAGCCAAAGTCGGAGGCACCCAGGTGCCCCACAATTAACAACTGTAAAGTGAACAATTCAGTGGCATTCAGTGCATTTCCCATGTTGTGCGACCACTATGACCACTATCTCTAATTGCAGAACATCTTTATCATCTTAAAGGAGACCCCAGACCCAAGCGCTGGGTCACTCTAGGCAAAATACTTTTGAAGTTTATATTCCCTTGGAATAGGGCTGCTCCTTTGCCCAGGGGGGCATCTTTCCCTTTTGAGTCTGTGCATTTACACACGTCTTCTAGGGAATCGTGCTCTAAGGAGCAGTGGTCACATAGCCATACTGTGCGGTATGGATGTGGCCTCAAGACAACCGTGGGGAGACTGGCTGAACTCTGAGCAGGAGTGGCCTAGTGTCATGTCCTGGATCCTGGGTGACTCAGGCCTCTGGAGCTGGTAACCAGGCCCCATGTCCCAGGCACTGTGGCCAGAACTCTGACCACACAGACACTGCCCCTTCCCGGGCCCTGCTCTATTCCCATGGGACCTGCCACAGCCTGCAATTGAAAGTCAATGAGCACTCATTCCTGGCCTCCTGCCTCTCCCTGTTCAGGCGGGTTTTGTCCAGCACACCGATTCCCAGGGCCTCAGTCTGGCAAGTCGCCCCAGTCGAGTTTGGGAAGTTAAACCAGATCTTGGGGTGGGAACCCTAGAAGTCAGGAGAGGAACCCCTGAAGGCCAGCCAGCTTGCCTGCAAGGCTCAGCTTGGGCACCTTCACAGTTCTTTGGAAACCTCTCACTGAGGGTAGTGGAGGTGGCGGGAGGAGCCAGTGGGTCAGGGCGGTGGGGAGAGGGTGGAGGGGTGTGGTAGGAGGTGGGGACAATGGAGCCAGCAAAAGTGTTCCCAGGACTTCTGTGGCTTTTTTACTTGAAAAACAAACAACCTTGTCAAAATAGCAGGACGGTAAGTGCACCCGGTTTACTAGGAGGGTTATGAAAAGCTATTGACAGCCCAGGGCTTCAGGTAGGATTTTGATCGCATTATTGGAGGGAGAACAAAAAACTCAGTGGGGAGTCTTTTTGCAAATGAAACTACTTTTGGAAATGGAAATACTAACACTACAATGTATTGTGTAGGCTTTCAAAGAATAGGTTTTAAAAATGTGCCATCTATTTATACCCTGAGGAATGAATACAGTGCCATTCTACAGATGAGGAAATTGAGGCCCAGAGTGAGTCCAGGAATCCTTTCAACCAATGCCTTTCAAGCCCAACTGATAATTAGAATCATCGGAGGAGCTTGTAACTGTAGATTCCCATCTCCCCACCCCCCATTTTAATTTGGTAGGTCTGCGTGGGGCCCTCTTGTACAACAGCCCTCTAGGCGATCCTGATGTTCCCTTTTAGTTGGAATAGACATCTGCTGACCTCTCAGAAAGAAAGGTAGGTCCTCAAAGAAATGCTGGATTGGCTCCCCAGCCTATGAAAGGGCCTGCCTGTGGGTTGGGGTGGGTTAGGGGCAGGTGACCTGGCATGCAGTTGTGGAGATTAGGCCCACATAGGGTCATGGTAAGCTCACAGCCAGCCAGTTCTGGGCTCCTAGGTTTCACATGTCTTTTCCTCAGGGAACAGGGCAAGGGCATGGGGAACCCCACAAAGGGCTGACTCAATAAACCGCCATGTCAAAGGATGGGGTTTTTGAGAGCTGGTGGGGTAGCCTCGTGGAGGATCCTGATAGACCTCCCTTTACCCCAGCAGCGGTGAGAGGCACAGAGGTCTACCAGACTTCCACTGCCACCCCCCCCTTCGCCCCCCCGTTTCCCACACAGCCAGAGAGGTCAAGTGAGTTGTCCTAGGGGACCCAGCTAGACTCCAGGACACTGGCTCTTTTCTCACTAATCCACACGGCTGCCTCTCAGGAAGGAATCCCATCTGCTCCAGGGCCAGCTGTTGGCCAGCTTCCCAGGACCCCTCTCCCACTTGGGCTCCTGAACCCTTTAGAGGAAAGAAAACAATGAAGAGGAGGGAAGGCCAGAGGCAACACCCTTCTCCAGCTGGTACCCAAAGCCTAGGCTAAATGCCTTTTGATTTCTGGCCTTGTGGGGACAGGAGTAACCTCACCTGAGTTCAGGTTATTTGGCCACTGTTCTGTGGCCCGAAGCAGCCTCTCAGAAGCCTGACATGTCTTTGAACTCCAGTAATTTTTTAATTTTTTTTTTTTACAAGTAATGCAACCTTGCATTCTCATTTTACATTTTATCTCTAATTAATCTGTTTTAATATTAGTAGCAAACTTTTATGTATTTTTTGAGTAATTTCAACACGGGGCTCGAATTCATGACCCGGAGATCAAGAGTCACATACATGCTTTACCAACCGAGCCAGCCAGGTACCCCTAATAGCAAACTTTTAAATCACCAGTTAATATTACTTAATTTCTCCCTACCCCAAACAAACAAACAATCTAGTAAAACCTTTTCATTAAAAAAAAGATACCCTGATTATCCTGTGGTCTCATGTAGTGTCGGGATTTTCATACCCCAGTTTTGAAAACCCAGAACTAGAGAGTCTCAAAGGCCTCTTCAACTTCCACAGGGATCATAGTGAAGGAAAAATCGTGAGTTTCATGGAGCTGCTTTTCTAAAATTCCCAGGCCTGGCCTGTAGGGGGGTGGAACCATCTGGAAGAGGCCTGCCCAGGAAGGTAGAAGCAGACGGTCCAGATCCAGCCCTTTCAGTTTTCATGCCTTTTGAGGGTTTCCAATTGCCATATATCAAAAAGGAAGGGGAGGGGTCAGAGTGGGTTTGTTCTTCAAGCTGTGGGTGGGGGTGGGGGTGACGAGAATGACGGTTGCTGCCACAGTGGGGACAGCCTGAATCCAGACTCACAGCTTGCCAGGACAGTAAACTGAGCTCACTCATTTTGCTTTTCGAGACAGAAGAGACCAGGAGGGCTCTCTAGCCTCTGGGTACCCCAAGGGGCTGAGGTGAATAGAGCTGGATTAGAATGCTCAGTAGAGAGGACCACTTGACCCTCTCACTGTCAGAATCTCTCTGTCGGAGGAATGGCCCTTAAAATATTTGAACGTTAGAGCCAGAGGGCCCTGGAGGAGCACCTCGTCCAGCCCTCCCACCTGCCCACTTTATGGGCAAGGAATGGAGCTGGCGGGTGAGGAGCTGTAAGTGTTGCCCGAGAGCCCCCACTCTCCCGGCAGTTAGGCCTCACTCAGTGTTTAGGACCTTTCTTTTCTCAGGCTTGCACTACTTCCTCACCCCTCTGCTAGCCTGTCTGTAATCACACTCAGGAGTGTGTTTTTAAGTAGCCAAAGGCTTGGGAAACGCAGGTCGCTGCGAAAGGCAGCTGCCCAGGGTCTACTAGGCCTTTTTCTGAAGTCCCTTGGCCGGCAGGTGATTGGGAACTGCCAGTTCTACCCGGCAACTTTACCACGTGCTTACCAAGGTCTGTGACCTTCCTGGAGGTCTTTATGCTTTTAAAAGCACTTCCATGTTCCTTAGTATTTTCGTAACGCTGTCAATAAAAATAACTAATATTGTATGGTGTAGGCAAGACATGACTCACCAGTGTCCTTTTACAGGTAAGAAAACAGGTTCAGATAGGTGCAGTGACGCACCTAAGGTCATACAGTCACACAGGTTGGAGCCGTGACTCTAGATCTAGGCTCATTTCCTTGATGCCACACCACCCCACTGACAGGCTTAGTTGTGAGCCAAAGAGGATGGTAATGGGGGGCAGGACACGTTGGAGAGTCTGGTATAGAAGAGGTAGAGCGAACACCTGGAATTGCTATGGAGTCGTTAACAGAAAAACTTTCTCTCCTGGGCTGGTCCTTGTGTTATCTAATCGGGTTTTTCCTCCCGCTGCAGAATTCAGCAGGGCCAGCAGTGCTGACTCAGTAACAAAGCAGACTGCCACCCAACGGGGTTTCCCTTCAGCTAGACACCCTCACACCCCCCTCCAGGTATCCTTCCTGATAGCTCTGGTCTTCTCTAGGAAGGCCGGTCTGGGAAGTGGTGCATCCAAAGTGGGGCCTCTTCCTCCCCACAGTGTCCCCTTTGTAACCCACAAAGGACCGGCTTTGGCACAGGAATCCAGGAGCTAGTGCAGAGTCTTTTTGTACTTAAAAAACAAACGGCAGAGAAATCCCCCAAATTCTAGATCTTTAGATTCTGCTCTGGGAAGAGGTGCACAGAGCTGAACCGACTTCACAGAGATCTGTAGTGGCCGTCGTCTGCTGTGGGGCCAGCGCGGATGGGGGAAGGGAGGAACCCCCCTGCTCCCGGCCCCCCCCACCCCCCCTCCCCCGCCCGCCGAGGTGCACCTCGGGGGATCCCGGCCACAGAGGTGACAGATGCCGAGCAGCTGAATGGGGGGCGCGGGGGTGGGGATAGGTTTGTCTCCGCGGACCCCTACGGGGTAAGCAGGGACGTGACTTGGAGAACGTGCGTCTGGGGACCAGTGGGGGACAAGAGTGGGACTGAGAGAAAGGCGGGGCCGACCCGGCCCCGCCCCCTCCGGGAGGAAAGCGACTCCTCCTACCGTCCGGGGAAAAGCTGCCCCGCAGCAGATGCTGAGCTCAGCGTTTCGCTCAGGTCGTGGGGCTGCAGGGTGGGGGCAGGGCGAAGGGGCGGGCGCCTTTCTTTTGAGGGCAGAAGAGGGGGAAGTGGGGGAGGAGGGGGAGGGAGGGAGAGAGAGGCAGGCCGAGGAGGCCCTCACAACCCTGAGGCTGTAACTCTCCTCCGACCGGGTCTGCTAACAAAGCGTTCTCTGTTGGGGTAGGGAAGGCCTCCTGGGTGCACGCAAAACCTTAGGGGGGCGGGAGGGGGGAGTGTCTTTGAGTCATCACCCCAAACCCTGACTTAGCCCCAAGAACCCGCGTCAGAGAGGCCAAGCCCTGGTGCCCTCTGACCCCAGGATTTGTTTGGCGGAGGGAGTGCAGGGAGCAGTGCCTGCCCCTGTAAGGCTGCAGGCTGGAGCCGCCCAGGCCACCTCCAGCTCGCACAGGAAGGGACTTTTATTTACGGCAACCTTGGAAAGATCAGGGAATGATCTGTTTGGGAGGGGAAGGAAGAAAACCCTTTGTACCCACCTGGCATAAATGGTTTCCCAGGCCAAACGGGGGTGGGTGGCTATTTTTGAGCTGACCTACATACCTATTTGCCTCTTTATCTTTTTATTATCACACATGGTTATTATGGGAGCTTTTCTTTAGCACTTGGTGCAGCTGCTGCATTTGCTGAGGGTTGCACAATGAGGCGTGTTGCCTCACTCTCCCGGGAAGTTTTAAGAGTCTCTGATCCTGGAAAGAAGGACATCAATAGGGCTGCAGAAGCTTCACCAAGCTCTTTCCCCAGAGAACAGGATCCTAATCCTGAAGCACCAACTCCAGAGATGGCCAGCCCTGGAGGCAAGAAATGACATTCAGGTTTGACAGCAATGTCTCTGGGTTTTGCTGAGGCTGACCTACAGACCCCTCAGCCTCAGGGCCTCCATTACAGGGAAAGTTGATCTTGTGGAGGTGAGGTTTCCCTTTACAGATAGAGAAAGTAAGGCATAGAGGTGAGTTGTGGACAGAACTAGCTGGGATTTACTGCTCCAATTCTGGACACAACCCCCTGACCCCCCCTTTTTTTTTTAAGTAGAAACAGGAAGAGCTTGGAGATTTCTCTTGATTTTACCTTTGTTCGACATCACCAAGGCCTCCCTCTCAAACCTTTTAGTAGCTCCCCATTGCCTTTAGAGAAAGTCTGGCTCCTTCCCTTGGCCTAGCAAGCCTTCAGGGCAGCCCCTTGCTATCGTTAGATTCATCTTCCTCCCACAGCCCAGGAGGGGAAGATCACCTATGGTTCTAATTACCTCTGAAACGCTCTTAAATTTTCCATAAAGTACAGTATGCAGGGCTTTGTGTATACAACTTTGCACAGTAATATGTATGTAGATGTGCAAAATATATACAGCCAGGTACAGTAGATCATAAAGGAGGACATCAAAGTATAAGCATACAATTTACAGCATTTTTAATTTATACCAAAGAGAAACAGATACATCGACCTGGAGGTGAGACTGGCAGAGGTTAACAGCAGATTTCTGTCTTGTCCTATCTGGTGACCTCTCGGGCATGAAATCCTTGGCCTGGAAGGAGAGTGGGGGATATTCACACTCCTTAAACTATTCTTTTTTGCTTGGGTTTTTCTTTCGGCGCTGATATAATTGACTTCACCCAGGTTCCCTGTGCCATGGGGAAGGTCTTTTCTTTGTGCTGACAGGTGTCTTCCCTTCCAGCTTGCTCGTGTCTTCACACTGATTTTAGTCTTCCCAGATGCCTTTCTAGCTCCTTCTAGCTCCGACTGCAGGCTGGTCTCAAGTTCAGGGCCCTCCAGGAACACTCTTTGAGCATAGGTGGGACTCCCCATGTTTCCCTGTTGGGGAGTAAGGGCTGGGAGTCCGAGTCAAACCTGCCTGACTTTGAAGCCAGTGCTCAGCTCACAGGGCTGGGGATGTGTTCTCCTCTCTTCTCACTTCACATCGTATGTTGAAACCATCCCATCCTGGGTCTGATGCCACATTACACTGTAAACTCCTTCATGTATTTTAAATCTTTAAACACCCACCACCACCACCAACACTTACACACACACACACACACACACACACCCTATAGGTTAGATACGTATGGTATATACAGTATGTGCTCAGCAAATATTCGGCCCAGAATTGAATGAAACTAGAGCCTACATATGTGACTCAGGGTCAATGTGAAATCGGTGAGAAGTCTCCCCTGCCCCCTCCCAGGCAGTGGGGAACTTGCTTCCTGTGAACTCTGATAGCATTTATGATTGTCACAGAAAGTCAGAACTGAAAGGGGGATTTCCCTTCTTGTCAGATGAGAAGACCAAAGGGAAGTATCCAAAGCAACCCGGAATGGAAGCCAGATCCCACGGCCCCCTGGCTCACACTAGCCCTCTCTTCCTTCACCTCGGTGCCTCTTCAGAGGGGCCTGCCCTGATGGCCCCACCCCTTCTTCTCTTCTGTTGTTTCCTTTCAAGGCACTCATTCAGTGTGGAATTATACAGGTGTGTATCTGTGTGGGCTCCCAATGCCTGTCTTTCCAATTGCCATCTTCTGGAGGCCAGGGGTTGTATCTGCTTCATCATGGAGCTCCAGTGCCCAGCACACAGCCAGCCCCACAGAGTTCCCAATAGATATATATGAGCAGAAAAAAATCAGTGTCCCGGTGGCCTGAGAACCTCCTCATTTGTCCCTAGGGCAGCACTGCGATTAGATCAGAACACACAAAAGTTGATGAACCTAGAGTGCCTTGTCTTGAGGAGCTTAAGGTTCAGAGGGGAGATGAGACACCTAGTGAACACCTTCACACCAGGAAGGCGACTGAGTCTGAACCCTGTCAGACCAGGTGTTGCTGTCAAGCGACCTGCGACCTGTGCAGGAAAGACTGGAGGCTGGAGGCCTGGGGCAGGGAACCAGTTAGCTCGCGATTGCAAAACCTGAAAACCACTGAAATGTCCACGGTGGGAGAATGGTTAAAGACATGCTATCTCCACTCCACAGAATACTATGTGGGTGTGAAAAAGAGTGAGATAGACTTTGAGAAGATGTCCAAGATATACTGCTCGGTAAAGAGAACAAGTTGCAGAACAGCTTGTGTCCTCCGATCTCATCCAGAAGCAAAAACAGGACACTCCCCTGCGGACACACGTTCAGCTGTGTGGAGAAAACAGCTAGAAGGATGCTGGAAAAACTATTCACAGATGTTATCGCTGAGGGATGGAAGGGAGGGCGAGGTTTTACTTTTTCACTGTGCACCTTCTGCACTGTTGAATTTTGACCATGAGCTCATAGTACTTTCACAAGAGTACTTGTTTTTGTGTTTTGCTATTGCTTGATGGGGGAGAGTGCATGGGGGGTGGGGTTGGGGGGGAGTAAAGAGGTGGGGGCGGAGCTGGAGCAGTGGGTGCACAGTGAGAGGGCCCTGATGGACCCAGAAAGGTGGACGAAGGGTCTGAGAAGGCTATGTGGTTCCAAATGGGGAAAAGTGGGGATTACCGTGGAGACATGGTACCAAGTGGAGATGGCATGTGAGAAGTACAGGGTTGGGGCTGGGGGGTCTCATTCAAGGTGACTCACCCCCACAGTGCTGGTGACCCTGGGCAGGGGACAAGGAGCCCAAGGCCAGGAAACCCTGACTTTTGGGAACCAGGGCAAGAAAACGAAGAAGGTTGACCTTTAGGACCCTACGGATTCCTTGGCCGGTTTACCATCCTTAGGGTACAAACCGTTCTGGCTGCAGCGTGGAAACAAACAGAGCGAGGAGGGGCCAAAGCCAAAGCCGCTGGAGGAGGTCTGCCTTTCCACAGGCTGCTGTGGTGTGCCGCCTGGGTCCCCGCCCTCCTGCTTGCTCTTGTGGGCAGCCATCCAGCCCCTGGGTGAAAGGCCAGGACTTCTGGCCCCTTCCGGAGATGAAGCCCCTTCCCAGGACCCGGAGCAAAGGAAGCCAGAACAATGCTGTTCGTGGAGATTGGGGGAGAGGGAGCTAAGTAGGGGCACGAGAAGTTTCTTGGCTCAGATAAGCCAGTAAAAGCCTAGAGAAGGTCAAAGATGAGGAATGTTCTGTGATTTCTAAGACAGCAGCTCATTTATCTCATAAACACTTGCTCTGAGCCTGAGTCCAGTGGTAATACTGTCTCCATTGCAAGCTGGATAAGAGCCCTCCTCTGAGGGGCTACATTTGAAGGCTTGTCTCTAGGTCTCTCCACAAAACGCCCTCTGAAAGGATGAAGAGAAATGTTTGCCATGTGCTGCGAGGCACCTCCGCGGGTGTCTATTTAGTCTGCATTACCAACTTCTAAAGGAGGTATTCTTTGATATACTGGGAAACTGAGGCTGGGAGGATGATGCCGTGCCCTTGACCACACGGTTAGGAAGTGTTAAAACTGGGATTTGAACCTGGGTGTGCCTGTGTCCCACTTATAATTTGATTGCTTGGAGCTTAGAACACATTTTCCCATCAAAATAATGCTGTAAGTGGCGGTTTGGTTGCCATAATGGCCTCGCTCACCCAGGGTATAGCCGGAATTAATTCTATGTTTCAGTGTGGTTGTGGATGAATCAGGCTTCTGCGGGCCAGCCTGGAAACCCACTGGAGAGGGAAAATGCATTTGAGGGTGTGCCCAGCTGGGAACTCAGGCCCTCCCTGTAGTGCCTGATTCAGGGCAGACAGGGAACATGGTGGCTCAGGGGGTACTTGTTCATTTCCAGAGCTCTTCCAGAAAACCCTGGTGAGTTCCAGCTGAACTCACAGGAGTGGGGCAGAGCATTCGTCAGGTTTGGGGTTCACAAGAAAGGGAGTGCTACAAAAGAATGTGCACGAATTTTCAGACTCTGCACACCTGAGCCCTTTTTCTTCCTCACACTGCCTCTCCACTCCACGGAGCCCTCTTACACCTTGCTCTAGGACGATGGAGCACTCGAAGCAAGATCTAGCGTTCGTTTTCCCCATTCAGTCTGGTGGCTGCCTGGGGAAGTGGGTGGTTGGGTGATCATGAGTGCACAGGGTCAGGAGCTTTGAGAGTGACTTCGCTCATTCATTCATTCGCTTGCTCGCTCATTCATTCAGCAAACATTTGCTGAGGGTGTGCTGGGTACTGTGCTCCTTCCTTTTGTGGCGCTTCCATTGCCCAAAATAACCTGCGCATGACTGTCTGTGGGTCTTGGACCAGAATCTCAGCATTAGAAGGAATGATTTTTTATAGATGGAAACTTCAGTCATCTGTTCATTCAGGAAGGTCTGAGTGTCAGGCTAAATACTGAGAATAATCAAAGCCTGAAAATAGAGATCCAGAGAAGGAGGTGGGAAGTGATTTTCCCGGTAAACCAGTCCAAGGTCCCCATGGCTGGGCCAGGACGTGCTCCTTCCAGCCACACCCATGGCCTTCCTGCCTCAAGAGGTGTCCCAACCATCCTGTAGGATTCCTCTGGTTTCCCCAGGAATGGAGTCTGGGGCCTGGAGAAAGGCCCCAGAGAAGTAGTGGGATTCCTTCCTCACTGAAAATAAAGGTGCCTGGGCTCTCCCCTGGAGAGCTAGCTTTCCTGTTGGGGGAGTTCAGAAGTCTTAGGAGACTTTCCTCAGTTCTTTCATGAACCACCTTCTCTCTAAAGTCTGGGTCTTCACAGGCACTATTACCTCTGTGGAAACCCCCTTTTTCCAATCTCCTTCGTCTGGCTAATTCCTACTTCCCTTTGGGTCTCAGCTGAAAGACCCCTTTCTCTAGGACTTTGCTGGGCCCCCAGCGTAGTTAATTCTCCCTGCTCTGTGCTCACCCATGGCAGCCTGGACTTCCCCCCAGGCTAACCAGGGATGCTTAGGATTGTTCTTGCTAACCTAATGCCTTTCCTTCCATTGGACCATGGTCTCTAGGAGGAACAGACGCCATGGCCGCCTTTCCCCTATTGGTAGCTTTGTTTTTAGCAATTGTATGCTCACTGTCTCCATCCATGCTTAGTACACAGTAGGTGCTCAATGTGCAGGTGTTGAGTGACTGTGATCCGCAGCTAAAGGCAGGGGTCCAGTGAGTGACTTTCAGGTTATTCAACGACTGTGTATCCAGGACCAGCACACACACAGGGTATAAAGATGACGTGGAAAAAGAGGCTTACAGTCTAACAAAAGAATTTATCATGCAAACATCTAGTCTTGCCAGAGAGCCTCCATCCCCTCCTAAGTTCCCCTTTCCCTCTCTTCTGGCCTGTTGGTACTTGGCTACTTGGCCTGGAGCCCAGCATGTGCCTCTGAGTTCCAGGAGACACCCAGACACAGGACGACCGGAACCTGAGGCCTGGTGTGGTGCTGCACAAAGGCTCGTGGCTGCGTTTGCAGGGAGCTCGTGTACAGTGCAGATGTGCACACTAGCGCTCCCTGGGCTCTGGACGAGCACAGGTCAGGCTGTGGCTCCTCTGGACAGCTTCGCACCACATGCATGCACGAGCTTTGAGCCGGTTTGGAGAATTTATTAAGGAAGCACCCGATTCTCAAATTGACCTGGAGAGAAACTTTGAAGGCAAAGGCTCACATTCAGTTCAAGGGTTTGAAGTGATGTCTCCAGATCATATATCCCCAAAGTGTCCCTGGATCCAAAAGCCTTGAATCCTGACCACTGTTGCTCCTGCAGTTTCCTAGAGCCTCAGTTTTGTCATCTGAAGGATGTGTTGTCATGAGGGACACGAGAGGCTGTTGGGCAAAGAATGAATCAGAATGTCCTTGCTCACCCAGGAGGGAGGACACCGTGGAGATGGCCTCCTCGGGGCCCTGAGTGGCCCTCGGGCTGCTGAAGCCGAGCGTGGGTGAGAGGCAGCGCTAGGACCCAGGGGCTGAGTCTGGAGCCTGCTCAGCCGGGTGAATTCACAGCCAGAACACAATGTTCTCAGTGTACCCACAGGAAACCCTAAAGAGAAGAACTGCACATGGCCCTCTGCTGGGTGTGTTCTGGTCCCAGCCTTTGATTCTTTTTCCTAACCTCAGTCCCCACTTTCACATCCTGCAACCTGCAAAGCCGCCCGCCCCACCCCGCTGGGCTGGTCCCTGGCCCCAGGAGAGCAGTCAGTGCAGGAAGCCCAGGGCCTTGCTGGCCTTCACCACTTTCAAATAAGACCGTTTGCCTCTAACCTTAGTTTCCTGAATCAGCCCTTTGTGATGGAAACTTTTCACAGTGCGGAAGACAGACGCGGAGGACAAAGCTGAGTTTCTAGCCGAGGCCAGGGTCTTGGCTCAGATGCAGGGAAACAGCTGATGCCTCTGAACCACCTCCTCCCTTCCTCCCTGCAGGCCAGACCCCACCTGGGACGGGGCGAGGGCCTCCACGGCTGTTGCATTCATCAGAAGGAACTGGGAGCTGCCCAGGGAAGCAGGGCCAAGTTCGGAGCAGAACAGCTTGTGATGTGGTTCCTCGTTTTTATTTCCACGAATGCTATAATATGTTGTCCCACCGAGCTATTTTTATTGAATGAATTTTTTTTTTTTTTTTAAAGCAAACCTCCACAGAACTAACAGTCCTCTGTTACGCGGAAGGACAAGGTGAACTTTTCACTTCCTTCCCCACAGCCTATCAGTTCATCTGTGGTCTGGTGTCACCCACACTTCTGTGCTATATTCAATCTCAATTTTTGCCTCCTTGTTTTTGAAGCCACAGAGCAATGCTCTTAAACCCATGTACCTCCTGCAGGTTGCATGAGACTTTCAAAAAAGCCTTAGTGAGTTCCCACAACTGATTGCAAAATGGAGGCCTCCCTGCCTTCTGGAAGGTATGGAGGACAGATGCCAGCCTCTAAGTGGAGGCGGACCCAAAGAGAGAGGCTGTGAGAAGCCAGCACCACCCAGAGCATTCTGGCTAACTACGCTGTGGGGGGCTGCAGGCAGGGAGCAAAGTTCTAGGTGACACACTACATATCTGCCTCCTTAACCAGGGGCCTGGCCATTAAAAAATAGACCCCAGTGCTTAATACTACTGAGCTTCATTCATAGGATTTCTTCCACTCTGGCATTTGTCTTTTTCCAAGTATTGGTTCATAAGAGAATTTTAGGGTGTCTTCACCTCAGGTCTGTAAACAGATTCTACTGGGTGCCACCCCGACTTGCCCAAGCTTGGGGATTATCTTGGAGAAAGGGCTTCCAGAAGCAAACCATGCTGCCCCTCCTGGGGCAGTGTGCTCAAGGCTCAAAGCCCCCAAAACCCTGGGTTCTAGTCTTAGTTTTTCCTTTTACTTTTTAAAAAGATTTTTAAAAAGTAATCTTTACACACAGTGGGGCTCAAACTCACAACCCCAAGATCAAGAGTCACACGCTCCGCTGACCAAGCCAGCCAGGTGGCCCTAGTCGTAGTTTTTTCACTTTGTTGTGTGACCCTGTACACGTTGCTTTCCCACTCAAGGCTTCAATATCCTCATTTATAAAAGTAGAGGGTCTGGTTAGATGTTACGGTTACAGGTGGAATTATGTCCCTCCCCAAAATTCAGATGTTGAAGTTCTAACCCCAGTAGCTTAGAATGTGACCTTATTTGGAGGTAAATCTTTTTTTTTTTTAATCTTTAAAATGTTTATTCATTTTTTTTTTTTTTGAGAGAGGGAGAAACAGAATCCGAAGGAGGCTCCAGGCTCTGAGCTCAGCACAAAGCCGGACGCAGGGCTCGAACCATGAGGTCATGACCTGAGCCAAAGTCATGTTTGGTCCACTGAGCCACCCAGGTGCCCCTGGAGGTAGATCTTGACAGAGGTTAAGTTCAAATGAAGGCAGTAGGGTGGGCCCTAATCCAAAATGATTAGTGTTCTTTTTTTTAAAAATTATTTTTAATGTCTTTATTTTATTTTGAGAGACAGAGACAAAGAGCGAGCGGGGAAGGGGCAGAGAGAGAGGGAGACACAGAATCTGAAGCAGGCTCCAGGCTCTGAGCTGTCAGCACAGAGCCTGATGCGGGGCTTGAACCCACGGACTGTGAGATCATGACCTGAGCCAAAGTTGGACGCCCAACCGACTGAGCCACCCAGGTGCCCCAAAAATGATTATTGTTCTTATAAAAAGGGGAAATTTAGACACAGGCATGCATGGAGGGACAATGAATAAAGACACAGGGAGAAGATGGTCATCTACAATCCAAGGAGATAGGCCTGGAACAGATCCCTTCTCTCAAGGCCTTAGAAAGAGCAAACCATGAGGACATTCTGATCTTGGACGCCCAGCCTCCAGAAGTTGATACCATTAAGTTTCTGTTGTTTAAGCCACACAATCTATGGAAGTCTGTTAAGGCAGCTCCAGTAGGCTGCTGGGCCCTAGCCTGAACAAGTACAGTTGCTGAGGCCCTTCCTTGAGCTATTGTTTCCCGCCATCTCTCAGCCTCTCCTAGCGAGTATATGGTGTCACGTGTGATAGTGCTTAACGCAATGCCCCACGTATATACAGCAGTTCTCATTAGATTTTTTTTTTTAAATGTTTATTTATGTTTGAGAGAGAGAGAGACTTACAGAGATTGAGTGGGGCAGGAGCAGAGAGGAAGGAAGAACCAGAATCAGAACCAGGCTCCAGGCTCTGAGCTGTCAGCACAGAGCCTGATGCAGGGCTCGAACCCACAAACCGCGAGATCGGAACCTGAGCTGAAATCGGATGCTTAACCGACTGAGCCACCCAGGCGCCCCGGTCCTCACTAGGTATTAACCGTGATGAACAGTCTTAGTGTTCCCAGTGCCTGGACATTACTTGTACCTGCCCTGAGACCCTCTGTGCCAAAATGAGAGGTGTGGGTTCTGTGCCCAGGGCCTCATGGTCACCCCTTCATTATTGAAGTCTTTCCCATCCCCCTCCGCAGCTTTTAAACCTAAGAGTATTAAACCAGCAACTTCCAGACCCTCTCCCCCCCAAAGCTCATTTTGGCCACAGGGCCAGAAGAACTCAAGGGATGGCAGAGGCTCAGAATTGGCGATTGTTTCTCTGTCCTCAAATGTGATAATGCCCTGGGGTCACGAAGAGCTACAGAATTCTGAGGCTAAGACTCTGTTTGCACCCTGGAGAAGGCTTGACTGCAGGTGGGCCTGTGCTTCTAGACAGCAAGGTTCCGTCTCCTCCCTGTTCCTCCACCCGCCTCTTTCTTCTTTTCTGGCTCTCGGAAAGAATAGTGTATATTGAGAGATGGCATGGGAATGACGTCTTGCTTTCCTCCTGGCTCCTGAGTCCATAGGTCTCTGGAGGCCTTAGCGCCGGGTGCTCCAGCTGCAAACGCAGGCTGGCTGAGAGAGTCTGATTTTCCTTTTCATTATCAGGAGTGCTTTCAAAAAGCACTCTAGGCTTGAATGTTGAAGGGGGATCACAGAATGAGCCTTGAGTCTTCTCTGGGCAGACACAGGTCCAGAACAGTAAAGTCCCAGGTTGTCTTCCAGGCAGTATGTGTCTGAGAGCCACGTTGCCCCAGCTTCATAGAATATTCCAGATTCACTAGATTTTAGAGACTTCTGCAGAAGATTAAGTGGGTAGAATCTGACTTCAAAAGCCCCCAGACATGACCTTTGGGTTTGCTAAACAAATGAAATGCCTGTGTTTATGTGTGTGGTTTATTTTCAAATATACGCCTGGAGATTTCTGAGAATAAGGAGTTGGGGAAGGAGGGTGTGCAAGTCTACTTCAGGCTTTCAGGGTCAGGGCAAGGAGGAGAAACCATGTCGGGGAAACATCTCTCCACAATGTCCATATATTTTAAATTTGATCACTTCAGGCTGCTTCTTATTCTGGCTTTTGGCTCAGAGCCCAGAAGGGAGGCTCCTTCAATAATTCTCATTGAGCTTAGGACATCTGCCTTTCCCTAAAAGTCAGTAAAAAATACAAATGGGAAAATGCTTAGTTTCTAGTCAGAGCAAAAATACTGTTCACCACCTAGTGGCCTGCGAAAATCACATCTGATGCATTATACCAGCCCGTCTAATGCTTCCAGGCCTGAGGAGCCTGCTTTCTAAGTTATTTATTGTGAAAGCCAGGATTCTTGGCTCCTTTCTTTAAAAAAAATTTTTTTTTAATGTTTTATTTCTGAGACAGCATGAGCGGGGAAGGTCAGAGAGAGAGGGAGATACAGAATCTGAAACAGGCTCCAGGCTCTGAGCTGGCTGTCAGCACAGAGCCCGACATGGGGCTCGAACCCACGAACTATAGATCATGACCTGAGCTGAAGTCAGACACTCAACCGACTGAGCCACCCAGGTGCCCCTCTTGGCTCCTTTCTTAAGTTGCACCCTGGCCGTGTCAGAGAAATGTTCTTTTGATGGAAAACGGGTATGGAGAGCGAGGTTCCCAACAATCTGGTCCTTGCTTCCTTCTCTTGAGAGACGTCACCACTCCCATGTTTATACCCTTTGCTCCGGCCACACCAAATGACTCCACAAACGCAGTGGCTGATGTCACACGTCTCTGTCTTTGCACACGCTGTTCCCTGTACTTGGAATGCTTTATTTGGCGTCTTCCCCTCTTTGCTCAGCCAACTCCAGTTCACCAGCCATGCTCAGGTACAGGCTCACCTTCTCCAGGAAAATCCCCTTATCGTTCCCTCCTCATTGCCCTCTCTGGGCCCTCTTGGCTTGCACAGCACCCCAGATAGACCTGAGTCATGGAGTTATGGCACGGTATGGATTCCGTATGTCTATTTACTTGTCTGCTTTTCCCACGGTCCCAGTGTTTTCCAAACCCGGTTACAGAAGAGTCACATGAAACCCCCAACCTTGGACCTATTGGACCTATTGGACGGCAGGAACGAGGCCAGCGGACTGTGTGTTTGTTACATTTGATTCTGAGGCACCAGAACCGAGTCTGGGAACCAAGTTCGCCCTATCGTTGTATTTCTTTTCCCCTGCATGTATTACCAAAGCCATAGAAGGCCCTCAATAAACGTTTGACCCTTCTATTTTCTCTCTGGTAATCTCTTTTTGTTTTCACTTCCTTTCCCTGCTAGCCCCAGACCAACAATTTGCTTCCCCTCTTGCTCTTACCATGTAAAACTGTAACCACTAACTCTTCATTTTTTTCCATTCCTACTACCAGGCTGCTGGGGATGCTAGTACACTCCCCAAAGATTGGTGCCATTGCAAGTTCAGGGGCTCTCACTGCAACTGGCCCCTGCACGCGCTTGGCAATTGTCTGATCGTGGCTAGCTCGTTCCCGTTCTTTATGGGGACTGTTCCCACCCTCCGTGTTCCCACTTCTTCCTGCCCCTTACCACAGGCAGTAGACCAACTGGCCTCCTCCTTCACAGAGAAAATAGAAGCCATCTGATGGGAACTCCCTCAACTTCCTGCCACCTCACCTACACACTTACCCACATCAGCACTGTCCTTTTTGCCTGCCTTCCCTCCAAGAGTAATCGCCCCAACGGGGCTCTGGATCCCATCCCCTCTCACGTCCTCAGGGACCTTACACCCTCAATTACCACCACCCCCCCCTTGACCAATTGCACTGTAAAAGAAAAAAACACAAATGTCTGGACTGTGTACTCCTTTTTAACTGTCACCTTCCCTAGTACTTAACTGTTGCCTTCCCTTCCCATTAAACTTCTTAAAAGTGTTGCCTCGATTTGGCCCTACATTCTCACCTTCCCTCAGCCTCCCACCCATGGCAGTCTGGCTCTGCCTCTACTGTACCACTGCTCTTGAGACAAAGTCTCCAATGATCTCGTTGGAAAAATCTATCTCATATCTCACTAACATATACACCAGATATTGCTGTTTGCAGCCTCCTTTTCCAAACGTCCTCTCCCCTTGGTTTCCACGATGCCGCATTCCGGGCTTTCTAGCTCTCTCTCTGGTGACTTCCCGCCGGGATGTCTCTTTCTCTGCCTGACCCTTATGTGTAAGAGTTCCTCAGGGAACTCTCCTTGGTCTAATTCTCTTCTCACTCCATGGGATCTCTCCCTGGGCAATGCAATCCATTCCCACCCGCCTTCCGGTTTCATAAATATCTCTAGGTTGATAAGTCTTGAGTCTAACTCCAGCCTAGCTCACTCTCCCGCACTGCCGACTCATAGAGTCACCTGCCTATGGGACATCTTGAATCTGCTCTTTCCATACCCCTGTCTTAGTGACCCCCAGTCCCTCAGCCACTGACACAAGAAACCCATGAGTCCTCCCTGAGTTCTCCAAGTTTGATGAGTCACCAAGTCCTGTAGAGGATACTTCTTGAGTAAGTCCCAAACCAGATCCGTCCTTCTGTCTCCACATCTTCAGCACGCTGCAGGCACCTCTCACCCAGATCTCCACTACAGCTTCCTAGAAGATCTGGATTGTTCTGCCACTGATTCGCCACCATTCCCTCCAACTAAAACTTCTGAAGTGAAACCAGATCTTGTCATGCGAACCCTTTAAGGATTCCCCAGTGTCCTCGGATTGAAGTTCAGATTCCTTAGCAAAATCCATCTGGTCCAACACGCTTGCAGCCTGACCAAAACATGATGCTTTTCTGACCCTTGGGCCTCTGCGTAGTTTATTTCCTCTACCTAGACAATCCTTCCCTCCCACCCCACTGACTTGTTCTTCAGGTCTCTGCCTAAAAACATCATCCTAGGAAATCTTCTGACCCCTTGCTCGGCTGGATTAGCTGTCTCTGATTTTACAACATCTCATGCGTTCTCTTATCAGACAAGTTTTACCCTTAAAATTACCCTTTTGTCTCTCAATAGATTTGTAACTTCAAGGTTGGTAACTGTGTCTTGTTTGACAGTATATCCTCACCATATAGCAGATGCTATAGGCATAGTAAGCATTCAGTAAACGTGTGTTGAGTGACAAAGAAACATCCCCCTCTTCTGCTGGTAATAAATTATATGTTGCTTTACTACTTGTCTTAAAGAGCTTGTGTGATAAAAACGAAATAAGCTGATTCTGGAAAATAAGTTCTCTATGGAAACTTGACAGACCAGAGAAATTAAAGTCTCTGGAGAGGTGGAGACAAGCTCGTGACGGCATTACCACCAGGCCTGCAGGCAGGAGCCCATGAGGCGGGCAGGGAGGCACAAGCCTCTTTTACCTTGACTCCTCACGTGCATGGGGTCGTGTGAGCCATGGCTGCTTTGGCATACAGTTTCCATTTCTCCACAGCTCCCACCTGCCAGAAAGCTGTGGGCTGAGATCTGGGTTAGCTTTTGCTCTGCCCACTACCATCTCTCCATAACTTTAGACATTACTCCACAGTGGATGTTGTACTGGATGTTGTACTGTAAATAGCTACCATCACTTCTAAATCAGGGCAAACATACAATAAATTCACTCAATACCTATAACACACGTCCTCAGTGGCAGGTAGTATTCTAGTTACTGAGTATATGCCAGTGAATGAGCCAGACAAGATCTCAACATCTCCTCTGTAAACCAGGGAGATGAACTAGATGGTCTCTAGTCTCTTCCAGCACTAATATTGTGAGATTCCTTCTTCGATCAGATGCAAACAGACAAGGCAGGCGAGTGCGAAGTATCATGCTTCAGCCTCCGTCCCCCATTCTTCCCCCAGGTGGCCATGTCCATCCTGAAGTGAGCTCTGGGAAACTGGAAAAGATCTGGTATCATTTGTACTGTCTGCAACCCAAGATTTGACTTTCCCAAGTATGTTATTTAAGCTCTTCTTTTCTCTTTTGTGGAAAGGGCTGTTGTGGTTAGAATTTCAGGCAATTACAAGGAGACCCGGCAAGATATTTTAGGGAGAGTTAGGTGCTTTGGCAAAAGCCCAGGGAGAGGCAGAAGGGCCTCCTCCTTCAAGGGTAGTATCTCTTAGGTTTGCCTGAAAGGGCACCATGTCCTAGGCAGGCTCCTCCCCTTCCTTCTGCTTGAGAGACATGTCCTGGTCCTATTTTCTGTCTTCTACTTCTGACTGGGTCTTAGCGTCCAAAGTCTCTACCACCTTAGTATCTGGTGTTGTGACTGGGAACAAGGGATTGAAAGATTTCCAACCATGTCAGGGTAGGGAAGCCATAGCTTGCAAATAAATGGACAGAGCAAAGAGAAGTCCCTGGGTGAGGAACTCAATTTAGAGTTCCAGACCACTGTCGTTAGTATCAGGTATGGGATGCCACTAATAAATAACACATGTAAGTGTATCAGTGAAAAGTCAGGACTTTAATGCTGATCCAGGATAATTAAATGTGAAGTTGAAAAGTAAAATTTTTGTTCAATGATGTAAAAGTAAAACCAGGTTTATTTAAGTTTACTATTCATATCCCATTACCATGAAACAAAACACTTGTATGGAGTTACGTATCAGACTGACACGAATCTTATTTATTAAAAAAATTTTTTAATGTTTTATTTATTTCTGAGAGAGACAGCATGAGCAGGGGAGGGTCAGAGAGCGAGGGACACACAGAATCTGAAACAGGCTCCAGGCTCTGAGCTAGCTGTCAGCACAGAGCTCGATGCGGGGCTCGAACCCAAAAACCATGAGATCATGACCTGAGCCGAAGTTGGACGCTCAGCCAACTGAGCCACCCAGGCACCCCACGTGTATTTATTTTGAGAAAAAGAGAGAGAGAGAGAGAGAGAGACAGCAGGAGTGAGGGAGGGGCAGAGAGAGGAGAGAATCCCAAGCAGGCTCCACACTGTCAGCACAGGGCCTGATATGGGGCTCGATCCCATGAACTGTAAGATCATGACCTGAGCTGAAATCAAGAGTCAGATGCTTAACCAACTGAAATCACCTCGGCGCCCCTTTTTGTTTATTTCTTAAATATGTTTATTTATTTTTGAGAGAAAGATAGTGAGCAGGGGAGGGGAAGAGGGTGCAGAGAGAATCCCAAGCAGGCTCTGTGCTGTCAGTGCAGAGCCCGATGCGGGGCTCCACGTGGGGCTCGATCCTAGGAACCACGAGATTGTGACCTGAACCAAAATCAAGAATTAGAGGCTTACCCAACTGAGCCACACAGGCACCCCATGAATCATTCTTTAGTAATAGCAAACTCTGTTTTGAGATTTGCTAGTATCTGGTGAACTAGAAGCCACAGAGACAAAGGTTTGAAAGGCTAGCTCCCTTATGAACTACAATCTTGGTACCTCACCTTCTTGGTGCCATTTCAACTGTAAAGTGGTATTTGCCTCATTTACCTCGCAGCGCTGATGTTCGAATCAAGACACAGCATACGGGACAATGCCTTGAGAACAGCAGAGCATTTCATTGCTGAGACACCCTTCCCACCAGCTTGCTTGGGACAGCTGGCTGTGTGGTCCTGGTCGCTAGCTGCCAACTGCCCTTTGCCTTCCTTCTTGTCCGTGGCAGTGTCCCTCAACTGGGACATTTAACTACTTTTT
This sequence comes from Proteles cristata cristata, assembly GCA_017311185.1. NCBI lineage: Eukaryota > Metazoa > Chordata > Mammalia > Carnivora > Hyaenidae > Proteles > Proteles cristata. The sequence goes on along the minus strand of JAESUZ010000214.1, from coordinate 891,955 downwards.
CTCTACACTGAATCTTGGAGAGTCATGTAGACACTGACAAATAGCTAATTCTATCAGCTCCTCAAGGAAGAGGCTGTCTCTTCATTTTGCTCGAGGCCTCTTAGCACCAATCACTGGGAGGAAGAAGGGAGAGTAGTGACAAAGCTTATATCCTCCTGGTAGTTAATTCATTTTATTGTTAAAAAAAAAAAAAGGCTTTAGAATTTTTCTTTGTTCAAGGCACGGGGTCAGGCTCAGCGGGATGCAGTATGGTGCACCTAATCTCAGCTTTGGAATCTGAGAGACTGAGTTCAAACCCAGGTGTAGCCATTTGCTTAGCTATGCAGACTTGGAGGATAATGCTCGCTCTGAGCTTTAAGTTCCTCTTTTGTACTGGGGGCATTACATCTCTTGCAGCGATATTGAGAAGATTATAATTAATGCCTGTGAGTGACTGGCACATAGTGAATGCAGAGCAGACAGGTAAGCAGCATGGAGAACTTCAAGCTCAAAGTGTGGTCATAGGAGTTGTGACTGATGAGGAATGACAACCAATAGAAAGGTGCAGAGAGGGAAGCCATCTTCAAAAACTAGCGAAGGTCTTGTTCGGACAGTTCTCAAGAAGCAGCTGAAGGATCGCCGTGAAAGGTGCAATCCTAGGTTCTCTTCGGTTTCTCAAGTCATAAAATGAAATGGCCAACTTAAAGAGAAAAAAATTCTGCTAAGACCCAGTATCAAAGGGTAAAGATAAGGTAATAGTCTGTGTTGTACAGTTATGCAAATGAGAGCAATGAGAGAAAGTTAGCGATTGCTTCTCAACTGTCACTGGAAATAGGATCTAAAGGTTTATTGCATTTAGGTATTTTTTAAGTTCTCCTTTGGTAATCATCATAATAGTTGGTGCTGGGGTACCTGGGTGGCTCAGTCAGCTGAGCGTCCGACTTTAGCTTAGGTCATGATCTCAGGAGTTCGAACCCCACATTGGGCTCGCTGCTGTCTGCACAGAGCCTGCTTTGGATCCTCTGTCCCCTTCTCTTTCTGCCCCTCCCCTGCTTTCTCTCTCTCAAAAAACTTTTTTTAACATTTATTTTATATTCAGAGACAAAGAGACAGAGCATGAGCAGGGGAAGGGCAGAGGGAGGGGGCAGATAACAGAATATGAAGCAGGCTCCAGGCTCTGAGCTGTCAGCACAGAGCCTAACGTGGGGCTTGAATTCAGAAATCGTGAGATCATGACCTGAGCCAAAGTCGGGTGCCTAACCGACCAAGCCATCTAGGCGCCCCCCAAAATGAACATTTAAAAGTAAATAGCCTTAAATAAAAAAAAAGACAGTTGGTGCTAAAAAGTACATTAGGAAACTCAATGGCTTCCAAATATGGAACTTGTTAGGGTTAAGAAGTATTAATATGGAAAAAGGTAAGTTTGCAGGCTGGTCATTTTGTGCTCTGAGAGGTGCTTTAGAGACCAGAGCAGTGGGTTGAATTATCAATAAACTGAAATCTCTTCCAAATTCCAAGATCTCCTCCTGCCTGGGCTATGTGACCATGAGCAGGTCTTTAACATCCCTGTGTTCAGATTCCGGGAGTCAAGATTACCGACTCAATGAAGTCACACCTCTTTGTCAGGTAGTACGTGTTAAACGTTTTGAACTCCTCAGATTAGGGCCAGTTGCTACGGGGATTATGCTTATTCATAATTACACAACTCTAAGCAGATTGAGTACAAGTTATTAAGGAGGAGAAAGACAAATGTTATCAAGGCAAAACTAGCATACAATTTAAAATAAATGATTTTCCTAAGTGTACAGTGTGGACCCCGGGGTCCCATGAGGGAGAACAAAGTATATCTCTTAGCTTTCCAGGTTTTTCCATATCCTGGTGTAAAAACCTATTAAATTTGGGGTGCCCGGGTGGCTCTGTTGGTTGAGCATTCAACTCCTGATTTTGGCTCAGGTCATAATCCCAGGGTCATGGGATTAAGCCCCAAATTGGGCTCTGTGCTGACCAAGAAGCCTGCTTAAGATACTCTTCTCTCTCTCCCTCTGCTCCTCTCCCCAGCTTGTGTGCACACACTCGTTCTCTAAAATAAAAAACAAACAAACAAAAAAGCCCCAACCAACTAAGTTCATACAGTTCTGTAAAGACAAATATCCCTGGGATAAAGGAAATCTATCATATGCTTAGGAGAAATGTTTTTAGATTCCTTCCTTATAAAAAGTAATTTGACCTCTTCCCGGTATCCCAAAGCCCTGAGACTTTGAAAGGACAAAGAAACCAATTTGGAACTCTTTCAAAGGATTTATTTGCTACGGAATTGCTTGAGCCCACCAACAAGATGAACTCAGGATTTCTCTGTTTAAAAGGATTTTGCTCACGGATTCATTTTTACAAGTGCTTCAACATTCAAAAAGTAATTCTTTTTGCCAGCATTTGGCATGTCTAGAAGAGGTTAGAAAAAGTTAGAATCTATAGAATTAGATGTCTAAAAATAGAAAACCCCCCGAACATTTTAAAATTCCTCATTTGGACAGGTCCTGAGTTGAAATCACATTCATCTGCAAGAAGAACTGTTTTAGGTCAGAAATGCTGTGTTGTGTAACTCCAGATCCTGATCTTGGATTTGACCGATGAGGATTCCAGGCACTGCATGAATGACAGGAGAGACGTCATTCAGTTGGCCAATTCTGGCAGGCGTCCTACCTGGCTTGTGACGTTTTATAAATATCTCTTAAACCCAAACCTTCAGGTTCTCTGATGCCGATTGTCTTATTCTGATTCTCAATTACTTTTTTTAAACAAATAAACAAAATTTTCCCTGCGAGATCACACATTTAAGTATTTGTTGCTTGTGGACAGATACAGAAAAACCAAGCATGGATGTGAATTAACAATTCAGCGATGGAGCTGTGAATCTCTGGATGGCCGTGTAAGCTGCAAGAAAAGTCCCTCACTGGCCCTGCACTTGCTGTGCACCAGAGGCGGCCTTCCGGGCAAAGTCAACCTGAAGAGGGTGTGAACCCCAGCAGCTGCTCGATGGGTTTAAACCGCCACTCATCTGCCTCCAGCTCTTCGACCAAACCAGCTAATTTTTCCATCCGAGCAACTTGCTGATCTGTAAGAGTCAGGGAGGCAATATATAACACAACATATCTCCCACCAGACAGTCACCACCCACCGACATGATGAGTGGTTTAAAAATAATTTCTAGGGGCGCCTGGGTGGCTTAGTCGGTTAAGCGTCCAACTTTCGCTTAAGTCATGATCTTGCGGTTCGTGGGTTCGAGCCCCGCGTCGGGCTCTGTGCTGACTGCCAGTTCAGAGCCTGGAGCCTATTTCAGAGTTTGTGTCTCCCTCTCTCTCTGACCCTCCCCTGCTCACGCTGTCTCTCTCTCTCTCCTAGAAATAAATAAAAAAATATTAAAAAAAAATTAAAATAAAAATAATTTCTAGAAGGGTTTTTTCCCTTAATATTCAAGTGTTGAGGTCTTATTCTTTGTTGGTCAGAAGACTTAATCTAAACACACACACACACACACACACAGAGAGAAAACCAAGGGGTATGTACCCTCCATGCCATAGCAATTTGTGTACTAAAATCCTAGAATTCCAGGCAATTGCAGCTTTTCTTCCTACATTATGCCTTGAATGGAGAAATAGTCTGGTGGGGGAACACAGTTCCCTGAGGCATAAATGAAGGCCGCAGAAAAGGTGCACCAGGAACTGCAGGAACTGGGGAGTCCAGGCTCCCCAGCGTCCAGACAGACAATACGGTATCATGTAAATACTTGAAGATGAAGATGATGATTGTAAGCAGTGGAGAACAATAAAAGGTTTCAGAAAGGAGAAGGGAAAGCAACACAAGAAGGGCAAGAAGCAGAGTCTCCTCTAGAAAACTAACACCTCTGACTTCAGCTTTGCGCCTCACTGTGGACATGATGTCTGGCTTAAGACTGTAGAATGCTGTTCTCACTTCAGCAGCACGTATACTAAAAGACCACAGAACGTTGCTGTCTGCAGGTAATTCAGAAAGTTCACTTAAATAGCCTTGCTGAATTTCAGGAGTTTTTATCATAAAGCACACTGACCCTTCTGAATCTCCTCTCCCATTCCCCCCCCATAACTTATTCTCACAGTTAAGCATACGACACTCATGTGCTTACCATGTTTCACCTGTTTAAGCGTAGATGCCACTTGGTAACTGAAAACAGACTCACAGAGGAATCTCTCAGAGCCATCTATAAGCAAAAGAGAAAAAGTTTTAATCTGCTTTAAGGGTTTTATGGCTTCTGATAAACCAAGCAAACGTGTCCATTCTTTCCCCTGCTTTCACATTCAGGGTCCAGTTTTCAATGTTTACAAAGAGGGCTTCTGTTTCATTTAGAACTAACAGTTCTCAGCTATAAAAACTACTTCTTCTATACCTAGAATATTAAAACAGTCCCTCTACTTGTTTCAAAGTTTAAAAATAATGCTTAAAAAAACAAAAATAAGAAACCTCGGTGTGATGTCCCGGTCAACATTTCTCCCCTCCTAACCTGACAGTTTCTTACTGTTCTCTTATTCTGCATGTCAGGCAAACACTGACATCTGACCCGTTTGGCCACATGGCTCCTGTGCTATCCAAATACAAAGGTACACCAAAACTCTGTATCATTTTCATTCTGAAAAGTAAAACTGAGGGAAAAATAGCTGTTGTTGATTTTTAATTTATCAAATTACATCACTGTGACCATCACAAAGCACTGCTGGGAAATTTTATTCTGTAAACGCAAATTGTAACCTTGATTTTCCAACTGAACCAAAACACTGCAATTTGGATGGCGATAAGAGTATGGTGCAATTTCAGAACCAAGCATTGTGCTGGTGCCAAGAACTGGCAACAAGAAGGTAGCTAACTCAATCACAACAGCACTTGGAAGAGGACTGTGAAACATAAGCTAGTTCATGTTATTGTCAGGCAAGGGCTGATACAGCAAAATATATTCCCCAAAGACACACAGCTCATATAAGAAAATGTGACTTTTAGGGGCGCCTGGGTGGCTTAGTCGGTTAAGCATACGATTTTCGCTTAGGTCATGATCTCATGGTTCGTGGGTTCGAGCCCCGCGTTGGGCTCTGTGCTGACTGCCAGCTCGGAGCCTGGAGCCTATTTCAGAGTCTGTATCTCCCTCTCTTTCTGACCCTCCCCTGCTCACGCTGTCTCTCTCTCTCTCTCCTAGAAATAAATAAAAATATTTAAAAAAAAAAAAAAAAGACAGAAAATGTGACTTTTAGAAGCAGAAACCATTTGGGGAAGGTGTCCTATTGCAAAAATCCTAAAACAAATGGAGGGAGAGGACACAGCTGTCTTTTTTAAGGTGGCAGTTCATGTCAGCACTACTAGGTGTCAAGCACTCACCCATCAGTCACAAGCTGGTGTGTCAGTCAGCCATTAAGTGACAAGGAGACAGGACTAACACATTCTGGCTTCGTGCTGAGTTTCACACAAGGCTGACCTGGTTTCAGAAGTCATGGTTGTAGAAATAAAAGGAAACCTCATTTCAAATAGAGTCAGGAGGCCGGAAGGGGGAGCTCTCAAGACCTAACACTCAGGGTCAATTGCAGACTCCAACAGGTAGAGGCAAATCTTGCTTTCCCAGCAGGAAGAAAGGAAGCCTATTATTTTGCCACCCCAGCAAGATGAAGAAAGGTTTTCCTCCTTGTCAGGCAACAGCCTAGCCAAGGAGAAACTGTCACAGCTCAGCCAATGAAAAGCCATTACACTTCACAAATGCCTAGTTTGTGCCAATGGACTTTTTATTTTTTTAATGTTTTTATTTATTTTTGATAGACAGAGACAGTGTGAGCAGGGGAGGGTCAGAGAGAAAGAGAGAGAGAGAGAGAGAGAGAGAGATACAGAATCTGAAACAGGCTCCAGGCTCTGAGCTAGCTGTCTGCACAGAGCCCGAAGAGGCGCTTGAACTCATGAACTGCAAGATCATCACCTGAGCCGAAGCTGGACGCTCAACCAACTGAGCCACTTAGGCGCCCCAAGGACTTTTTGTTTATAATAGTCTCTCCCAACTCCCCCCTTGCCTCTCCTATGTTCTCTGGACTTGCCTATGGTTTTGCTGTAGCTTACTTGTCCCCAGTTACAATTCTCTGCTATTCTTGAATAAACCCATTTTTTGCTGGTAAAATAATGGAACAGTTTTATTTTTAAGATTAACTGGGTGAATGGGTGCCTGGCTGGCTCCATCGGTAGCACATGCGACTCTTGATCTTGGGGTCCTGAGTTCTAGGTCCAGGTTGGGCCTAGAGCTTACTTAAAAAAAAAAAAAAAAGATTAAAATGGTGAACAATAAAACCATAGATATTGTATCCAAATGGCTTGAATATACAAACAAGAGGGTTTCTGTCCAACATTATATTCAAAATTCATGTAAAAAAGAAATGAAAATGTAATTGCTTTCATACAGAATTATGTATTAATGTATGCATTAACATTACATATTATTTCAAAATATTATTTCATAAAGTGTTACAAACTTTAGGAAGAGAGCTACATTCTTTAAAATTTTTTGTAATGTTTTTTATTTATTTCTGAGAGAGAGAGAGACAGCGTGAGCAGAGGAGGGTCAGAGAGAGAGGGACACACAGAATCTGAAACAGGCTCCAGGCTCTGAGCTAGCTGTCAGCTCAGAGCCCGTCACGGGGCTCGAACCCACGAACCGTGAGATCATGACCTAAGCTGAAGTCAGGTGCTTAACCGACTGAGCCACCTAGGTGCCCAAAGAGCTACATTCTTTAAATTCAACCTCTTTTCTACATTTTGAACTATATGGTGTATAATATCCAATCCCTTCCTTCCACCCCATTCTTCTGGCAGAATGAAAGTCATTTGTGGGCAGATAATCTAAACTGAGCAAAAAAAAATTTATTTTCAATTAACTAAATTTTATATTGACTGTCCAGTTTATTATGTAATATGCCAGTGTTCATTATCTTATTCATACCCTCGCTTAAAGAGTCAAATTATAACTCTTTTATTTTAGAAAGAGCAAAGCATAGAGAATTAGAGTCCACTTCTCAGTTGGTTTGATCCTAAACTTTAGGATCTCACTTCACGCAAGGCAGTGGAGATTATAGGCTATAAAGATCAGGCCAAGATGTATTTGGAAGCTCCTGGAAGTGCTACCTCACACTTACATTTAATCACAGGTGCTATTAGGATAAAATGCTTAAGTTACAATATTTGCATATTTCCCTTGGCAATGAACTTCAAAGCAAAAAGATGTAAGCTAATCTTTTAGAAAGGCACCTGCATATCACTTTACTACACTGTCGTTGATTTGCAGCTCTGTATTAACCACAAAGTCCACTGCTTCTTAGCCACATCCTATTAGATGTGATATCTGTACCAATCTTAAGCCTGGAATTTCTCTAGAGAGGAGTCAGCCTGGGGCAATCCATCTTCTATTCAGAAATTGTAATCAAACCCTTTGTAACACACCGAGCAGCAATACATCAGCTTTCCTCTTAAGGGACAAGCAAAGGTTGTAAGTAGTGAAAAGTTCAGTAAATTGCCCAAATCTAACACCATGCCAACTCCAATAAATAGGAGGCTATCAAATTCATTTAAAAGAGTATTACCTCACAGCAGGAAATTAGACCATGCCAGGTAATTTGTACTTCAGTAGCCTACAATGTCACTAAACTTCAGTTACTTCTGGGCTGAAAGGCAGTATCTAATTTGCTCACTAAACTGGGTGAGGACAATCTTAGCCAAGGGCAGGACGAATGCCAAAAACTGCTGTATAGATCTTCTTCGGTTTATGATCGGGTTACATCATGATAAACCCATCCTAAGCTGAGAATATCAAGTTGAAAATCCATTTTTTAAAAGATTTTATTTTTGGGGTGCCTGTGTGGCTGTCGGTTAAGCATCCGACTTCAGCTCAGGTCATGATCTCACGGTTCATGGGTTTGAGACCCGCATTGTGCTCTGTGCTGACAGCTCAGAGCCTGGAGCCTTTTTCAGATTCTGTGTCTCCCTCTCTCTCTGACCCTCCCCTGCTCATGCTGTCTCTCTTTCTCAGAAATAAGTAAAACATTAAAAAAAAAGTTTTTATTTTTACTTTCAACTTTATTATTGATATTTGAGAGAGAGAGAGAGCTAGAGCAGGGTAGGGGCAGATAGAGAGGGAGACAGAGGATCCGAAGTGAGCTGTGTGCTGACAGCAGGGAGCCTGACGCGGGGCTCGAACTCACAAACTGTGAGATCAAGACCTGAGCCAAAGTTGGCAACTCAACCGACTAAGCCGCGTAGGTGCCCCAAGATATTATTTTTTTAAAGTAATCTCTACACCCAGTGTGGGGCTCAAACGCACAACCCTGAGACCAAGAGTCACACGCTTCACAAGACTGAGCCAGGCAGGCACCCCCCAAAAATCATTTAATACACCTAATCTACTGAACATCATAACTTAGCCTAGCCTACCTTAAATGTGCTTGGAACACTTCAATTAGCCTACAGTTGGGCAAAATCATCTAACACAAAGCCTATTTTATAATAAAGTGTTAAATACCTTGTGTAAATTACTGACTACTGTACCGAAAGTGAAAACCAGAAATGGTTGTATGGGTACAGAATGGCATTATCGGTTGTCTATTCTGGTGACTTTGTCGCTGAGAACTGTGGCTCCCAGCCCCTGCCCAGGATCCCGAGAGAGTGTTAAACCAAATATCGCTAGTCCAGGAGTAGATCAAAATTCAATACTCGGAGTATGCTCTCTATTAAACGCATTTGGCTTTTGCACCATAGTTAAGTAAAAAAAAGTCCTAGTTTGAAATATCAGTAAGTTGGGGACCATGTATATGTTGATTATCTGAGGTGTCTGTTACAGAATGGATGCGTGAAAAAGTTGATTCATAAGGTTTAGTACATTATTTTGGTTTATTATCCTTATACTTAGGAAGATGCAAAATCAACTTGGCCCTGTTATAAACAGTACCCAATCTTGGCTCCTGATTGCCTTTCTTCCTTCTCTGAAAAGGCAACTTTTCCTACTCTATTTTCATATTCAATTAAACTACTGTAAGAAAGCTGGTCAGTTACATGTGTATTAGATTAGTTGCATAATAGTATCACCTACAAACACGGTAGAAGATGCCTCCAAATCCAACATCCTTATTAGCTTTCATTTGGGAGTACTCTTTTTTCAATTTAACATTCCTGATTTGACCAGAATATTTCAGGAATTACCATCTCTAATTTTTCACGGTTTGTCTTCAAGTGTAAGTAGCTTTAAAATATAGCTAAAACTTGGGGCACCTGGGTGGCTTAGTCGGTTAAGCGTCCGACTTTCGCTTAGGTCATGATCTCATGGTTCGTGAGTTCAAGCCCCGCGTCGGGCTCTGTGCTGACTGCCAGCTCAGAGCCTGGAGCCTGTTTCAGAGTCTGTATCTCCCTCTCTCTCTGACCCTCACCTGCTCACGCTGTCTCTCTCTCTCTCCTAGAAATAAATAAAAATATTTAAAAAAATAAAATAAAATAAAATATAGCTAAAACTTTAAACCTAAGAAAAGGAATCAAAACTGTGCCCTCTGAATTTAAAGCTAATACAAATTCATTCTACAACAGAAAGCCAACACATTCTTCCATGAAGCACACTCGGATGGAATAAACATGGACAGAGCTGAAACCTGTTAGAACATCAGCATTCAGACTAATCTCAGTAGCCTTTCTTCTTTAATGTTTCCAAGTAATCTGGTGTATACTGATACAGAACGCTTATAGCTTTGAGAATAAGGAGGTACTTCCTGTATTGAATTCCTCCTATAGCTAGAATTTAAGTGACTTTAATCTTAGAGTCCGATGTTAAACACTGATTCCTCTTCTGCTGCTATAAAACTCATTAAGCAATTAAAGTGCCTCCAACTTTTGATTTTTGTAGGCAACTTCCTAAATACCAGGTGTCTGCTGCATATAGTTGAAGTCATAATGTATTTCTAGTGCCACATATGGTAAACAAGGCCCCAATTGTTCACTACGTCCAGACTCAGTGATACCAACTTGAGTATTCTATTAACACAAGTGAAGAAAACAAAAAGGCAAAGACAGAAGTACGTCCGCTGCAGATGTATAACTATAACTACACTAACCTGGCTGTCTACTTCACTAATCGTGATTTCAACAAATTCTAGAGAGCCTTATGGTCCCAGTCTTCTCATGATTCTTCTGTTTTGGTTTAAGCCACAATTCTTTTTACCTGACATAAGTGAATAAAGTTCACCCTAAAAAGCTGACGCCTAACTATAGTTTGTACCTTTCTCAGAGATTTCCAGATTGGTTTTTAAATATACTTACCAAGATTTGCAATTTAAAGCAAAAAAGATCAATATATAACTAAGCACAAAAGTGCTATAATCAAGTAGATTTTGAAACCATAGTATGTTCTTTGCTGACTTTTTTCAAAGTATCACAAACAGTTTAATAGTTATGGATCATTCTTTCGTAAGAAGTTAGTCAAAAGGCAGACTCCTATACTGCACCCTAGACTAATTCAGAATCTCTAAGATGGGCCAGAAATGTGCATTTTAAATAACCCCTTCTGGTGACTTTATGCTCCCTATTAAGAATTTATTGGTCGAGCTCCTAAAGTGACATGTATCCACTGAATTTTGGGGATCAATGCAGTTTCGTGCTTACAGCTTATGCTCTGATCTCAGCCAGCCAGTTTGCAAATGTGTGTTGAGTAAGATGGTGGATGATCTGAAGCAAATCCAGCTCTAGCGCTAGAAAAACCACACAGCACTGTCCTGCAATGGCCAGGAGAGTCCTCTTCATATATAAGAGGAGTGTATTAGTTTTCCTCTTAGAACCTATCTGATGAGGTTAATCTATCTGATTAATTACATTGGAAAAAACACATCAAACCTACTCATCATAGGGAGGCAGACTGGTGCCAGAGAAAAGCAAACTGGAGCAGGAGGTCAAGAGAATTCCTGGTTCTAGTGCTGAACTTGCCTTTAACATGGTCAAATCACTTTAACTGTTCTCAGTCTAAATAAGTCTAGATGACTTCCTTGATCAACAAAATCTTTTTCAGCTCCAAAACTTTGATTCTGGAGAAGGATGTGTGTTTTGAACACAACATTTTGAAATGGGGACAAGAGATGAAATGTGAAGCTGAAATCAGGGCACACTCGTCTCTAATCCACTTAATAGCTTCTTTACAATTAATATTCATTGCAGGTCAGAATCCAATTATTCAGCAAAAAGCAGCATGAGATCACCTTCTAACATCTCTCCAGCTCCTTTAGGGTAGGTGAAAAGGGCTTTCCGTGGTGGGGCAAGGTCTGAGACACTGAAACCAGATCCTGTGACAGAACTTCCACTGACCCCACCAGCTGAGGAGGATGATGAAGAGGCAGCCATTTCCTCTCTAGCAGAATTCTCACTTCACTACAGAGAAAGAAAAACAGCAATTGGCAAGTTTATGGAAGTGAGATTGACGACATTTCATTCTAGGTGCCATAAAAGCCAGCATACAGTTTAGTATTAGCTCCCCTTTTTTCTATCCTTTCTACTTCTGCAATCTTTTACTAATGCCTCAGGCCAAAATCTCAGGATTTTTAGTGAAAATATGTTTATTCTGTTTTTCTACTTAAAACACTACTTCTTACCATTAGCAAACTGTTTATATCGCTTGGAATCGACTGTGAGTGATTTATGGGTTATGGAGGGGTGATATGGCAGTGCCAAGGTAGCAATTTGACTGAGGAAATAAATTATACGAGGATAAAACAACATGCCTCATAGGACAGTTTGTCTTGGCTACATCCTGACCAAGCCACACCAAAAAATTCACTTATAAAATTTTCCAAATAAAATTCCAGAATAACACTGTGTTCTGTTCTCAAGGAAAGGGAATTGGTTAGGAAATACATATTTGCTCTTTCATTAAAAATGTTTTAAAAACTTTTTCATCCAAATGTAATCCCCAAATTGGTCACTTGGTGGCATCCCCAAACCAGAACAAAGTAGCTCACGAACCGGACAGCTGAATTCACCATCTAAGATGAATACAGCAGCTGTGTTTAAACCCTATGTCATATCAAAAAATCAGAAAGCCTACATGTAAATGAGAAAATCTGTACTGAATACATGATTCCTTACAGAAGTTCAAAACAAAAATACTACTTTTGCCACTGAAGCTTATATTACAGGTTTACTTAAGATTCTAAAACAATGTACGTTTTCTAAAAAGAATGGTGAGCAGCATTGTGTCAGAATTTTCTGCCATGATGGAGATGTTCTAATATTCTATTTCTGTGCTGTGAAATATGATAGCCATCAACCTTCTGTGGCTATTAAAATAGTGTGACTGAAGAAATGTATTTTAATTTAATTTAAAAAAATTTTAAGTAATCTCTACACCAAATGTGGGGCTTGAACTCACAACCGCAACATCAAGAGTCACGTGCTCCACTGACAGAACCAGCTGGGCACCCCTGAAAAACTATTTCAAAATTTTATTTAGGGGCGCCTGGGTGGCTCAGTTGGTTAAGCATCCGACTTCGGCTCAGGTCTGATCTCGTGGTTCGTGGATTCAAGCCCCGCATTGGGTTCTGTGCTGGCAGCTCAGAGCCTGGAGCCTGTTTCAGATTCTGTGTCTCCCTCTCTCTCTGCCCCTCCCCCGCTCATACTCTGTGTGTCTCTCTGTCTCAAAAATAAATAATTAAAAAAAAAATTTTATTAAATATTAATTGAAATTTAAATAGTCACATGTGGCTAGTGATTACTGTACTGGATAGCACAGCTTTAGTATTTAGACTAAAAAATGACTTTATACTGAATTGTATGCTTTAAAATGGCTAATGGTTAATTTTATGTGAATTTTACCTCAATTTAAAAAAAATGACTTTAAAAGGATTTTAAAAATGAATTTCTCTCTCTAATGGCCCAGGATTTTAGCTGATTTTTTCTTTTTTTTTTGCTAGTTGCAAAATAAAAACATGTTACAAAAGTCCGAACTTATTTTTGAAAAAATAGAAAAAATGAGAAAATACTATGCTGGTATAAATCCCATATATATACACAATCCAGTTTCCTAGCAAGAAAAATGATATACTGCGCATTTCTGAAATGCTGGTGTTCTGTTTCCTTAATTTTGTGATGATGATTTTAAGGCTGTTAGGGAAGCAGAGTTTAGTTTCTGATTTCATCACATGCCCATAACTAATACTGATTAAAACTGAAGGGAGTTATGGGAACAGTAAGGCAACTGGTATAATTAGAATGTTGGCCTATTTAACAATACAAATTGATTAAGGACATTGTCAACCTTGCTATTAGATCACCTTTTCTTTTTTCTCTGACCTCTATAACTTTCCAAATCATATTCATAGAGCCAACAACATTTCAAGTTGGATTCATATCCAATCCTTTGGGTGACACTAGCTTAAAATATAACTCGACAGGTTCTTAAATGCTCTTTTACACAGAACTTAAGTAGTAATGGACCTGGTCTAAATTTCTAAGTGGATTCTTGTTGGGATTCAAATAAAGTACACAGATAATTTAGCCATCTTTTGGAGAGGTACTCAGTCTCATTTCCCATCAGTTCAGAGCAGAACCTACTGTGAAGTGTTTATATACCTTACCTAAGACTTAAAACTCCAACTTTTTTTTCCTGCACCTTGATAAATGCTCTATTCAGTTGCAAATGCAAGGGATACTTTAGATTTTGAAATCAGTGGCTCAGCAGAGCTCCTTAGGGACTGCTAGAGTGAGGACAGCTTCAAAGGCTAGACACAGTGTGACTTCTAAGCTGAGGATAATCAAAGGAATTCCCTTTCATCCCATTTTCTTTCAAACTCAGAACCACTATCATTCAATACACAAAACAGCTAAGGTTGAAAACTGGAGTGTATAATTAGCACAAAGCTACCTTTACATAGGTAAGCAGTTTTCTGCAGAGATAGAATAATACACCTAAGTAATTTCTAGCTTTAAAGATTCAGGTTGAATTTTGCATGCTATCAGCAGATGGTAACAGAGGAGTTCAAGTGAAACTAATAACATATCCTGTTTTGTAACTGCTTTATGAAGGCAGGCACTCTGATCATCAGAACCAAACATAATGCTTGGCTTATATTAAGCAGCTGTTGATTTAAATGCATGTTTGCTAAATGAATTAAACATTTCACAGGAACCACAAGATTCCTTAAAGGTCATCTAATCCAATTCCCTCATTTTATAGATGACTAAACAAAACCAAACTATAGAAATGTTAGCTTATATGCTGTGACATTTTTTAAGCAATGGCTCTGTGGGCATATCACGTGCCATGTGAAAGCTACTAAGAGGACAGACTCTGAAGCCTCTCGGCCTAGGTTCACGTCCTGGTTTTGCTATTTAATTCGCTGTTACAGCTCCGGACAAATCACTTAACCTTTGTGTTCCTCAGTCACCTCATGTCTGAAATGTGGATAAGAGTAGTACTACCCTCAGAAAGGTGTCACAAAGGTTAATATAACTAAAGCATTTAGAATAGTTTCAGGCATAGCAAAAACTTAATATTAGCTATCCAAAATTAGTAATGGATATTTACTCTTGAATCTTTTTTTCCCCTTTGCAGATCTCAGTTTTTCATTCATAGTTATGTCCCAACACATTTACTATGGGAAAAGTTTTAATTCTCTCCATTTGACAGTCAGTCAGCTACTAGAGGGGAAAGGGTCTGTTCAGCAAGAGGGAAAATGCCCTCCTCCATTAACCCACTTCATGCTTCCATTTGAAGGTTCATGAGTTTAGAAAGAATTCTGTGATCTAGGAAAGGGGGAACAAGTTGTCTTTCCACCTTCAAGGTCTAGCAACAGAACCTGGATCACATCGTTTCCTGAATGAATAACGAACAATGATAGAGCACTGGGCTGGTGGCTCAGCAAAGGCTACATGCATGGGAAAGACAAGTGGGGTGTCATGAGAGTTGGTCCACTACCGGTTTTTTTTTTCTTCGTCTTTCTGCAGACCTACAGAATTAACACAACGCCCTCCCACACTAGGCTGCCAGGCCCAAGGTAGGTTCTCAGCAAAATTCTGTTTAATGAGTAGATGAAGTAATCTAATGTGGGGTTTAACCTTATAAGGGACTGAGTCTATTGGCAGTAGAGATCCCCACAGGAGCGCGATGTTATTTTGGGGGACACGGCATAGCTGTGTCCACAGTGATAGAATGATCAAACATTTACTTTACGACAGGGATGACCTCGTATAAATAAACTTTACTTCCTATCAGATATACGCCTACTTTTTAAAAAAGAAGCTTCCTTTTAGAAGAAGTCTCCTGATGAAAGACGCTGAAGGAAGGACACTGGTACAATGGCAAATTATTACAAGCAGTCACTAAATTCCATCATCAACAAATCTTTCCATCGGGTTCCCCTCAAAACAGCTGGACTATCACCGAAATGGATGCTGCAGCTAAAACTAGGACGGGTGGAGAGAAAAGGGCTAGACAGGGGAGGGGTCAGAACGCTGGCCGTTTCCCCACTAACTCCCAGGCACACTACCTCCTCCTTCAGCGCTCGGTCCCAAGGGGGCGACGCCACCGGCACCGCCCCATTGCGCAGGCGCCGCCCTTCGGCCCGCATGCGCACCTAGTGCGGCGCGGCCTGAGGCAATTTCCTTACGCTTCCTCTGCAGCAGGCTCCAGTTTCTCCTCCTATCTTCTCCATTTTAATAGTCCCTGCAGGTAGGATCCCAGGGGTCAGCTCCCTGCCACCAGGTCCCTGAGCCTTCGAACACTTACCTCAGAGGATTTGGCACTTTCCCCTACAGCCCCGCCCCCAGGGCCAACCGAAGTGGCAGCGTTTACAGCGACGAGGACGGCGGCGTGCGCGCGCCCGCGCGGAAGGAACCCGCGCCGGCGCTCGCGCGCTCGCGTTTGTGGGCGTGGCCAGGGCGGAGAGAAGCTGTGGACGCGCTCTGGGAGAAGACTTCCGGTTCCTTTGCTTCCCCGGCGTTAGCGCGGTTTGTCTGCAGCTCCTGGAGTTCTTTTCTCTTCAGTCGATTTGGTGTACTCGCTTTTTTTTGCTCGCTTTTATGATTCGGGGCGTTAGCTTCCCCCACATTTCAGGCCCTCTGCTGTCTTCTCTCCAGACTACCACGAAGCAGGGTTAAATTGTTTATCCCCCCCTTCTTTCAGAGCATTCTTGAAGACTGGCCAGTGCCGAATGGGAAAGGCAGATGAAGTTTGCTGTCTTTGAGTCACTTCGCTCTCACTCCAGAGCTCATGGTCTCAGGGCCCGGCCTAAACATTAAACTACCTTTGTCAAGGGCCTTTATTTATTTTGTGAGGTCCTGGGGGAATAGGGCACTACGATGTAATGTCATTAAACTGTTGCTAATTGTGCCTGTCTTCAAGTCTGTTTACCTTCTATGTTATTTCTCGCAACGCGAAATCTCTCCTTGGTTCTGGAAACAAATTACCCATTAAAGTGACTTACTTGCTGAGGACTGGATTGAACTTTAGTATATTTAGTAAGGGTTGGTTGGGTTTGTTGGAGGATCTCTCTAATTTTGGGCTTCAAGACTACGTAACATATGTGGTAGGAACATGGGTTGAACCTAACCACAGCTATCCCATAAGGAACCTTTACTTTCTTAATTCTTGATTTATTAAGTGGTGACTAGAAGCTTCGCTTCTCAGAGAGTGATGTACAGTTTTTGAGTAGTGGCCTGTAGAAAATGGATTCCTCTGCTCAGCAATGTGTTGGTTTGAAGAACCATGTTGGTTAAGTCTTATTTTAACTGTTTTGATGGGCAACTGGATCTAATTTTGAGGTTTATGATTCTGGCATCTGTAAAAGTATTAGAGGTTCCCCCCTCCCCAAAGATAAGTGTACTACACATTCCTAATCCTCTTAATTATCATGCTGGATAAAAAGGGTGACACATTTAGTAAATGGTTAGATAAACAGAAGGTCGTTTCTTACTCCCTTTAGGTTAAAGTAATAAATAGACTTCTGTTACAAAGTCATGGATAGCCTGTATATAGAGGGCTGAATACTTTTTTTGTTGTTTATTTATTTTGAGAGTGTGTGCGTGTATGCACACACACGTGCATGGAGTAGGGGTGGAGAGAGAGAGAGGGAGGGAGGGAGGGAGAGAGAGAATTCCAAGCAGGCTCCTGAAAGTGTGGATAAGGGGCTTGAACCCCTGAACTTTGATACCATGAAGAACCAAAATCAAGAGTTGATGTCCAACGCCTAGGTGGCTTAGTCGGTTAAGCGTCCGACTTTCGCTTAGGTCATGATCTCGCGGATCAGGGGTTCGAGCCCCGCGTCGGGCTCTGTGCTGACTGCCAGCTCAGAGCCTGGATCCCGTTTCAGTCTGTGACTCCCTCTCTCTCTGACCCTCCCCTGCTCACGCTGTCTCTCTCTCTCTCCTAGCAATAAATAAAAAAAACATTAAAAAAAAAAGTAAAATCTTTAAAAACAAATTACTGTCGAGAGTGATCCAGAAATGGAATACTATTGTGGGAATGTAGCAACTTCCTTAAAACAGCTTGCAGATAGGGGAAATCTGATGGAAATAGGGCTACTTTTGCTTGGTATGTACTTTGAACAGATGTCCAGTTGCATAATGATCGATATAATAGAGAGAGGGTTTTATTTCTGATTAAAAAAAGGTAAGGTGATCATTTATTTTTCAGGATTTCACTAGAACACTATTGGGAGAAAGTATCATGGAAGTTCTGCGCCCACAACTTGTAAGGATTGGTGGACGGATTTACAGAAAAAATCCCATCCAAGAACAGACTTATCAACATGAAGAAGAAGATGAAGACTTCTATCAAGGTAATCCTAGTTGCTCTTGGGTCAGGTTAGTACAATGGTCTCTGCATTGTGGAAGCAGTGCTTTGTTTTGTTTCAAAGTGTTCTCTGAGCACTGAAATTTGACATGTTTGGCCTCTACCTAGCTCTGTTTCTGTGGATGTCTGAAGGAACTGGTAAGTTCAATTTTGATGAGCCATTCTCAGTCCATAAATCAGGTTTCATCTCTGTGCAGAGACATAAATGTAATAAGGGATAATTTTAGTAAACTTTTAACAGTAGCCACTAATATTCTTTGACAAAATAAATTTCTTTTATCTGTAAAATTGTGAAGTAGTATATTTAAATTGTTGAAGTAATAGAAATATGTATTTTATCTGGCACCCCAAAATGTTAGCCGTTATGACTGTTATGTTGTGATTTTTCTTCTCTTTGTAATCATATAGGCAGTTCCAAATATATAACTAACAACTTTATTATTATGTAGGGATGATTTTAAGTATTAAACTAAACAGTTGAGATGGATTATGAATATATATATATATATATATATATTTTTTTTTTTTTTTTTAAACCTACTTAATTATTTTGAGACAAAGGGAGAGAGAGAATTCCTCAGTGCAGAGCGCAGTGCAGGGCTCGAACTCACAAACTGTGATATCATGACCTGAGCTGAAATCAAGAATTGGATCCTTAACCAGCTGGGTCACCCAGGCACCCTGATTATCAATACTTCTAAGCCAATTAACTTGGGCTTGGGTTTACTGCATAAATAGGTCCTTTCAGGGTCTCTGCTTCCTTCTCTTTGGGTTTATAAACTTTTTCATCAGGCCTTAACCTTGGGGGTTAGTCTTCCCTCTGATTTTCCCATTGTTTCCGTTTAGCCTTGGGGACTTGGCCTTATTTATTTGACCCTCCTTTCTCTTTGGCTGGCCTAAGGGAGTAAGTTCTCTTGGTATCACTGCTATCTCATTCACTGAAGTAATTTAGTTTTAATACTAAAAACTGCTTCCTTGGGCATTGTAAGAGGATACTTTGTTATTTGAATTACATCTCTGTAAAAAATAGTAAAAAAAAAATTATTGTGTCTTTCTGGGAGAAAACAGTTCAATAGTGGTATGTGTATACTATTTTTCAAGAGTTCTAAGACTGGAAGATTTAACACAGACATGTGTTTTTTATTTTTCTTCTAAGAGCAGATCAGGAGGAATGTCAGCAGTGTTCTGCAGTATAAAGTGTTGGGCTATTCTTTGTGCATGTGTATTCTTTTAAACCTTGAGAGTGGTTGGCAGGTGGGGAGAAGACTGTTGTCCACAGAGCAGCAGCCGTGAGCAAGGTGTTATGGTTTCTCTGCAGGCTTCATGGAGTGTGCAGAAGAGCCCTGTGATGCCTACGAGGTGGTGCAGACCCAGCAAGGTTTCCGGTGTACCGTGAAGGCCCCCAGCCTGCTGTACAAGTGAGTGAGGCCCCCAGCTTCACAGGACACACTTCCAGGAAATTCAGCAGGAAGATGACTCTTTTCTACACTTTTCTGCAGTGCTTGATTACTAAAAACAGTTTAGTGTTTTATGTGCTAGGATTTCTAAGGACTGATAATGGATCAGTTTCATCAATTCCAATGTATCACTAAGTCCTGATGATTTTTGCCTCTTAAATTTGTCTTTTGAATCTACCACTTGTCTCTTTCTTTACTGCCACCCTGCTGCATCTTCTATGGATTACTTTGAATAGCCTACTTAATAGGCACCTAATTATTGTTCTCCTCCCAATCAGTTGTTGACATTAAGGTTAGAGTCATCTTTCTAAAAGGAAAATGTGATTATTTTATTACCTCTACTTAATTAAATCTGTCAACATCTACCAATGAAGATGGAATTCTCTTCCAGTAGAGTGATGGCCAAACTCTTGACCATGACTTAGCCAGCCCTGCATTTTTCAGTCACAACTCACACCACTCTTTTTCTGGTTTTGCACTGAAGCCTGCCTAGTTTTCTTCAGTTCCTGAAGTGTGCTGTAGCTTGTTCCTGCCTTAGAGCTTTGGCATATGCTGTTCCCTTTGCTTTAGAAGTTCTCTTTCTTACCTAGTTATATTGTTAAATTCTTTCTAGGGAACCTTGCTTTGATATCATCATCCCCATCAACCACATTGATTACTCTACCGTATGTTTTTGTAACCCCCTCTACCTTTCCTTTGTAGCATTTTTCAGTCATGTATATTTATTTGCGTACTGTCTGATGTCTTCTTCACAAGATGGGAGACTTCTGGAAGGCAGGAATGTGTTCAATTAATCTCCAGTGTTTGTCAGAGACTGATAAGCTTTCTTCAGGGTCGTCTTTATGAATTTGCTCAGAAACTTTGCGGTCACTTCAATCTGTGCTTGCTTACGTAATTGCCCACCTTCTGCCTCTACAGTAAGATGGTTAGCTTATGTGGCTAACTGGCTTCTTTTGGGCTTATACCTCTGGATATAGGCTGGTTTAGAGGGTGTGTAAATTGTTACTGTGTGTCGTACCATGTGAATTAGGTCTGTTCGAGCTCCTCTGTGAAGGAGATCTACAAATAGGGACACGTATGCCTTTAAGCTCCAAGAAGCAAATCATTACATTTTCACCAATCTTGAGAATATTGTGAAACACCTGTTAAGGATGAAATTCTTCTCTTGGAATGTGGCCAAATGGGAAAACCAAATGCTAAATGTGACAGCTCATTTTCCTTTAAGGTTCCAGTGACATTTTCTTCTAAGAAATAAGATTTTAGAAAGTCATGTTTGGTTTCCTGATGAAGTCAATGCAACTGTTTTTCTTAATGTATGTATTTGCCACCACTCAGGTGTGTAAAAATTCCTTAGATGCCTGATTCAAACTTGATGATCTTCTGAATTCTATGTATTCTAAGTATTCATTATGTTCTAGGTGACTTCCATGTTAGATTAGGCATTAGTTCTGCTCAATTGTAATGAATAGACAATATTTACTAGGAAGATTTCTTTCTTATTAATCACTTATTTAGGCTTATTTAGATCAAGGAAGAAATTACTTGACCAAATTAATTTATAATCGTATCTTAATGGTAGTAGCATCTGTCCATGGACTAGATACAATTCTTTAATTCTCCATGTCAGCTACATGTTAGATAGAATCACCTGGGGAGCTTTTAAAACTCCCTGTACTTGGGTGTACCCCAGACTAATTAAACAGACTCTCTGGGAGCTGAATTCAGGCATCATTAGTTTTTGAAGACCCCCAGGTAATTCCAGGGTGTAGCCAAGATGGAGAACCACTTGATGTGGTAAGAATTTTTACCTTAATTAAGGAGTTACCTTTTCACTGTGTATCTCTTATTGTCATGAATGTTTTAGACTCCCCACATAAACTTCTTTTAAACCTGGCAGGAGTCCTAACTGGAAAGATGCCATTTTGGATGGCATGGAATGTACTGAGCAATGTACCAGTCACTGGGAAGCTCTTTTATACATGATCACGTTTAAGCCTTACAACAACTTTGTTGTACTTAGGTATTATTCAATCCATTTTTCTAAGTGAGGAAGTCGTCTTAGAGTAGTTAGGTGACTTGCCCAGGATTTGAGTCTAAAAGTTCTTTAACCTCAGCCATTTCCTTTCTAAAATGTCTAGGCTATTAATAATAATACTTTGAGCCAGGTATTTTGTGTGTGTGTTTTTAAAAGATTTTATTTTTAATTTTTATTTACTTTTACCTTTTAAATTTAAATTTTAGTTAATATACAATATGATACTGGTTTCAGGAGTAGGATTCAGTGATTCATAACTTACATACAACACCCAGTGCTCCCATCATCCATCTAGCCCAGCTCCCACCCACCTCCCTCCATCAACCCTCAGTTCTCTATCATTAAGTGTCTCTTATGGTTTGTTTCCCTCTCTTTCTCCCTCCTTCCCATGTGTTCATCTGTTTTCTTAAATTGCACATATGAGTGAAATCATGGTATTTGTCTTTCTCTGACTGACTTTTTTCACTTAGCATGATGCTTTCTAGCTCCATGCACATCACTGCAAATGGCAGGGTTTCATTCTTTTTGATGGCTGACTACTATTCCACTGTGCATATATATTACATCTTCTTTATTCATCAGTCAATGGACATTTGGGCTTTCTCCGTAATTTGGCTATTGTTGATAATGCTGCTATAAACATTGGGGTGCATGTGCCCCTTTGAATGTATTTTTGTATCCTTTTGGTAAATCCCTAATAGCGCAGTTGCTGGATCGTGGGGTAGTTCTATTTTTAGTTTTTTGAGGAACCTGCATACTGTTCTCCAGAGTGGCTACCCCAGTTTGCATTCCCACCAACAGTGCAAGATCCTTAGTTCCCCGTTCTCTACATCCTTGCCAACACCTGTTGTTTCTTGTGTTTTTAATTTTACCCATTCTGACAGGTATGAGGTGATAGCTCATCAACGTTTTGATTTGTATTTGCCTGATGATGAGTGATGTTGAGCATCTTCTCATGTGTCTGTTAGCCCTAAAGCTTTTATTTTTAAATGATGTCTGCACCCAACATGAGGCTTGAGCTCATAACCCCGAGATTAAGAGTCGCATGCTCCACCGACTGAGCCAGCCAGGTGCCCTAAGCCAGCTACTCATTGTTAATAAGCTTCTCTGCTAGCCACATGCTGACAAACAGTAGCCTGGTTGAAAGTACCTCTTATTGGGGATCCTAGGTGGCTCATTCAGTTGAGTATCTGACTCTTGATTTTGGTTCATGTCATCATCCCAGGGTTGTGAGATTGAGCTCCGGGTGGGGCCCTGTGCTGAGCATGGAGCTTGCTTAAGATTCTCTCTCCCTCTCCTCTCTCTGCCTCTCCTTCTCCTCTCTCCCTTTCCTTCTCCCCCTCCCTCTGCCCCTTTCCCTTGCCCCCACGAACATACTCTCTCTCTGTCAATAAAAAAAAAAAAAAGTACCCTTATTGATAAGGCCTGGAAAGACAAAAGCCTGACAGAGTTGGTGGAATAGACTAGTGCAACAGAGAGACAAACCACAGGGGAATTGCGGGGTAGGTGTGTGTTTGTGTGTGTGTGTGTGTGTGTGTGTGTTTCATTTTTTCTTAATGTTTTATTTATTTCTGAGAGAGACAGTGTGAGCAGGGGAGGGTCAGAGAGAGAGGGAGACACAGAATTTGAAACAGGCTCCAGGCTCTGAGCTAGCTGTCAGCACAGAGCCCGATGCGGGGCTCAAACCCACAAACCATGAGATCGTGACCTGAGCGGAAGTTGGACGCTTAACTGACTGAGCCACCCAGGTGCCCCAGCGGTGTTTTAGTCCTCTTCTAAACATCTTTTTTTTTTTTTTTTTTTAACCAGCTTACTACAGTGGATCTTAATGGAAATAATTGGGCTGCTTATTCCATGTAAAAACAAATGCACAGTTTTAGAGCTAGTCACTCATGTTGGGTACTGTAACTGAAATCACAGAAGCTGAAATATTGTTGATAATGAGGAAGTTTTTTTCTCTTTATAGTCCTGTCTTTGCATCTTTAGTGCTTTATAGACTCTGAAACTTATCTCCTGGGATCCAGTAGTCTCATTTACTTTAACACATCTAATTACTGTGGGTTCCGGAAGATAACCTTGGATTGTCAGAATTATTTATTCTACGAGGCCCATGCAAGTGATGTAAGTGAGTTGATAGATGGTGGAAATGGAGTAGATGAAACCGAGTATGGAGTGATGGGGATTGTGATGAGCTCAGTTATGTTTTTAGGGAAGAGAGTAAGCTCCAGCCTCTAGTTGCCATGAGTTATCAGATCTTCTAATTTTTCTGAAGAACCTGGAAATCTATATTTTTAAGTGAAATTTTCCAATTTTTAGGTGAAATCTCCTGAATAAAACCTGTATGTGCTGAATTCAGTCTGAGGGTTACCTGTTTACTCTTTTTGAAGCTATCCTGAATAATCTATTGTGAATGGTGGACCCTTCTCTTTGTTAAGCCCTTTAACCTTATTTTATTTTATTATTATTATAATTTTAAAAATATTTATTTAAAAAATTTTAAATGTTTTATTTATTTCTGAGAGAGAGAGAGAGCGCGCACGCGCGCGAGAGCGAGTGAGTGCTAGCAGGGGAGGGTCAAAGAGAGAGGGAGATATAGAATCTGAAACAGGCTCCAGGCTCTGAGCTAGCCGTCAGCACAGAGCTCAACACGGGGCTCGAACCCACGAACCGTGAGATCATGACCTGAGCCGAAGTCGGATGCTTAACCAACTGAACCACCCAGGCGCTCCTTTAATATTTATTTTGAGAGAGAGAAAGCATGCACTCATGCATGTGTGAGCAGGTAAGGGACAGAGAGAGAGGGAGAGAGAGAAAATTCCAAGCAGGTTCTGTGCTGTTAGTGCAGAGTCTGATGTGGGACTTGATCTCAGGAACCGTGAGATCGTGACCTGAGCTGAAATCCAGCATCGGATGCTTAACCTACTGAGCCGACCCTTATTTTATTAATCAAAGATAATTCTTGTAGAATGAACTCATAATATAGTTAATTTGCTCTCCAGAGGACAACGTTTTCCCTAAACTGTAGACCCACTGGTTGCTGGAAGTGCCTGTTGAGACTATGCCAGCTTTCTTTTCACTGAACTGCAGACCCAGATTTTGAATCTAATTTTGGAGAGCAAACAGGTGTTGGGCATGGTTATTTTGTTTATATATTGAACTGACTCTAGGGCATTATTTTGTCAGTTGGTGTAATGTAGCACATTCTGTAAAGCTGTATGACTTGTAACTTCCTCTACAAATATTGAGCCTTTGCTGATGGACTTTTCTCTAAAGGAGTATCTCTGGCTACATATTAAAATGTGATGTAACTTTTTATTCTGGTACATTTGACTTACTAGCCTTCCATTAATTAATATTTCTCTACATTATAGGCATATAGTTGGAAAGAGAGGAGACACTAGGAAGAAACTAGAAGTGGAAACCAAAACTTCTATTAGCATTCCTAAGCCTGGACAAGAAGGAGAAATTGGTGAGACTTGCTATATGTGTGATATTTGCAGTTAATTTTGCATGTGTATGGAATAGTGTGAACCCAACAGAGGCATTTAGTGACAATATTCTTTTTTTTTTTTTGATGTCCATGGGCAGGATTGAATAGTGACAGTGTTCTTAATGGGATTCTGTTGCAATTGGCCTTTTTATGATTCATCAGTATCAGTCTCCCAATGAGGGAAGATGTAGTTATACACCTTTATCTTGATTGAGTACCTGGGCCTTCACTTTATACTTTACCATGCACTGATGTTATAAAGCTTCCAGATTTTGTTGTGTATTAGGAGAATTCTTCTATGCTTTCCTAGCTTGAAATGGAGTTTGTGAATTGTTTAAAGTTAGAATTAGAGGAAAACCAGTGAGGTCAGCAAATTTGAAGTCTAGTTCAGCCCTTTCCAAACGGGTTCTCTTGTTTTTACCTTGCTTCGTAGACTGGGAAGGATATTATAAAAGTACTGATTAAAATAACCTGATTCAAGTAACTGTTCAACTGAGGAAAAACAGTTGAGTATAAATCGGGTCAGAAAATGTCTGTATCAAGCATCAGCATGAACCAGGGGCACAGGCTTGTGTTATAAAATGGCTTTGAGTGAAGGGCACTCATTGTAGGGACAACATTTTACAAAATTCCTTCCAAAACGATAGGAATTTTTCTAAGTCCAATAAGCACAGCAGCCACCAATAATACATTTTTTATAAATATCTATGGGTTTTATTTTCAGGAAAAAAGAATTAATAGTTCTCTTCTCACTTTGTGCCGTGTAAGAGTAATCATCATCACGGATAAAATGCAGTTGACTGTAGAGCAGTGCTGTCCAGAAGGACTTTCTGCGATGATGGGAATGTTCTTTACTTGCATTGTCCAGTACAGGAGCCACTAGCACGTGTGACTGTGAGTGCTTGAGATGTGGCTGGTAGGACGGAGGAACTGAATTTTTAATTTCACTTAATTCTGATTCATTTAACTTTTCCTTTTTTTTAGTTTTTTAAATGTTTTTATTAATTTCTGAGAGAGAGACACACATACAGTGTGAGTGGGGGAGGGTCAGAGAGAGAGGGAAATACAGAATCTGAAGAAGGCTCCAGGCTCTGAGCTAGCTGTTAGCAAAGAGCCCAACACGGGGCTCGAACCCACGGAACTGTGAGTTCATGACCTGAGCCGAAGTCAGACGCATAACCGACTGAGCCACCCAGGCGCCCCTAATTAATTTAAGTCTTAATTTAACTAGTTGTATGTGGGCTCCTGTATTGGTAGCAAAATGCTGGAGTTTTTCTCAGCCCTTTGGTAACATCAGCAGGTGCTAACATAAGAACTTTAATGACATTTTTGAAGAACTTTCATTAAAATAAATATTCAGATCATTAGAATTATAGATGGAAAAACCCAGATATTTCCTTAAGGATTAAAGTTCAAGCTACAAATATTGATGTAATTTTATAATTGCAATAAAGGTTATTTCCTTACAATTTTTTTTAATGTTTATTTATTTTGAGAGAGAGAGAGTGTGAGCATGGGAGGGGCAGAGAGAGAGGGGGACACAGAATCCAAAGCAGGCTCCTGGCTCTGAGTTGTCAGCACAGAGGCCAACGTGGGGCTCATACTCACCAACTGTGAGATCATAACCTGAGCTAAAGTCAGACGCTTAACTCACTGAGCCATCCAGGCGCCCCAAAGGTTACTTCTTTAACTGTTTTTTTTCCTGATTGTAAATTAATACAGGCTTTCAAAAAAATCAAAAGCTATAGAAATTATATTTAAGTATAAAGAGAAATGCCTTGTAATAGGAACCTCAGACATAATCACTGTTAACAGTTGAATATATTCCTCAGTTTTTCTATCTTTATAGAAGCTATTTTAATTTTTATCGCAGTAAAAATTGTAACATGGTATAAATGTGGAGATCTTAAGCATTCTAAGATGTTGGAATCATTCCAAAACTTATCCAGAAAAGGGTAGGTAGGTTGTAAAGATTCTGTTTTGACTTAGAAAGCACAAATATTTCAGTGTGAAAACCAGTGTGTCTAATCATTAAAAGTAAGAATTTAGTGGAACTAATTTAATTGAAAAGCAAGAGGATAAGCTGACTTATTGGTCTTGTAGGGAAGTAAGGTATATGGAAAAATCAAATTTATTGGTTAGAGTAAATTGAGTTGTGATGTGAGATTAAGACAGGTTGCACTGGTGTGGTATTTGCTTTCATTTATTCATTTTCTTTTGCCTCTCCTAAAAATAGACTAAAGAAGGAGATATCTGGTAGATTAAAAAAAAATTTTTTTTTCTTTTAACATTTTATTTATTTCTGAGAGAGAGAGACAGTATGAGCAGGGAAGGGTCAGAGAGAGAGGGAGACACAGAATCTGAAACAGGCTTCAGGCTATGAGCTAGCTGTTAGCACAGAGCCTGATGTGGGGCTCAAACCCATGAACTGTGAGATCATGACCTGAACCGAAGGTGGCCGCCCAACCAACTGAGCCACCCAGGCGCCCCTATCTGGTAGGTTTTAATTTGTCCTCTTGGCAAGGATCTGCTTGTCTAGGCTGTTTTGAAGTCTCAAGATGTCAGAAGATGCTTTTTTTTTTTTTTTTTTTAAATGTTTATTTTTGGCATGCCTGGGGGACTCAGTTGGTTGAGTGTCCAACTTCGGCTCAGGTCATGATCTCGCTGCTCGTGAGTTTGAGCCCCATATCCAGCTCTGCTAGCAGCTCACAGCTTGGAGCCTGTAGCCTGCTTTGGATTCTGTCTCTGTTTCTCTGCCCCTTCCCACTTGTTCTCTGTCTCTCTTTCAGATATAAAAAACATTTAAAAAAAATGTTTATTTTTGAGAGAGAGACAGCATGCGAGCAGCAGAGGGCAGAGAGAGAGGGAGATACAGAATCGGAAGCAGGCTCCAGGCTTTGAACTGTCAGCACAGAGCCTGATGTGGGTCTCAAACTCAAAAACCGTGAGATTATGACCTGAGCTGAATTGGACGTTTAACCAACCAAGTCACCCAGGCGCCCCCCAGAAGATGCTTTTAAAATGATACTGTCAGAGCACCTGGGTGGCTCAGTTGGTTGAGCACCCACCTCTTGATTTTGGCCCAGGTTATGATCCCAGGGTCATGGGATTGAGCCCTATGTTGGGCTCCATGCTGAGTGTGGAGGTTGCTTAAGATTCTCTTTCTCCCTCTGCCCCTTTCCTCTGCTCAGAGGCGTTCTCTCTCTCTCTCTCTCAAATAAAAAAGTAAAATTATAGTGTCGTTGTTAGAGAAATGGTTTAATGTCTGGTTGCCTGGGTTGCTTTAGTCAGTTAAGTGTCTGACTTGATTTCAGCTGAGGTCATGATTTCACAGTTCCGTGAGTTCTGCACTGACAGTCCAGATCCTGCTTGAGATTCTCCCTCTCTGTCCCTCGCCTGCTTGTGCACTGTCTGTCTTTTTCAGAAATAAATAATAAAAAAGTTTAAAAAATTTAATGTCAATGCCTTTAATTCTCTCTTCCTCTCTATCCCTTGGTGTAGTCGCTAGATCAACTGAATTTTGGCCTTCTCAGATATTTTTTGAGACAGAGAATAGGTTAGGGAGGAGCAGAGAGGGAGAAGGGGACAGAGAATCCGCACTGACAACAGAGAGCCCTACGCAGGGCTCAAACTCACAGACTTAGATAATGACCTGAGCCGAAGTCAGACGCTTAACTGACTAAGCTACCCAGGTGCCCTGGTCTTATTTCTTACCAGACTAACTTTTTTTTTTTTTAAGTTTTAAAATTTATTTTGAGAGAGAGCATGCGAGAGCAGGGTAGGGGCAGAGGGAGAGGGAGAGAGAGTCTCCAGCAGATTCCATGCTTAGCACTGAGCCCAAGATGCTTGATCTTAGGACAGCAAGATCATGACCTGAGCTTATATCGAGTCGGGCACTTCACCGACTGAGGCACCCAGGCACCCCCCAAACCACCTTCTTTTTTTAAAGATCTTTTTTTTATGTTTAATTTATTTTTGAGACAGAGAGAGACAGAGCATAAGAGGGGGAGGGGTAGAGAGACCAAGAAATACAGAATCCGAAGCAGGCTCTAGGCTCTGAGCTGTCAGCACAGAGCTCACTGCAGGGCTTGAACCTATGAACGTGAGATCATGACCTGGGCCCAAGTAAGAGGCTTAACCAACTGAGCCACCCAGGCAGCCCCCCAAACCACCTTCTTAATAAAAAAGAATAGACTTAACATTTTGTACCAAACATTTACAGAAAAAAAACGTAAACATGAGTTTTAAGCTTCCTTTCTGCTCCTTTTCCTTTTGGTTTCTCACCAAATTTTTGGTCTCTGACAGAGGTAATTACTACCTCTTCCTTTAATTTTGTCTCTGTTTGCCTTCAAACCCTCCTTTATCAGTATTTCTCTAGCATAATATTTGAGTACATACTTCCTTCACTGAGCATTTGAGTCTTTAAGATTCTCCAAGTATTCTATCTGATAATATAAATAATGTCATTAGAAAACACTGTGTCCCTACCTACATTTTTTGGGTATTACTCCTGTCAATTTTTTACTTAGGCAAAATGGTTCTCATGCTGTTAATCCATTCATTCATTATCTACTTCTTTTCCTAGATATTTCTATCTTGTTTCTATATAATAAAGTGGCAATGATACTTTTACTCTTAGAAAAGGCTGTTTTTATTGAAAATTTCAAGTGCTTTAATGGAGAGTGTTAGGGTAAATACATAGAATTATCTCTTTAACTTCTGCAGTTGCTTAGAAGGACAAGCTTTGTGGTTTTTAAGTTTTTGTTTATTTTTTAGAGAGAGACAGAGAGAAAGAGAACAAGGGAGGGACAGAGAGAGAATCCCAAGCAGACTTCATGTTGCCAGCACAGAGCCAGACGTGAGGCTCGAACCCACAAACTGTGAGATCATGACCTGAGCTGAAACCAAGAGTCCGACGCTTAACCAACTGAGCCCCCCAGGTGTCCCCAAGCTTTGTGGTCTTTAAAGCACATAGCCCGTTTTGATGCTAATATAGTTAATACCTCAATATTTACATCCTATTCAGAAGTCTGTCTTTTACCATTTTAATAAATAGTCTGTTGAGGGCCGCCTAGGTATCTCGGTGGTTAAGCATTGGATTTTGGCTCAGATCATGATCTCACAGTTGGTGAATTCAAGCCTCGCGTTGGGTGAGTTCGAGCCCCGCTTTGAGCCCCACTTCAGATGAACTCCGCTTCAAGTGAGCATGCGCCCTGCATCAGGTGAGCCCTGCTTCTCTCTCTCTCTCTCCCTCTCTGCCCCTGGTGGGATTTTCTCTTTCCCTCTCTCTCTCTGCCCCTTTGTCACTTGTGCCATCTCTCTCCCAAAATATAAATAGTCTCTTAAAATGCCAATTTTGTTCATTGTTTTTATCTTTTGCACCTTTCTTTAGTTGTGGTTAAAATACACACAACATAAAGTTTACTATTATGACCATTTTTTAAATGTAAACTCTACACCTAACGTGGCGCTTGAACTTATGACCCTGATAATCAGGAGTTGCATGCTGTACCGACTGAGCCAAACTGCGTCCCCCTGCCCCCTGCACTTTGATAATTTAAAAGTGTTGAATACAGTGGCATTTGGTGCATTTACAGTGTTGTATAACCGTCACCAGTATCTGGTTTCAGAACATTTTTATCATCCCAGACTCACTAAGCAGTCACTCCTCATCCCTCTCTACCCCTAGTCCTTGGCTACCACTAATCTGCTCTCTGTCCCTCTGCATTTACCTGTTCTGGCTGTTTCTTATCAATGGATACATACAGTGACATTCTGTATCTGAGGCCTTCCACTTAGTATAATGTTTTCAAGATTCATTTATATTTTTGCATGTATCTGTACTTCATTCTCTCTTTTATGGCTGCATTATATTCCAGTATATGGAGACAGGACATTTTGTTTATTCATTTATCAGTTGATGGACATCTCCATTGTTTCCACTTTTTGGTATTGTGTAAATAGAGCTGCTCTGAACATTTCTGTACAGGTTTTTTTGAACACCTGGTTTTTGGTTTTGTTTTTTTAAAAATATTTTTTTCAGGATTTTTTTCTTGTATTTCATACTATTATTTTTTAAAATCTATTTTTTTAAGTAAACTCTACCTGCAAAGTGGGGCTCCAAGATCAAGAGTCACATGCTGTATTGATACTGAGTCAGCTAGGCACTTCTTGTTTTACTATCTAGTGGTTTCTATCTAGGAGTGGAATTGCTGGTCATATGGTAATTCTCTTTCTAATTTTTAAAAAAATATTTATTTTTGGGGCACCTAGGTGGCTCAGTTGGTTGAGCATCCAACTTTAGCTCAGGTCATGATCTTGTGGTTCATGAGTTCAAGCCCCATATTGGGTTCTCATTTTTGAGAGAGAGTGGGGGAAGAGTAGAGAGAGGGAGTCACAGAATCCAAAGCAGGTTCCAGGCTCTGATCTGTAAGCACAGAACCCGATGCAGGGCTTGAACCCACAAGCCATGAGATCATGACCTGAGCTGAAGTCAGACACTTAACCGACTGAGCCACCCAGGCACCCCTCTTTTTAACTTTTTAAGGAACTGCCATACTCTTCTGTAGCTGCTGCATCATTTTACATTCTCACCACAAGATATGAAGTTTTGCTGTATAGCAAACTTTTGCTGTATAGCTTTTTCAACTCATTTTCCTACTTCATCAGGTGGTCTTAAGGATATTCTGTTTTTGTTCTTACTTTTATTTTCTCTTTCAGAGAGAAAGAGAGTGTGAGCAGGGGAGACGGGCAGAGAAAATCTAAAGCAGGCTCCATGCAGTGTGGAGAGCCAGTGTAGGGCTCCATCCCACTCCCTAGGATCATGGCCAGAGCCGAAATCAAGAGTCAGATGTTCCACCGACTCAGCTACCCAGGCGCCTCAGGATATTCTGTTTTTAAATTTTTTTTAAGGCTTATTTATTTTTGAGAGAGAGAGTGAGAGAAAGAGATAGAATGTGAGTGGGAAAGGGCAGAGAGAGGGGGAGACACAGAATCTGAAGCAGGCACTAGGCTCTGAGCTGTCAGCACAGAGCCCAATATGGGGCTTGAACTCACAAACTGTGAGATCATAACCTGAGTGGAATTTGGATGCTTAACCAACTGAGGCACCCAGGCACTCCTTTGTTTTTAAACCTCATTCTACTTAGATTGAATTTACTAATAACTTTCTTACCTTTGGTACTGTCTCTTATTCAGAAATTATGTGCACATTCACTACTGTTTTAGCTCTCCAAAGATGATAGTATTGAGGTCACTTATTTTATAAGCATCTGATGGTCATGTTAAACATCTCTCCTTTTTTTTTTTGTTTGTTTTTTGTTTGCAGTAATCACTGGACAGCATCGCAGTGGTGTAATTTCAGCCCGAACTCGGATTGATGTTCTTCTGCTCACTTTTAGAAGAAAGCAGCCCTTCACTCACTTCCTTGCCTTTTTCCTCAATGAAGTGGAGGTTCAGGAGCGATTCCTGAAGTTCCAGGAGGAAGTACTGCAGAAGTGCTCCATGGTAAGCAGGAAACAAAACAAAAAGTTAAAGGGTACAAAAATGGTTCATAATTCAAACAGTTGAAAGATATAAATTTCTTCTCCCACCGAAAAAGTAACTGTTTCTGATGATTTCTTTTGATTCTGAACTGAAAAAAAGAAATAGACATGTCAGCACATAAAGCTCTGTGTATTACTGAATTATTTAAAAATTTCAAGACATAAAGGTATCATCCTAATATACATACTGTTCTGCACCTTGTGGATGGCAATATTCATGAGATACCTTTATCTGTAGATCTTCTGCCCTGGGTGGTAATGGCTTATTTGGGGTTAGTAACTAGAAGAAATTTACATTTAGAGTTGTCATCTTACATAACAGTGAAATGCTTGTGACCAGGATAAGAACAGATAATCTAGATTAGAAAACCAATTTTAAAGCTCCTTTTGGATATAATTTTGGGTGATTTAGAGAAACATTGCTTTAAAGAAACTTAGGAACATTAATAAATTTTTTTGTTTTTTCTTTTTTTATAGTACATGTTTTTTATCGAAAGTTTAGAAGATAAAGAGGAATAAAAAGTCACCCATAATCTCACCACTAAGAGATAATATTGTGGCACAAAAACAAATGTTTAAAAACTAGAATTGGCTTGCATATGATTTCATATCCTGCTTTCTTTGAAATTTTGCATTATATCGTAATCATTGTTTTGTCACTGAACAAAAACCTTTACTTTTGCTTTGGAGACAGGAAGGAAATTCTAGCGGTGAGGACTAAAAACATAATCTTATTTCGATAACAGCTCAGATACCTTGATTTTTAATGGCTGCTTTTATTATCCTATTACATGGATAAATAATAATTCTGTTTTTTTAAATTTCTATTCATTACTATAAATAATGATGTTATGAGTCTTCTTGCATATATTTTTCTGCACTAGTCTAATTACTTTCTTAGTAAGTTCTCGGAAATGAAAAAAGAGTCTTTGTGTGTACATTTGAGGATTAAAAAAATTTTTTTTTAATGTTTACTTTTGAAAGAGAGAGAGGGAGAGACAGAGACAGAGCACAAGTGGGGTAGGGGCAGAGAGAGACCAAAACACAGAATCCAAAGTAGGCTCCAGGCTCTAGGCTGTCAGCACAGAGCCCAGTGCGGGGCTTAAACTCATGAATGCTGAGATCATGACCTGAGCCAAAATGGAACACCTAACCAATGGACCCACCCAAGCACACCCCCTCTTTAAAAAAAAATTTTTTTTAATGTTTATTTACATTTGAGAGAGAGGGAGGCAGTGAGGATTTTGCTATATATGTCTCCAAATTACCTTCAGGAAAGTTTTCTTTAGTTTCCTTTTCCCACCTTTGCCAATATTGGTGTTACTCTTTTAAAGTTCTTTTTTTTGTAATCTAGTTGACAAAAAATATTAGTTCATTGCTTGCTTGAGTGTTCATTTATTTGATTATTGGTGAGATAGGACTTTTTCATGCATTTAACTCTTGTTTCTTTATGTCTTGGCCCATTTTTCTCTGAGTATGTTCATTTTTTTTAAATGCTGCTTATTTACTTTTAAATGTTTGTTTATTTTTGAGAGAGAGAAAGAGGAAGCACAGGGAAGGGACAGAGAGAGAGGGAGACAGAGGATCTGAAGTGGGCTCCACATTGACAGCAGAAAGCCTGATGCAAGGCTGAAACTCACAAACTAAGAGATTGTGACCTGAGCTGAAGTCAGATACTTAATCAACTGAGCCATTTAGGCGCCGCTATTTATTTATTTTGAGAGACAGAGAGGGAGCACAAGCAGGGGAGGGCGGAAAGAGAGAATCCCTAGCAGGCCCCATGCTGCCAACATAGAGCCCCGTGATGTGGGGCTCAATCTCACAAACTATGATATGAGATCATGACCTGAGCAGAAATCAAGAGTCAGACACCCAACCGAGTGCACCACCCAGGTGCCCCGAGAGTGTTCATTTTTTAATTTATTTGTAAGAGCTTCATATATATTAAGAGGACCAGTAGTACTTCATAATTAACATTTAACTTTAGCTTATTTGGAATGTATTTTGATATATAACAAGAGGTAAGGCTCTAACTTTTTAAAATCCTTATTTAGTTAACCTGTTATCCAGAGAAGAATTAAAAAATCTTATTTTACCTTAAAAATTATAATGCCATAAATGGAGCACCTGGGTGGCTCAATTGGTTAAGCATCGAACTCTTGGTTTTGGCTCAGGTTATGATCTTGTGGTTTCGTGGGTTCGAGCCCCACATTGGGCTGTACGCTGACAGGGTGGAACCTGCTTGGGATTCTTTTTCTCTTCCTCTCTCTTGGGCCTTCCCGCCCCTACTGGTGCTCTCTCTCTCCTTCAAAATAAATAAATAAACTTAAAAAAATTATAATGCAGTAAAATGGACTTTTGGGGGATGTGTATTGATTTTTTTCAGCTTATTTATTTGAGAGAGACAGTGTGAGTGGAGGAGGGGCACAGAGAGGGAGAGAGAGAAGAGAATCCCAGGCAGGCTTCGTGCTGCCAGTTTAGAGCCCGATGCAGGGCCCAAACCCCTGAAACAGCAAGATCACTACCTGAGCCGAAACCAAGAGTTGGATGCTTAACCGACTGAGCCACCCAGGTGCTCAATACATTTTTTTTAATGTTTATTTATTCTGAGAGAGAGTAGGTGTGCATGCATGTGCCATGCACTGGGGGAGGGAGGGAGAGCGAGAATCCCAAGCAGGCTCCGACAGGGGGCTTGATCCCATATCCTCGGGATCATAATCTGAGCAGAAATCAAGAGTTGGATGCTTAACCAACTGACCTACCCAGGCACTCTTAGATTTTTTTAAAATTAATATTAAGTAATCTCTGCACCCAGTATGGGACTTAAACTCACAACCCTGAGATCAAGAGTCACATGCTCTTCTAACTGAGCTAGCCAGATGCCTCTAGATCATACTTTTGATGTCAGGTCTAAGAACTCTTTGCTTAACCCCAAATAACCGAGGTTTCTCTTAGCATTTTTGTAATTTTGTTTTTTTATATTTAGATCTATGATCCAGTTCATTTTTGTATTAGGTATGACATGGTCAGGGTTCATTTTTATGTATATGGATGTTCATGCTATGTTTTCTCAATCTTGTACTAAGGAGAGGAATAAAAGCATACCGAATGAAATATAACAGTGGTTAGTATCTTTGGTTCTCAAAACAGATGAACCTACGTCTGATCCTGGGTTCCTCTATCTGTGTAGACTTTGGCAAGTGAACCTCTCCAGATTTTTACAGCTTACTTTGGAGAGTTGCAGGTAGAATTAAATGAGATAAAGTAAAGTACTCAGCACGGTGCCTGATATATAACAAGCATGTAATAAATGGTAGCTGTTACTCCTATTTTATAGCTGTTTAGGTTAAAGTTACTTGTATTCTTTGGAGTATTAAGAAAAGATGAGGACTGTCTTTAATAGTTGTGTGCAGGGTCAATGAAAATGTTCTGGGTGAAAAAGTTTTATAAGATTCTTCCTTCTATTCCTTTTGTTTTTCTTTTCCCCCTTTTCCTTTCCTCCCCTCGTCCCTCCTCTCCCCTCCCCTCCCCTCCCCTCCCCTTCTTCTTTTCTATTGTTTAGCTGCGTCTTCAGTGTTAGAATGTAGTGAGATGTAGATACGTAGATGTAGAAGTATTAGAATCCAAGTACTTGTGTGGGGCAGGGAGTGAGAATTGCTAAAATTGATAATTTTTTAAAATGTTTATTTATCTTTTTAATGTTTATTTAAAATAAAATATTAAAAAAAATTTTAGTGTTAGTTTTGAGAGAGAGAGCGTAAACAGAAGAGGAGCAGAGAGAGGGACACAGAATCCAAAGTAGGCTCCAGGCTCTGAACTGTCAGCACAGAGCCTAACACGGCTCGAACCTCTGAACCGTGAGATCATGATCTAAGCCAAAGTCGGACACTTAACTGACTGAGCCACCAGGAGCCCCTAAAGTTTTTTTAAAGAAGGCTAAAAAGGTAAGTAGATTCAGACTGGAAAATATGAGTACACATAATGGAATTATATAACCCATTTTTAAGTGATTAAGTTGGCATTTATGTGCTTGAATAAGGGCGCTTCTGTAAGTCAAATGCATGTAAAATTAGTACGCCATCAGAAGATCTTTTTTTCCCTTAGCATTTCTAGCAAGATGATTTCATTCTCAGTGAAGGGTGGGGTAGGCGAACATAAGGAACACTGAAGCTTCAATGTAGGCTGGTAAATTTTGAAATTATTTACCTTGGGACACCTGGGTGGCTCAGTCTGTTAAGCGTCTCACTTCAGTTCAGGTCATGATCCCATGGTTCATGGGTTCAAGCCCTGGGTCAGGCTCTGGGCTGACAGTTCAAAGCCTGGAGCCTGATTTGGATTCTGTGTCTCCCTGTCTCTCTCTGTCTGCGCTTCCCCCACTCACACTCTGTCTCTCTCTCTCAAAAATAAACATTTAAAAAAAGTTTCAAAAATAAAAAAATTATTTTACCTTGTAAAACCAACTTATTAAAGCTCAGTGATTATATATTTGTTTGAAATGTTACAAATATTTGGTGTGCAACAATCAGCTTGTAATAAGTTAGTCTTTTTGTCTGTGTGTGTATGCTTTCTCACTTTTCTTGTGGGTCCTGACATGAGGTGACAGGGAATAAATATTGGAGAATGATTACTTTAACTCAACTAGAATGGGATTGGCCATTGTGACTGTCATGCTGACCCTAATCAGTTCAGAGTACTTTCTTCCTGGTTTCAGGGAGACTCCATAGTGACCTTGCTTTCTTCCTGCTTTTAAATCAGGTTCTGATAACAGCAGGGAAATAAACATAGCATAAAAGAGTAAATAAGTAGTAAGCGACCATTATCTAACTATTACATGGAAGAAATTTTTAGTGATTTTCATTTTGATGTTAGAACAACAGGCTGATGGCTATAAAAGCCTATAGGCATTTTCCAGTAGTGATCTGCACTTACTACAGTAACTTAGATGAGTTTCCTTCTAGTATTTTCCTTTTTTTAAGATTTTATTTTTAAGTAATCTCTGCATCCAATTTTGGGCTCAAACTTATAGCCCTGAGATCAGGACTTAGGTGAGTTTCCTTCTAGTAGTTTTTGTTTGTTTGTTTTTAAGATTTTATTTTTAAGTAATTTCTGCACCCAATGTGGGGCTCAAACTTACAACCCTGAGATTAGGAGTAGGGTGCTCTACCTACTGAGCCAGCCAGGTGTCCCCTCCCACCCCTTTCTAGTAGCTTTGAAGAGCACATACCTATTCATGGAGACAGAAGTTTCCTGAAAGACTGGCATTCAGTCCTATTTTGGTTCCTCTGAAACTCATTTACTATCTCTGATTAGGTCTTTATCTCTAAAATAAGAATGGCCTCAACATCCTATTATTTTTAGGAAAAAGATGATACCTCTTAAAGTTGGCACGTAAATTTTTTGAATTTACATATGTATTTGTTATATACATTTATTAAAATAAAATTCGTCATACTTGCTGTGGTTTTTTTTTTTAATGTTGAGAGAGAAGGAGAGCGAGAGAATGGGGTAGGAGCAGAGTGAGAGAATCCTAAGCAGGCTGCGCACTGTCGGTGCAGAGCCCAGTGGAGGGTTCAAGCTCATGAACTGTGAGATCAGGACCTGAGCTGAAATCAAGAGTCAAGATGCTTAACCGACTGAGCTACCCAGGTATCTCCCTCCCCTTTTTAAAAATTAATTGGATTTTTAATGTTAAACCAGTCTTGCTCCTTAGATTACTTTACTTGGTATTGATGTATTATCATTTTTATGTATTGCCGGGTTTGATTTGCTAGAACTTTATTATGGAGTTCTGTCTGTATTCATGAGAAGCGTTTTATTTTCCTTTCTTTGTGATGTCTTCATCTGATTTCGATGTCAGGGTAAACTGACCGTCTGATTAAAAACCAGATGACTAATGAGTTGGGAAGTGTTCCCTTCTTTATTTTCTGAATTTGTGTAGATTTATGTAGGTATTACTTCTTTTTTAAAGTAAAATTCACCAGTGAAGCCACTTAGATCTGGAGGTTTCTGAGACAGTTTTAAATTATGAATTCAGTTTCTTTAGTCAAATTAGAACTATTCAGGTTATCTATTCCCTGAGTGTGCTTTGACAGTTTGTGTCTTTCAAGGAATTTGTCCATTTCATCTTAAGTTTTTGAATTTTATTGTAATAAAGATGTTCATGATATTTTATTATCAATTTAGTGTCTACAATCCCTGTAGTACTATTCTCTCCTTAATGCTGATACTGGAAATTTGTGTTGTCTCTCTTTAGTTTGTGATCTATCTGGCTAGAGGTCTGTCAACTCCATTACACCTTTAAAAAACAAAACAGCTTTTGGTTTACTGATTTTTCTCTATTTATCCATTTTCTATTTTATTGATTTCTAATTTTATCTTTTTATCGCATTTCTTATGCATACCTGTGGGTTTAATTTGCTCTTTTTGTATTGGTTTCTTAATGTAGAAATTTAAATCATTAATAGGAGACTTTTTTCTAGTATAAGCACTTATAGATGTTAATTTCCATCCATATATTACTTTAGCTGCATCTTCTCAAATTTGATATGTGTACTTTCATTTTCATTTAGTTCAGAGTATTTTCTAATATCTTGTGTGGGTTTTTTTTTTTTTTTAGCATTAAACTTTTTATTTTGAGATCATTGTAAATTCACACACAGTTTGTAAGCCTGGTGATTTCTTATATGACCCTTATGTTACTTACAAGTATACTGTTTACTTTTCTACATTTAGGGATTTTCAAGATATCTTTTTGTTACTAATTTCTAATTTAATTCTCTTGATGAGATCACACAGTCTGGTTCTAATTCTTTTAAATGCATTTATATCTGTTTTCTGTTCCAGAATATAGTCTGTCTTGGTAAATGTTATGTATACATTTGAAAAAGATGTGTATTCTGATGTTTTGGGTTGATTATTCTATAAACATTATATGTCATCTAGTTGTTAGTGATCTTTATGTCTTCTATATCCATATTCATTTTCTGTGTATTTGTTCTCTCAGGAATTGTTAATTCCTGAGAGACGACTGTTGAAATTTCCAACTATGACTATGGACTCATCTATTTCTCCTTTCAGTGCTGTTAATTTTTTTATATCTTTTTTTTTTTAAGTTTATTTATCTATTTTGAGAGAGAGAGAGCATGTGCACTCACATACATGAGCAGGGCAGGAACAGAGCGAGGGAATCCCAAGCAGGCTTCTCACTGTCAGTGCAGAGCCCCTTGAGGGCCTCGATCTCATGACTGTGAGATCCTGACCTGAGATGAAATCAAGAGTTGGATGCTTAACTGACTGAACCAACTGAGTGCCCCAGTTTTTTAAAATATTTTCTTGATGTATTAATCCCTGTATCCTTTTATATCCCTGACAGCATTCCCTGTTCTGGTTTATTTTTTCTGATGTTAATATTGCCATTCCAGCTTTCTTTTAATTAGTATTATTACAATTGTGTATCTATTTTTATCCTTTTACTTTTAGCATATGTGTATCTATATATTAAAAGAAGTTTTCTTAAAGATAGCATGTAGTTGGGTATTGGTTTTAGTTATTTATTAAAAAATGTTTTTACTTACTTTTGAGAGAGCATAGGTGGGGGAGGAGCAGAGGGAGAGGTGGACAGAGTACCCAAAACACAGCAGTCTCTCTGCTGCTCAGAGCCCGATGTGGAGCTCAAACTCATGAACCTCTAGATTATGACCTGAGTCAAAGGCAGACGCTTAACTGACTGAGCCATGAGGCACCCGTTTTTGTTTTTTAAATCTCAAGCAGATGCTGTGCTGTCAGCACAGAGCCCCACACCGGGCTCAGTTTCATAGACTGAGATGATGACCTAAGCTGAAACCAGAAGTTGGGTGCTTAACTGGCTAGGTGTCCCTAGACCATTTACTTTTAATGTATTATAGGTATGGATGGCTTTAAATCTATCATTTTGCAATTTTTTTGTCCCATCTTTTCATTGGTCAAGTTTTTCCTACAAGTTTTGAATTGAGGGTGTTTAAAATTTTTATTTTATTAAAAAATAATTTTTTTAACATTTACTCATTTTAAAAAAGTGCAAGTAGGGGAGGAGCAGAGAGAGAGGGAGACACAGAATTGGAAGCAGCTCCAGGCTCTGAACTGTCGGCACGGAGCCCAGTGTGGGACTTGAATTCCTGAGCCATCAGATCGTGACGTGAAATGAAGTTGGATGCTTAACTGACTGAGCCACCCAGGCGTCCTTATTTTTAAACTGCTACTTTTTTTTCTTTGAAAAAAACATAGGGCTTGCACCCAGGGCTCTGAGATCAAGAGTTGCACGCTCTTTCGACCGAGCCAGCTAGGTACCCAAGGTGTTTAAAAATTTTAGTTTTATGAATCCATTAGTTTATTAGCTATACCTGTTTATTTTTTAAGGAAATGGTCTAAGGTGTACAATATATGTCCTTAATTCATCACCTCCAATTAATATTATACTACTTTATGTACAATGAAGAACCTTACAATACATCATCTCTTTTTTCCCTATGGACTCCGTCTCGTCATTAATTTTGTTTCTCTATATAAACAACTCCCTGTAAGACTTCTTACAATTCAAGTCTTCTGGAAACACTTTCTCTCAGATGTTATTTGAAAAATGATATAGGTCATCGTTTTTGAAAGATAATTTTTACTGGCTATAGGATTGTATAAAGACATTTTTCCATAGTATTCTGGCTTATGTAGATTCTGATAAGAAATCTGTTAAAATTCTTTGTTCTTCTGTGTGTGAGATGTTTGATTGCTTTTTTATTTTTAATTGGAAATAATTTAAAATTTATAAAAATTATGAAAAGAAACAGTATAAGAAATACCCACATACTCTAGTATGATCTATCTTTTATATACTTTCCAATACAAGTTCCAGAGTAAAGTCAGGAATTGCATTTATTTTTTATGTTTAACCTCTTTTCTGTTTTGAGCAATTCTCTGGGGTATAATTTTCTTTCTGAATTTTCCTTTGGGGAGAATTCTTCCATTTTGTCATTTTGGCTAAGTTTCTTTCTTTTGTGTGTTTTAGTAGTTTGTTATGTGTCCTGCGCCTGTGAGTACTACTGTATTAAAAAGGGGGTCATACACTGTCCCGGGTTGGCACTTTAGGAAGAGTGTTTGATATACATTGCATGCACTCTGTTGTTGCATTTTGGCTGCTCTGTCCCACTGGTCAGTCCTCTGCAAAGCTCCTTCTTGCTTGTAGTGGCGGAGCATTTGGACCTTCTACCAAGTGTGCTTTGATTTGTTTCTTGAAGTAATCCTGGGCCTTCTCTGTTCCTCCAATCTGGGATACAGGTATTGTGACCACTCCTCTTAAGGAAGGTCTTCAAGTTACGGTTTAGTTTTCTGTACTGGAGAAGTCAGTAATGCCAATTCCACCGAGTTTCTGGTCCTGTTCCTGGGTTGAGACTTGAAGACCATTCTTTGTTGCTGTAGCATTCAGGGTTAAGACTTCTGGCCTTACCCTAATAGTCACATTTCTGTCCTTGACTGTTACTTGTCTTTTTTTGCTCCCCTTACCCCTCGTGCAGCAGGTGCTCTCTGGGAGCAGTTACCGATGTCCTTTATAACTCCCTGCTGGCTCTAAAGAGCTGCCTCCCTTCAGCCTCAGGGGTGAAGGTTCTTGTTTAACCTCTTTCAGCTGGAACATTTCATAGCCTTTCTGACTTTTATGTTATTGACGTGTTTGAAGAATACAGTCCCTTCCAACATTCTTTTAAAAACAGAGCATTCTTGGGGCACCTGGGTAACTCGGTTGAGTGTTCAACTTTTGATTTTGGCTCAGGTCGTGATCCCAGGGTTGTGGGATCGAGCCCTGCATCAGGCTCCACACTGAGCATGGAGCCTGCTTGGGATTCTCTCTCTCTTCCTCTGACCCTCTCTCCTACTTGCGTGTGCTTGTGCTCTCTCTCTTTCTCTCTCCAAATAAAAAGGTAAAAAAATAAACCTTAAAAACAGCATTCTTTTTGTGTTTGTCCTGTATTTCCTCATGGTTAGCTTGATGTTACACTTTTTTTTATGTTTATTTATTTTTAAAATGTTTTATTTATTTCTGAGAGCATGAGCAGGAAAGGGTCAGAGAGAGCGGGAGACACAGAATCCGAAACAGGCTCCAGGCTCTGAACTAGCCATCAGCACAGATTTGAGGGGCTCGAACCCATGAACTGTGAGATCATGACCTGAGCCAAAGTCAGATGCTTAACCGACTGAGCCACCCAGGTGCCCCATAATGTTTGTTTATTTTTGAGAGAAAGAGAGAGAGACAGAGTGTGAGTTGAGGAGGGACAAAGAGAGAGGGAGACACAGAATCTGAAGCGGTCTTCAAGCTCTGAGCTGTCAGCACAGAGCCCAACGCGGGGCTTGAACTCACTCACTACGAGATCATAACCTGAGCTGAAGTCAGATACCCAACAAACTGAGCCACCCAGATGCTCCTATACTTTCTCAGTCAGAGTATTGCATAGGTGACACTGTATTTTGAAAACAGCACATCTGGGGGATAAAATGTTCATCTGTTTTACATAAGTGATGTTATATCCAGTCAAGATGTTGCCTGATTTCTCCTAAGTATAATAACTATATTATATCTCCTTTACAATTAATAAGCAGTCTGCAGGGAGATGCTCTAAGGTCATGCAAATACCCTGCCCCTCATCATCATTTCCCCCTGGCCTTAGCAGCCATTGATGATTCCTACATGATCCAGTCTTTACCATGATGATTGCAAAAGGGTAATTTTCCAACTCTAGTACTTGCTCT
This sequence comes from Proteles cristata cristata, assembly GCA_017311185.1. Taxonomy (NCBI): domain Eukaryota; kingdom Metazoa; phylum Chordata; class Mammalia; order Carnivora; family Hyaenidae; genus Proteles; species Proteles cristata. The sequence continues at coordinate 848,820 of JAESUZ010000214.1, read as the reverse complement.
GCATTTGGTATTCAGCTTTCTACATTCTTATATAAGTGGACACCTTCCTTCTCTTCCTTTTAAATTTGTCTATTGGTATGGTTTCATGAATTTCAGTTTCTTCCAAGTGCTTATAATTTACTATTGTGCTTAATTATTTTGCTGCTTAAATAGTCTCAGATTTGTTTCAGGGTCCTCTCAAACCCTTTCAGGGGATGTGTCTTCCTTGGCCTGTGTACGTGCCAAGCCATATACATGGCTGCTGTTAAGTGCCTTAATTTCTCTAAGATTTCACCCCTGCTTTTTTTTTTTTTTTTGAAGCCTTGTGGAGTTCTGTTGTATTCCTCTGCCTGTAGTCTCTTGCCCCCTAATACCTATAGGTCTGCTTTCTCTTGCAGCTCTCTTGCTTCATAGGCAGAACTCATCTTTACTTACCGTGGCTTCCACTCTTCCCAGCAGCACTCCAAGTCAGGCGGGACAGAAACCAGTTCCTCAGGCAGCCTCCTAACAAGCCAGAACACCACAAGCTACTTTCACTCTTTCTTCAGCCCTCGTGAAAGAGTGGAAATTGAGTGGCTTCCTCCTGACCTGTTGTGCTTCTCTGGGGAAGGGGTCGGGCAAAGGGTGGAGAGAAAATTTGAAATTTCCTTTTTTTTTTTTTTTAATTTTTTAATGCTTTATTTCTGATAGAGAGAGAGAGAGAGAGAGAGAGAGAAAGATAGCAAGAGAGAGATAGCATGAGCAGGGGAGGGTCAGAGAGAGAGGGAGACACAGAATCCGAAGCAGCCTCCAGGATCTGAGCTAGCTGTCAGCACAGAGCCTGACACGGGGCTCAAACACACGCACCATGAGATCATGACCTGAGCCGAAGTTGGATGCTTAACCGATTAAGCCACCCAGGTGCCCTGAAAACTTGAAATTTCCTACCATTTTGAGTACAGCTTTCTCTTGGTTAGAGTTAGGCATTTGCTTGGTTGTTGCAACTTCTTAGGTTCTAGAGTTTTCCCAATGCTATATTGGTTTGTATGTTGTTTATTTGGTATTTCCATGGGGGAATGAGGGCTTAGATTTTATTAGATAATGTCTTGCTGATGTTGCTCCACATTTGGATAATTTTCAGGCATTATTATTTCTTTTCTCCTCTGGAACTCTGATTACATTTATATTAGATCAGTGGATACTGATGCACAGGTTACTGAGGTTCTGTTCATTTTGCTTCCATATTTTTATCCCTCTCTCTCTCTCTGCTTACTTTGGGTAGTTTCACTAGTTATGTCTTCAAGTTCACTGATTTTCTTTTGAAGACTCTAATCTGTTGTTAATCCCACTCAATGGAATTTTCATTTTTGCTCTTATTTTTTTTTTACCTGGTTGAAGTTCTATTTGTTTCTTTTTTTAAATCACTCTTTTCTCTTCTCAGTATCTTTCTGTTTTCCTTGAAATATTGAGCATATTTATAATAGCTATTTTAAACTCAGTGTCTACTAATTCTGTTTGATAGCATTCTAGATCTATTTCTGTGGACTGATTTTTTATGTACTTATGGGTCACAATTTTCTGCTTCTTGCATGTATGGTAAATTTTTACTGGATGCTGAACATTGTGAATTTACTTCATTAAGAGCAAAATTTTTTTCTCATTAGAGAGTCTTAGAATTTTGTTCAGGAAGACAGTTATTTGTGAATCAGCATACTCATTCCAAAGCTTATTATTTAAAATAAATTTTAATGTTTTATTCATTTTTGAGTAAGAGAGAGAGACAGCACAAGTAGGGGAAGGGCAGAGAGAGTGAGGCAGAATCTGAAGCAGGCTCCAGGCTTCAGGCTGTCAGCACAGATCCTGACACACAGGGCTCAAACCCACAAACTGCAAGATCATTTCCTGAGCTGAAGTCAGACACTTAACCAACCGAGCCACCCAGGCACCCCCAAAGCTTGTTTTTAAGCCCCTTAAGGACAGATATAGAGTATTCTTTACTCTAGGGTTAATTTAGCCTCACTACTTACTTAGGTGTATCCTTTCTGGTATCTCTGTTCAGTGTTCTGTGTATTAAAGAATGGTCTTTCTACTCTGGCTGGTGAGAACTTGAGTGTTTACCTGCTGTTTGAGCTTTGGGTATTGTTTGCCTTATAGCTTCTGTTCTTACTTGGTCTTATGGATTTCACCCTCTGCAGGTGCAGATTTTTGTTCAGCCAAAGTCTCAAAGAGACTTTATGCAGATCTCTTGAGCTCCCTCCTTCCCCCCTTATTTATTTGTTTGTTTGTTTAATTTCTTATTGAGGTATAGTTGACACATATTAATTTCAGGTTGATATTTGTATATACTTTGAAATGAGCACCACGATAAGTCTAGTTACCATCTTTCACCATACAACATAAATGTAATGTTATTGACTATGCTCCCCATGCTGTATATTACATCCCCATGTCTACCTTTTTTAAACTTAGCCTCCTCCTCTTTCATGCTTGGCCCTTCAAATTTTATTTGCCTTGGCATTCCTTCCGGAATTCCACTTTTTGTCACTTCAACTCATTGAGATCACTAGGCTCTGGGTTTCCCACTCTGTGCCACTCTCTGCAAATTGTTTCCATTCAAAAAGTCAGGATGGAGCTTAGTTTGCTTTTTTTCTCCTAACTTCGGTATCACCGTTTAGGACCATCTGTTAATCTAATGTCTGGAAACATTTGTTTTATATATTCTATCTTGCTTTTATAGTTATTGATGGCAGAAGGACAAGTCCAATAGGAGTTAATTTTCCATGGGCTAAAGGAGATATTCTCATATATTTTGAAATTGAGATATTCATATAGCATAAAATTCCCATTTTGAAAGTGCACAGTTCAGTGATATTTGGTATATTCTCTACACTGTGCGACCATTGCCACTGCCTTAGTTCCAGAATATTTCCACTGCCCCCAAAAAGAAACCCCAAACCCATTAAGCTGTCACTCTCCATCGGCCCCTCCTCCCAACTTCTGACAGCCACTCATTTACTTTCACCATGGATTTGTCTATTTTGAATATTTCATGTAAATGAAATCATATGATATGTAGCTTTCTGTGTGTGACATCTTTCATTTCTAACGTTTTCAAGGTTTATCTGTGGTTTCATGTAACACTACTTCACTTTTTCCTATATGGATATATACCACATTTTGTTTTTATGTTCATCACTTGAATATTTGGGTTGTTTCCACTTTTGGGCTATTATAAACAATGCTTCTAGTAATTTGTAATATTATATTTTTTTTTTATTTTTTTATTTTTTTTAATGTTTTTTATTTATTTCTAGGAGAGAGAGAGAGACAGCGTGAGCAGGGGAGGGTCAGAGAGGGAGTCACAGACGAAACAGGCTCCAGGCTCTGAGCTGGCAGTCAGCACAGAGCCCGACGCGGGGCTCGAACCCACGAACCGCGAGATCATGACCCAAGCGAAAGTCGGACGCTTAACCGACTAAGCCACCCAGGCGCCCCAATTTGTAATATTATAAATAAGGCTGGGTTGGGCGCCTGGGTGGCTGGGTTGGGGCGCCTGGGTGGCTTAGTCGGTTAAGCGTCCGACTTTCGCTTAGGTCATGATCTCGCGGTTCGTGGGTTCGAGCCCCGCGTCGGGCTCTGTGCTGACTGCCAGCTCAGAGCCTGGAGCCTGTTTCAGTCTGTGACTCCCTCTCTCTCTGACCCTCCCCTGCTCACGCTGTCTCTCTCTCTCTCCTAGAAATAAATAAAACATTAAAAAAATAAAAAAAAAATAAGGCTGGGTTTACCACTGTTTTTATTCATTTATTCAACTTTGAGTGATGTGTAAAATAACAAGTAATTGTTGAGCTCTTGCAGTGTGCTAGGCAGTGTTCAGAGTGCTCCCTGTGTTTATTTTGTTTAATCTACAGTCCTTCCCTATGTGGTAGGTATTAGTATTCCATCTAACTGATGAAGAAATGGAAGGTTAGGGAGGGTAACTTGCCCAAGATACTGCAGTTAGTGGGTGCCACCATCCTGAGTAGAGCGAATGATGCAGTATTGTGTGCGACCTCGTAACTGCTCTAATTCATACAAGCTAGTATAACAAATATAGGAAGTTAGTTCTGGGAGTCACTGAAGGAAATTATGTGAGTGGAGTTGAAATTGAAGATCTCTCGGAGTGCTTGACTACTTGGCTAGCTCAGTTGGTGGAACGTGTGACTCTTGATCTCAGGGTCAGAAATTTGAGTCCCACGCTAAGCATAAAAATTACTTATAAAATATAAAAAATATATTAAAAAATAAAGAAATTGAAGATAATTGATGGTTGCTTGTCTGTTTACCAGTTTCACCAGCCTTTCAGTGTTTTTTTTTTTTTTGTTTTGTTTTTTTAAGATTTTATTTTTAAGTAGTCTCCAATGTGGGGCTTGATCCTGCAACACTGAGATTTAAGAGTCTAACATGCTACTAACTGAGCCAGCCAGGTGCCCCCAGCAAGTGTTTCAATGGATCCAGTCTTTATTAAAATTGGATAGTAATATGCGTAGTGTTTGAGGATTTAAAAAAAGAACCAGTAAAGCCTTCCTAGTTGTGCTTGGGCTTTTCAACTTCAAATCATCTCTTATTCCTCAATTGTTTTTTGTTGTTGTTGTTTTGTTTTTATAAGTGAACTTTTTTAATGTTTATTTTTTTGAGAGAGAGCAAGAGAGCATGCAAACAGGGCAGGGACAGAGAGGGGGACACAGAGGATCCAAAGTGGGTTCCATGCTGATGACAGCAAGCCTGATGTAGGGCTCAAGCTAGTGAACTGCAAGATCATGACCTGAGTCAAAGTCGGACTCTAAACCAACTGAGCCATCCAGGTGACACTCTTATTCCCTGTTTAAAAAAGAAGGACTTTTGTTCGTTAGGGATGTACATCTTCCATCCTGAATCAGGATGGAAGGAAGTGAGACTCTTAATCTTTTTAAAGTAATTCATTAACATTATTATTAAATATTAATATTGTTTTTAAAAGGTGAACTTATCCTCCTGTATAGCCTGTATCAAACATATCAAGTCTTTTTGGGATCTCTAGGGGGTGAAAGGTACTATACACTTGTACCCTATTTAGTGTATTAGTTGCTGTTGCTCCATAGTAAATTACCTCAATCTTGACAACTTAAAACAATACCTGTCTGTCATCTCACAGTCCTATAGTAGTTCTTTAGATCAGGAGACCTGGTGGGTTCAGTGGGTTCCCTGCTTAGGGTCTTAAATGGCTGAGGTCAAAGCATTGGCCAAACTGATCTTTTTTCTTTTCTTTTTTTTTTTTTTAATGTTTATTTATTTATTTTGAGAGGGAGAGAGAGTGAACAGGGAGGGGGCAGAGAGGGAGACAGGGAGAGACAGAAAATCCCAAGCAGGATTTAGCACAGAGCCTGATACGGGGCTCAAATTCACAAACTGTGAGATCATGACCTGAGCTGAAATCAAAAGTCAGGCACTTAACCGACTGAGCCACTCAGGCACCCCATAAGTTTATTTATTTTGAGCGAGAAAAAGAGAGAGGGAGGGAGGAAGGGAGAGATTGCAAGTGAGGGAAGGGCAAAGAGAGAGGGAGAGAGAGATGTGGGGCTCCATCTCATGATCCATGAGATCCTGACCTGAGCCAAAATCAGTAGTTGGATGCTTAACCAACTGAGCCACCCAGGAGTCCCCCAAACTCATCTTTTATTTGGAGGCCCTGGGTAAGAATATGTTTCCAGATGCATTCAGATTATTGGTAGAATTCACTTTCTTGTGGCTATAGGCCTGAAGACCCTATTTCCTAGACTAGCTTCTATTAAATTCTTCTTGTGCTTCAAATCTCTGACTTCTGCCATCAGCCAGAGAACATGCTTCATTTTTTAAAGAGCTCATGTGTATAGGTCAGGTACATTGGGACAGTCTCCCTATCTTAAAATCAATGGTGCCATGTAACATAATATGATTACAGCAGTGATATCTCGTCACATCTGCAAGTTCCACCCCCATAAGAGGAGAGGGGGTTCTATGAGGCTGAGGGTCACCGAAGGCCATTCTTAGAATTCTACCTACTGCAGATACTACCTTTCACTTTTTAAAAATGTTTACTAATTTTTTGAGAGAGAGCGTGCGAGTAGGGGAGGGGCAGAGAGAGAGGGAGAATCCTAAGCAAGCTCCACACTGTCAGTGCAGAGCCCAACACAGGGCTTGAACTCACAAACTGTGAGGTTATCACCTGAGCTGAAACCAAGAGTCAGATGCTTAACCTGTTGAGCTTCCCAGGTGCCCCAGTTTTCATTCTTAAACATTGTTGTGAAGGTCACGATTTAGATACCACAGACAACCTTTCTACTCCCAGGTCTCATCCTATCCTTCCTTCACCCTTCCTCGAACTCTTCTTTTCTTCCTTTAAAATAATTGACTTCTTTTCTCTGTTTGGTAGCATGCTTGTCCTTGACCGTACCCTTGACTCTCCAAGGAAACTGAACTTACCTTTTAGAAGAGCGTTTTCTGAAATCACCTTCCCTTGTGCTGATCAATTTATAAGAAATGTTATTTCACTACAGACATTATTATGATCATCCTTGTGCTTCAGCTCTCTGAGCCTGAGTATTTAATGTAGGATTTAGCTGCTCACAGACATAGGCAAGGTATTTTTCATCTGTGTGATCTGCAGATAAACCGTGCCTTATTTTTTCACTCTTTTCCTCTCTTGCATTAAGATTCAAAGATGTCTCACTGTCTGTGAGTTCAAGAAGTATATTAAAACCTTGTGTATCCCTCAGTCATTCTATAGTTGGTCATGCTGCTATAATTCCATTTTATCTCACAGCAGGGTCCGGTAGAAAGCACATCAGTAATGAAAAACAGTAATTCAAAACTGTGTTTGTTGGAGCATTCTGAGGGCTGATAGCAATAGGGGGTTTCGCAGGCTGCCTGGAGAACCTGAATAGGCTATAGCTCCAGAAACTACATCGTTCTGCTCACATTGTAGTGTGAAAGCTGACACTGGGCAGAATTGACTAATGGATCTGGGTCTCCCCTCCCCCAGTTGGGATTACTTTTCTGTTTAGTGTTATTCTCTGAAGACAATGTATATGTAAAAACTTTGGTATATAATTTAGGATTCTTCATATACAAGGAGGGTTGTGGGATTTATAATTATCTTATGAACTAATTTAGGATGGAGATGGAGTAATTGTCCTTGGTAGTAAGAAAACTGGTAAATTCCGGACTCCTCTGGGGGGTAGGAAAGTAAGAAATGTTTACAAGATTCATATATTACACCATTTGGATGGCAGCAGTTGTTATGAACAAGTAAGTGGATTTTGTTCATTCACTATTTATTAAATGCCATTTGACAGGCTATGTATTATGTACTAACAGTGGACTCTGCTCTTACGGATGCTGTACTCTGGCAGGGGAAATAGTGTTTATGGAAATAGTTATGGCACGGTGAGATAGGTGCTGTTAGAAGGGACTGCAGTGGGTACCCACAGAAGAGGTTCTCCAGTGGTTGGAAAAGGTTTAATGAAGGAAGTGACCCTTGAGTAGAGTCTTGAAGGAACAGCAAAAGTTTATGCCAGGTTGGCAAGTGGGAGATGAGCATTCTGGGCAGAGGAAGTGGCACTTGGAAGCTATGGAAGCGTTCTAGTCTGCTATTTTCAGGGGAGAGAGAAGAGTTTTTCAAGATTGGAGTCTAGAAAGTGGGTAGGGTAGGGAAGAGTGGAAAGGTAAATGGTATCCAGGTGATAAAAGGTCTTGTGTGGGTTAAGGATTTGGGGTATATCTTATTTATAGTCAGGAACTGGTAAAGAATTTTAAGTAGGGACTCATGTGATTAACTTAGGACTGTAGACAAATAATTCCGAAGGCAGTGTGGAGAATGGATTGAGAGTTAAGGAGTGGGATACCAAAGGCAGCTAGCAGTCAGAGTCTACAGTCTCTGGTGTATCAGAGTCTACAGTCTCTGGTGTATTCAGGAGGGGATGTATTCAAGAAATGTTTCAGAGGTCTTCTCTAAAGTGAGGATAACAATAGTACCTATCTTACTGTTGATATGAAGAGTAAATGAGTCAATAAATTAAGGTGCTTAAGCTATGTGTGGAGCATGGCACCTAGCTAGTACCGTATAAGTGCTAGCTCTTTTTGTAATAATACCACAGATTACAGAATGGGAGATGAAGGAAAGCCTGGCATCAAGAAGAAGCAAAGGGTCTGCCTTGAAGAGGTGGTATACTGTTAATCCATTACTAATGCTTGAGTGATCAGTGTCTGTCTTTGGGAATAAATGTAGGTTGGTAGATGGATTGTTAATCAGTGCTTACTTATGGAGGGATAGTTAAGTTTTAGAAAAGTAGATTTGGCTCCTTGTGCTCATCAAAGATAAGAGGGATGCATTCTTCAGTGAAGGGGAGATGCTTTTTGCTCCTTTTTAATGGGGAAGGATATTTAGTGCATTCATTTTTTCTGGCCAGTGCAAAACCTGATGTTTGAATACTTGTCCTCTGTTTTGTTTTTTAAGTTTATTTATTTTGAGAGAGAGAGCATGCACAGGAGGGGCAGAGAGAGAGGGAGAAAGAGAGAATCCCAAGAAGGCCTTGTACTGTCACTGCGAGGAGCCCCATGTGGGGCTCGAATTCATGAACCCATGAGATCATGACCTGAGCTGAAATCAAGAGTCAGTGCTTAACCGACTGAGCCACCCAGGCATCTCTGTCCTTTGTTTTTAAGAATCTCCACTTTTCCTGTCATTATGTCTGGTCAGAATTTATAAGCCACAAGAATCCATACTCTGTTCTGAAGCTATTCAACTGAAGATACTTTATTAATAACATATAGAGACTTTCAAAGTCAACTTTTGTGAACATTCTTAAAGAATAATAGAAGTGACTCAGCAGAGCCTAATTTAGCTTTTGATGGTGCTTTATAAAAGAGAGTAAAGATGGTATCTGTTTAGAGTGGTACATGGTCCCATAAGAAGCCGGGGAAGCCTGTATTTATTCCATACTGCCATGTAACAGATTTCTTTTAATCCTTAGAACAACTTTGAGAGGAAAATGCCCTTTCTTTTCTTTCTTTTTTTTTTTTAATGTTTTATTTATTTCTAGGAGAGAGAGAGAGAGAGCATGAGCAGGGGAGGGTCAGAGAGAGAGGGAGTCACAGACTGAAACAGGCTCCAGGCTCTGAGCTGGTAGTCAGCACAGAGCCTAATGCGGGGCTTGAACCCATGAACCAAGCAAAAGTCGGACACTTAACCGACTAAGCCACCCAGGCACCCCGAAAATGTCCTTTTTAAAGGTAATAAAGTTGAGTTTCAGAATGATTGAGTCACACTACTGATAGGTGGCAGAATTAGAATTTGAATGTAGGCCTGTCTGGTTGCAAAGACTAATTAATGTTCTTTTCACCAGTCTGCCTTGTTTGAATAACTTTCCTATGTGAATGAGATTTATGTCACTTGCCCAGAAGTGATTTTATGGGATTTGGCCATTAAAAAAGAAAGAAAGAAAGAAAATCTAATGAGCATAGGGAAGGCTTCCATGTTTATTTCCTCTTTTTCTGTGCATGGAATATCAGAAGTGAATTGGTGGATCCCTCACAAATCCTATTTCGTACTTAATTATAGGTTTTGTGGGAGCATGTAAAAAATTTGTAATACCTTTGACTTAGAGGTAAACGAGGCCATCTCCCTTATGTTACAGAAGAGGAAACTGAGGTTGGGAGAAGTTAAATAGCTTGCCTAATTACAGATGGTTTGTAACAGAGTTGGAATTAGGACCCCAGATTCTATATTTTGGGTTAATGGCCTTTTATAGCTAAAGCACGAACCTTTGTTATGCCTGGAGCTCCTAGAAGATGATATATGTGAATTTATTGAGGATTTATTTATTTATTTATTTATTTATTTATGTCTGTCTGTCTCTGACTCTCAGCATATACTATCAAGGCAAGTGCTTCTGGGTGGCACAGATATAGGTTAGAATCATTGGTGTTCTTTTTTTTAACTCACATGTAATGGCACAGAGGCTTCCCTTCTGTTAGCTGACAGTTCTGGCAAATGCACCTGATCAGATCCCATCCACGTGGAGAGGATGATTGCGTTCTACCTGGGGTTTAGGGAAGCAGAGAGAGTGAATGGTCCATGGTGAGCTAATCCATACTTCTCTCTACTGGCCTTTTCCCTAAGCTTGACATTTTTAGATTTCACCATTCCTTATTAATTGTTCATGCTGATAGCATTGCCAGCATTTCCGCCCCAGTGGAGCCCAGGTGCTGGATTAAAAATGCAATCAATGAAGGACCTGTGATGGTGTGGTGATTGCTAATGGTAGATCACGGAGTTGCAGTTTGAATGAGAAGGTTAAGGACTTGCACCTGGGATTGCTGAGTTAGGCTGTGACTTTGAACTCTGAACTGTGGGTTAGGCCTGCCCATTTGCTTTCTGTGGAGGTAGTCTGTGCATCATTTTCTCCTTGGATGAGACCTTATTTAACAAATAAAGAAACCGAGGCTTATAGTATGGCTTAGCCATAAGAAACACTTTTTTTTTTTTTCATCTAGACACAACTGCCCTGGAGAATTCTGTTATTTGACCCTTTGCTTATTCTTGTTGGGTGGAAAGTCACCACCATTAGAATTTTCAGGCGCCAGCCTGGTTGTCCGACCTAATGGAGTAAAATAAAATAGTTCTAGCTCTGAGTAATGGCAAACTTGGAGCAGGGCCCAGTGTCATTAAAACCCCTGGCATACAGAATTTGATGTTGGTCTTTGTTCATTTCAGTGAAGAGGCTTGTGGGTGGGAATATGATGTATTCTGAGCAAAGAAAAATAATGGCTCTAGAAGTTTATGTCATTGCCTTGAAGATTGGTTCCACACTAATTTTCTTAAACTTATTTATTTTGAGAGAGGAAAAGTGTGCATGGGGGAGGGGCAGAGAGAAAGGGAGATAGAGAATCCCAAGCAGGCTCCATGGTGTCAGCCCAGAGCCCATGTGGGGCTTGATCCCACAAACTGTGAGATCATGACCTGAGCCAAAATCAAGAGTCAGATGCTTAACCAACTAAGCCACCAAGGGGCCTCTCATTCCACATTAAATTTAGATAATTCAATAAGATAAAAGGTTTTCTTAATAGATGGCATTGCTAAAATTCAGGGAGTTTCTTCATTTATTAAGACTGTCCAGTAGGATTACATATAAATTATATAACTTCCAATATGGTTAAAGACTGAAGGCTTATGATTCAGAGTTCTCCAAAAGAGTTCAGATTATGTGGCCTTTAGGTATTCCATTTGTTCTTTTTCCTGCTCTTTTGTGTTCTTCATGATTTTTTTCCTCCGGTATTCAGTGTTGTCTCAGTAAGCGAACTTAGGTTGACTTAAAGTGATAGGCTCTCAGAGAGTAAGGTAAGGAAAGGAAAGTTCTAGAGTTTCCTTCTGTTTTATTTATTTAAAAAAGTTTTAATGTTTATTTTTGAAGGAGAGAATGAAAGAGAGAGAGTGTGTGAGTGGGGGAGCAGCAGAGAGAGAGGGAGACACAGAATCCGAAGCAGGCTCCAGGCTCTGAGCTGTCAGCACAGAGCCCGACATGGGGCTCCAACTTACGAGCCATGATCCATGACCTGAGCTGAAGTTGGATGCTTAACTGACTAAGCCACCCAAGCTCCCTAGTTTGTGTTGTTTTAAACTGCTAAGTTTGCAGTAATTTGTTACAGCAGCAATAGGATATTAATAATTTTAAGCTCACAGAAAGGTTGGAAGACCAATTAAGGATAGTACCCTTTACTCATATTCACCTTTAGTTAATATTTTACTCTAGTTTTATCACTTTCTCTCTCTTTTTTTCTTTCTTTCTGAACCACTTTAGAGGGCATTGCAGATGTCATGGCCCTTTACCCCAGCAGTCTGTGAGCAGTTCAGTCTCCCCATGTCCTTACCAACACTTGCTATTGCCTGTTTTTCTTTATTGTAGTCATTCTAATGGGTGTGAAATGATATCTCATTTTTTTTTTAATGTTTATTTTTGAGAGAGAGAGAGAGCACACAGGTTGGGGAGGGGCAGAGAGAGGGAGACATAGAATCTGAAGGAGGCTCTAGGCTCTGAGCTGTCAACATCAAGCCCAACGCGGGGCTTGAACCCATGAACTGCAGGATCGTGACCTGAGCTGAAGTCGGACACTTAACCAACTGAGCCACCCAGGCTTCCCCTCATTTTAGTTTTGATGTGCATTTCCGTGATGACTAATGGTATTGAACATCTTTTCACATTTTTTTTAGGCATTAGTATATTTTCTTCGGTGAAATGTCTATTCAGATTCTTTGCTCAGTTTTAAGTGAGAGTATTTATCTTTTTTTTTTTTTTTTTAATATTTTTATTTTTATTTCTAGGATAGAGAGAGACAGCGTGAGCAGGGGAGGGTCAGAGAGAGAGGGAGACACAGACTCCGAAATAGGCTCCAGGCTCTGAGCTGGCAGTCGGCACAGGGCCCGACGCGGGGCTCGAACCCACGAACGTGAGATCATGACCTAAGCGAAAGTCGGACGCTCAACCGACTAAGCCACCCAGGCGCCCCGAGAGTATTTATCTTTTTATTATGGAATTTTAAGAATTTTTAATATATTTATCCAGTACGTGATTTGTAAATATTTTTCTCTGTTTCTTGTCTTTTCAATTTTGTTTTTTAGTTTTTATTTATTTATTTTGAGAGAGAGAGAACACAGGTGGGAAAGGGTCAGAGAGAGAAAGAGAGAGAATCCTAAGCAGGCTCTGCACTGACATCCAGGCACTGACGGTGCAGAGCCTGATGTGGGACTTGAACCCATGAACTGTGAGATCATGCCCTGGGCTAAGACCAGGAATCAGATACTTAATTGACTGAACCATCCAGGTATCCCTGGTCTTTTAATTTTCTTAATGGAGTCTTTTGAAGTACAAGGTTTTGATTTTGATCAAGTTCAAGTCATCCTTTTTTTTCTTTTATAGATCATGCTTTTATGGTGTCATATCAAGTAAAGGCAAATATCAATATCACTTTTCAGAGAATTATGGGATTTGCCTTATTAGTTGAGTGATCAGATTAGTGATCAGATCCATTTATCATGTGAGCTTTGTTGAAATGTGTAAAGGACTTGCCTCTGAAGGATGACCACATTGTTCCAGCCTCTTCTGGGCAGCTGTTACTAGTGAGGCAGTATAATATTGATAAAAAGTGCAGGCTTTTGTGGCCTGACTGCTTGGGTTTGAATTTTGGCTTCATCCCTTACTAGCAGTGTTACTTTGGGAAAGTGACTTTATTTCTCTGTTTCAGTTTCCTCATCTGTAAAATGGGGACAATACATCTTTCCTCATAGGGTGTTTGTCTATGTAAAGTGCACAGGAAATGCCTTGAAGGGAGTAAGAGCTAAAAAAAATATTAGCTCTTATTGCTAGGGGAGCAATTCTCAGCTGTAGTTTGGGATGGAGTTGTGCATATTGGAATCATTTGAGGGGCTTTTTAACACTTCTCATGCCTTTCTAAAATGACAAGTCTGCCAAAGGTTAGAGCAGCTGGGGTGATAAATATTGCACTTTGCCTTCCTTGACATATTTAAAGTTGATTGTTCCGTAAGATCACTTTCATTAAATGAGGCAATTTGGGTTGATGTGTAGAATCACAAAACTCTTCATCAGATATAAAAATAGCTCAAGCTCCATTAATACTTAGAAAATGAATAATCTATTAACTCCTGTTGCCAAGGCTGAAATTAGGCAGTCTTTGGCAAGCCAAAAACAGAATGTAAGCTATGTGTGTTTGATAAATACATTTCTTTGCCCTTGGGATGGTTTATTAGTCCAAGGATTAGAATATGGGCCCAACACTTGCAATTCAAAGATAGAATTACTGTTTTGTTCTTGTTGGAGGAGAAGATTTTCAATTCTTTTCCTTGTCTTCATTTGCAGAATGAATATAATGAACTTGAAACCTACTTACCTTCAAAAGGGATTCACGATCCAATATAGGACTAGTATCAGGATATATAAAGAATTCTTACAACTCAACAATAAGAAGACAGAAAATGGGCAAAGAATTTTCGTAGAAATTTCTCCAGAGGAGATGTCTAACAAAGACATGAAATGATGTTAAACATCATAGGTGAACAGGGAAATGCAAATCAAAATTACAGTGAGATACCACCTCATACCCACTAGGATGGCTATGATAAAAAATTTTTTAGAGAGCATGTGCACATGTGCTCAAGAGCATGGGAAGGACAGAGGGAGGGAGAGAAAGAGAGAGAGAGAGAGAGAGAGAATGAATCTTAAGCAGGCTCCATGCCCAGAACAGAGCCCAGTTGTGGGGCTTGATCTCACGACTGCAATATCATGACCTGAATGGAAATCAAGAGTCATGATGCTTAACCAACTGAACCACCCCAGAAACCCCTAAAAGGAAAGTATTAAGTACTGGGAAAGGTGGGGAGAAACAGGAACCATTGTACAGTAATGCTAAGAATATAAAATGGCTCAGCTGTTGTGGAAAACAGTTTGGTGGTTCCTCAAAAAATTAAGCATAGAATTACCGTATGACCTAGCAATTCCACTCTTAGGTATATACCCAAAAGAATTGAAAACATGGTGGCACATGGGGCGCCTGTGTGGCTTAGTCAGTTAAGCGTCCGACTTTCGCTTGGGTCACGATCTCGCGGTTCGTGGGTTCGAGCCCCGCGTCCGGCTCTGTGCTGACTGCCAGCTCAGAGCCTGGAGCCTGTTTCAGTCTGTGACTCCCTCTCTCTCTGACCCTCCCCTGCTCACGCTGTCTCTCCCTGTCTCCTAGAAATAAATAAAACATTAAAAAAAAAAAAAAAAAAAAGAAAACATGGTGGCACAGAAACTTGTACATAAATGTTTATACCAGCATTATTTATAATAGCCATGAGATGGAAACAACTCAAATGGCCATCAAGGGATGAATGAATAAACCAGTTATATTATATATACAGTTGAATATTATTCAGCCATAAAAAGGAGTGAAGGACCTTTCTGGTCCTCATTGTACCATCCATGGTACAACTTGGATGAGCTTTGAATACTTTAAGTGAAAGAAGCCAGACACAAATGTCATATATATTGTATGATTCCTTTTATATGCTATATCCAGAATAGGCAAATCCAAAGAGATAGAAAGCAAATTAGAGGTACCAGGGGATGAATGATGGAGAATGGGGAGTGATTCTTTAATGATTATAGAATGTTTTTTGGGGTGAAAAAATTTTTGAAAGTAAAGAGAGCTGATGGTTGTACAACATTGTGAATACAGTAAATATCACTAAATTGTACACTGTATTTTTTTTTAAGTTTATTTATTTTGGAAGAGAGAGCTTGAGTCAGGGAGGGGCAGAGAGAGAGGAAGAAAGAGAATCCCAAGCAGGTTCTGCACTGTCAGCCCGAAGCTCAACGTGGGGCTCTAACTCAGGAACTGTGAGATTGTGACCTGAGGCAAAGTCAAGAGTTGGACACTGAACTGACTGAGCCACCAAGTGCTTCTCATGTCATTTTTCTTTAAAAGGAGATATACAAGCATATTTACTGTTTTTGCTACCCAGAGACCAATGTTTTAAAGTGCAAAGAAAGATGAATGACAAAAAGGGATAACTATATTTGATGTGGCAACTCCAGTGTCTGGATATTTCTCCAGATTCATTTTTCACTCATCTCATGCCTAATACTTTACTTGAAAATTCTACAGTGTCTGCTAAGATAGAAACAGTGTTTTTTGTAAACAGTGTTTTTGTAAAGAGTATATTGTTCTTTAGGGAATCCCACAAAAAGCCTGGTTGCTCTGGGCCTAACAAAGCTGATAAACGAGCAAAAGATATTCTTAGAGCCTACATTTAGATGGCATTCTGTTTTTCCTGGGCATGCTGTTCTATCAGGCTATCAGTTCCTTTAAAAAAATTTTTTTTATTGAGGTGAGTTTCACATAACACACAATTAGCCATTTTAAAGTGAATGATTCAGTGACATTTAGTGCATGTACAGGGTTGTGCATCTACCAGCCCCATATTATTCTGAAACATTTTCATCACCCCAAGAGGAAATTCTGTATCCATTAAGCACCTTGTCAGCATTTGTAATTTCTACTCTTTTTTTTTTTTTAATTTTTAATGTTTTATTTACTTTTGAGAGAGAGAGAGAGAGACAACATGAGCTGGGGAGGGTCAGAGAAAGAGGGAGACACAGAATCCGAAGACAGGCTCCAGGCTCTGAGCTGTCAGCACAGAGCCCGACGCGGGGCTTGAACCCACAACTGTGAGATCATGACCTGAGCCAAAGACAGTCAACCGACTGAGCCATGCAGGCGCCCCTGTAATTTCTACTCTTATGATTATAGCCAGCCTACTGGGTATGAAATGCTATCTTATCATGGTTTTGATTTGCAGTCCCCTAATGACTAATGAAGTTATCATTTATATATGTGTGCTTCTTTATGTGCTTCTTAGCCATTTGTACTTCTTCTTTGGAAAAATGTCTACTTACGTTCATTTTCTATTTTAAAAATTGGGTTCTTTTTTTTTAGTTGAGTTGTACTCTTTATATATTACAGATACACACCCTCATCAGATACATGATTTGCAAATATTTCTGTCATACTGTAGGTTGTCTTTTTACTTTCTTGACAGTGTTCTTTGATACACAGAAATGTTTAATTTAGATGAAGCCTCATTTTTTTCTTTTGTTGCCCATACTATTGATGTCATATCTAATAATCCATTGCCAAGTCCAAGGTCATTAAGATTTTCCCCTAAGAAAACTCTTTCTTCTAACAGTTTTGTAGTTTTAGCTCTTATATTTAGGTCATTGGTCCATTTTTATGTCATTTTTGGATATGGGATGAGGTATAGGTCCAACTTCATTTGTTTGCATGTGGTTATTGAGTTGTCCCAGCACCATTTGTTGAGAAGGCTCTTCTTTCTCCATTAAAATTGACTTGGCACCTGGTTGAAAATCTATTGGTAATAAATGCAAGGGCTTAACTCTGGACTCTAAATTTTATTTCTGCCATTTACTTTTTAAAAAAATTTTTTTAATGTTTATTGATTTTTGAGAGAGAGACAGAGTGTGAGCAGGGGAGGTGCAGAGAGAGGAGACACAGAATTGGAAGCAGGCTCCAGGCTCTGATCTGTCAGCACAGAGACTGATGCGGGGCTCGAACTCACTAACTGCGAGATCATGACCTGAGCTGATGTCGGCCACTTAACCAACTGAGCCACCCTCATTTACTTTAAAAAAAATATATTTATTTAGTTTTGAGAGCAAGAGGTAAAGAGCACAAGCTGGGGAGGAGCAGAGAGAGAGGGAGACAGAATCTGAAGCAGGCTCCAGCCTCTGAGCTATCTCTCAGCACAGAGCCTGATGCGGTACTTGAACCCATGAGCCACGAGATCATGACCTGAGCCAAAGTCAGATGCTTAACCAGCTGAGCTGCCTGGGTGCCCCTTCTGCCATTTACTTTTATGTGGGCTGAGTTTCTTTTTTTTCTCCCTTTAATAACAGGATCATGGGGTTGATAGCACCATTTTCCAGAATCCCAAAAAGCTTCACCTAACTATTGGAATGTTGGTGCTTTTGAGTGAGCAAGAGATCCAGCAGACGTGTGAGATGCTACAGCAGTGTAAAGAGGAATTCATTGAGTGAGTAATCTACAGGAATGGGGAAGGGTGGTCACCTGGTACTGGCTTCTTTTTGGTCTCACAGACTTCTTTTTGCACCAGGGAGCTGAGTCACATGGCAGCAAAGTTTGTCGACTCACCCAGCTGTAACACTTAGCACTGGAACATTGTCTGAAAGGCTTGAAATGGATTTAAAGCATATATTTACAAAATTTTATGGAAAGACTCTCCCTTAAATTTTACTAGTTCAGTAGGCAAATTCTATTCTTAACAAGACATCCATTATTTTCTCCAAAAGGGAATTCTTTACATTATCTATTGAACAGTAGAAGCTACTGTATTCATTTTTTGTGCTGCTGAACACATTACTACAAGCGTGATGCTTAGAACACTGAAAATTTATTATCTTCAAGTTCTTTGGGGTAGATGTCTGGTATGGCTTTCACTGGGCTAAAATCAGAGTGTCGGCAGGGTTGTGTTCCTTTCTGGAGGCTCTAGGCAAGAGTTCACTTCTTTGCTTTAAAGCCCGTCTTCTAGAAGTTACACCCACATTCTTTGGCTGGTGACCAAATCCTCCATCTTCATCATCTTCATCACCAGCAGCATCGCATCTCTCTGACCCTCCTGTTACCGCATCTCTCTGACCCTCCTGTTACCACATCTCTGTCTCTGGCCGTAGTAGGGACAGGTTCACAGCATGAGGGACTCATGATTTGAACACCCCCAGATAATTCAGGATAATCACCCCACCTAAAACTCCTTTAACCTTAATCATATCAGCAAAAGTCTTTCTGCCATGTAAGGTAGCATATTTACAAATTCCAGAAAATAAGACATGGGCGTCTCTGGAGGGTCATTATTCTGTTACCACAGTAACTTGAACATTATATAAATAACATGATTCCCTGCTGAGGTGTTCATTGTATTTCAGAAATGGACTTTAATTTTCTTTTTTAAATACAGGTAGTTTTGTTTGAGTCAGTAAGGATACCAAAAACTGTCCAAGCGGTCTGTTTTGGCTCAGGGAAACTATTGCTGTTCGCTGTTCTGGGGGTAGAGTTCTTCTTACTAT
Source organism: Proteles cristata cristata (assembly GCA_017311185.1). Lineage (NCBI taxonomy): Eukaryota > Metazoa > Chordata > Mammalia > Carnivora > Hyaenidae > Proteles > Proteles cristata. The sequence goes on along the minus strand of JAESUZ010000214.1, from coordinate 830,155 downwards.
AAAATTTTAATTTACATGTACATCTGACCTAACAGCTTTATTTTAAAGAACCCTCTCTTTCCTACCCCTTACTCCTTTTACTTAAGATTGACAAAGAGTAAGAGAAATTTGAAAAAAACTAAATAACTTGAATTTTTAAATCACTTACCATATTCAGGTCCCATACTATTTTTTTTTTTAATATTTTCTTGTTTACTTTGAGAGAGAGAGAAGTAAGTAAGGAGCAGAGAGAGGGAGAGAGAGAGAGGGAGAGAGAGAATCCTAAGCAGACTCCTCACTGTCATTGTGGAGCTCAATGCGGGGCTTAAACTCATAAACCATGAGATCATGACCTGAGCCCAAACAAGAGTCAGATGCTTAACAGACTGAGCTACCTAGGCGCCCCCCCCCATACTATTTTCATATGGCCTTATAAAAGTGGGTTACCTAGTTCATTGAGTTAGACAAGATAAAAGGATTCAATCTTTTTTTAATATATGCTGTAAATGAAACTATGTAATAGGATGACTTGTTTGTCATCCAGTTCTTCTTTTCCACTGTTTTGAAGGGAAGATAGTTTTCTTGAGCAAAATCATAAGCTGTTTGGGTTTGCACTCTGCAAAGAATACTTCTTTGTCTTGATCTTGGCTCACTGATGGACATAACTGTTCTCTCTCCATCTTAACCTAAAATTCAAAATCATTGTGTTTGTAATTAGATATTTGCAGTTTCCTTGCATACGATAAAACTTGTGCTCTGCCTTATGAAGCAGAGCAATTTTATCTGATTTAAGAATTAATGCTGATACTTGAACTCATTTCAAGATCATTTTTTGCTAAATGAAATTGAAAGCAGCTACACTCAGCTGCCATTGGGATAATCCTGCTAAGAAGAAATTTAAAGGTAGATAAAATATTTGTTTAGGGAAGTGTTTGTTTTCTTACCTATGAAAATCAGGCCACAGGTTTTTAATCACTGAAGCTTTATCCTGAGTTATGTGAAGATTTAGCTGAGTTCTTTCCTTTTATGTCTCCTGGTGCCTTTTGTGACTAAATGCCAAATCTGAGCCCTTTAAGCATGTCAGGGTTGGTGTGCATAGGAAATGAAGAACAGCCTTAATAGTTCCTAAGAATTTTTGACATGACAGGATGAAAACAGTAATTGTAGTTTTTCAGATTCAGCAAAGCTTTTGAAATAGGACAGAGTTACACTGCCAAAAATCTGCAGTGCAGGCAAAAATTTTTTTGAAGATGCTTTTTTCAAAAGGCTGGAAAGATTTTAAACCAGCTAGTAAAGCAAGCCCCCCCAGCCCTCCTTTTCCACCTTCTCCTCTGCCACACATACTTGTTTAAAAAGCACATAGTGCAAAATTAACTTATTTCTGAGGAGAATGAGAATCAGAATTGGCTGTTTAGATTGGTTAGAAGTGCCTTGTTTCCCTACAAGGGAAAAAAAACGTCTCCTAAAAAAAATACATATAGCCACACACACACTTAGAGCCCTGATGAGTAAAATTAGTGTTTAACTTCCTTATTCATAGTCTTTGATCTCAGCCTTTGCACTTGATATACTTAGACTGTCAGTAAATAGTGGCATTTCTTTTTTTTTTTTTTGGAATGTTTATTTGTTTTGAGATGGGGGAGGGGCAGAGGGAGAGAGAGAATCCAAAGCAGGTCCCATGCTGTCAGTGCAGAGTTCACGTGGGGCTCGATCTCCTGAACCATGAGATCATGACCTGAGAATAATGGCGTTTCTAACCTGAACCTTTTATGATATAAAGATCCCAAATTAAAATATAAGAAAGGAAAACACTGAAATTGATAGACTAATAAATAACATGCTGTGGTTTAATTTGATGGCTTTTTAAATTGAGAGATTAAATCGATATGGCTAGATTGGGACTTAATTAAAACTGTGGTGCTAAATAGATAATTTAAAGAAATGGTTGAACATTTGTTTAAAATTTGGGGGTGTTTTTTGACTTTAAGGGATGTTACCTGACCAGGAACAGAACTTTGATTTCAATTCTTAAGCTAAGGGCTCATGAAGCTGTATAGATTCCGAATGAATTATTCAGTGTTCAGTAAACGCTGAAGCTTTAAATGTATCCCTTGTGACTTTTTCTTGTGAGATGGCGAACGCAAACAGGGCAGTGGCTCTGAGTATATAGTCTGACAAATACGCAGCACTTTTTTACTTCCAGTATCACTCTTCTTGTGCCTATGTGTTCCCAGTAGGCCTGAGGTAAAACCAAGTAAGAAGTTACAAAGGGACAAGAATGAGGAGAGAGGAGGAGGAAAAATACCCGTGGACGAATGCTGATTCCTATTTATTGCCGCAAATGTCAGTTGAAAAGTAGGCTTACTGGTGTCCCAGGTGGAATAGTTCTGTCACCAAGACGAAGAGCATTCATTAGTCAGGCAAACCATTGAATTTCTCTCCCTCTTGGTAAATCCTAGGGAAGGTTGAGTTTCTGTTCTACTCCTAAGACAGGCTTTAGATCCTGTTTCCTTGTTGCATTTTTTGTTGTTGTTGTTCCTGGTACCCCATCTAATTCCAAAGATTTGAGGTGGTTTGTAGTGAGGATATACATACAAGAGAAATGTTAAAGTCAGGGAGCTCAGAGACCATCAAGATGGAATGGGGAGAATTTTACCCGAAAACCAAGGAATGGTTATAATTACACTTGAGCATTAGAATGTAATAGTTTTCAAGCATTGGTATACTTGAACTAAATTCCAAAAAGAAATACGTCAATAATTACAGTTCTTATCTGATAAAAAAGAGCATAACAGTTTTTTGGGAGAGACCATTTTTCTAGTTCTCAATCCAAGAAAAGCTTGTCATATAAATCTTAACCCAAAATGATGATGAGCAATGTCTTCAATGGGAATTTTGCAGAAAATACGAAAATATTGTTGTATTGTTCTCTCTTGGATTGATCCCTAGAAGTTGAGGGTATCACTTTAGGCATAACCCAGCAAAAACATTTTAGTAGGAAACTAAACCAATGGTATGGTGCTTTGGGGTGATCTAACTATGCAGGGTGAGAGCAGAAAAAAAGAAAAACATAGAGGAATGTGTGATTATTATTACACTGTTTTTCCATGTAAGTTTGGTTGACTGCACTTTGATAGGATTGAATGGCAGTCTTTCGTACTAAGTTTTTGCTATTACTTGGAATGAAGATATACCGTGTTGTTGGTTGAAGCTACATGCCTCAGGTAATAGTTCAGAGCAGGCTTGTGTTTTGGAACACCCCACTTATTAGAGGTGGTAACAGGGATACTTATGATGAAGGCAATAATTTTTATTGAATATCTGTCTAAAATAGATACTTATTAGTTCCTTACTGAAAAAAATTCTGGTCTTGTGCAATAATATGGTCTTGAAGCTTTAAGGGAATCTTTTTTTTTTTTTTTACAAATAGTTTATTGTCAAATTAGTTTCCGCATAACACCCAGTGCTCATCCCCACAAGTGTCCTCCTCCATGCCCATCCCCCTCCCCCACATCCATCAGTCCTCAGTTTTTGTCAGCATTCAAGAGTCTCTCATGGTTTGCCTCTCTCCCTTTCCCCCACCATTTCCGCCCTTCTTCTCCCCCTTGTTCCTCAATTAAGTTCCTCCTAATCCTCCTATACGTGCAAACATATGATATTTGTCCTTCTCTGCCTGACTTATTTCGCTCAGCATAACACCCTCAAGGTCCATCCATGTTGCTACACATGGCCAGATTTCATTGTTTCTCATTGCCATGTAGTAGTCCATGGTATAGATAAACCACATCTTCTTGATCCATTCATCTGTTGATGGACACTTAGGCTCTTTCCATGTTTTAGCTATTGTGGAGAGTGCTGCTATGAACATTGGGGTCCATGTGCTCCTATGCATCAGCATTTCTGTATCCCTTGGGTAAATTCCTAGCAGTGCTATTGCTGGGTCATAGGGGAGTTCTATTGTTAGTTTCCTGAGGAACCTCCACACTGTTTTCCAGAGGGGCTGTACCAGTTTACATTCCCACCAACAGTGTAGGAGGGTGCCCGTTTCTCCACATCCTCGCCAGCATCTCGAGTTCTCTGATTTGCTCGTTTTAGCCACTCTGACTGGCGTGAGGTGGTATCTCAGTGTGGTTTTGATTTGTATTTCCCTGATGAGAGGGATGCTGAGCATCGTTTCATGTGTCTGTTGGCCATCTGGATGTCCTCTTTGGAGAAGTGTCTGTTCATATCTTCTGCCCATTTCTTCACTGGGTTGTTTGTTTTTTGGGTGTGGAGTTTGGTGAGTTCCTTATAGATTCTAGATATTAACCCTTTATCTGATATGTCATTTGCCACTATCTTTTCTAAGGGAATCATTACCATGAAGATTCCTAGGCTACAAAGGGTCTCCCTGTGGCATTGGTGCAGTATTAAGAGAACGTTTTTGTTTTGCTTTTTTAGGAATTGTCTTTTGGTCAATCCTAACTTCCTTTTGTCTTTGAGCTAGTACCACATTTTTTTCAGTGGCAGTGTAGGCATGTGTGCCCATTCTTCTCAAAATTGTCTAGAAAAGCTTTTTTCTCTTTAGAGTAGAAGACCCAGTCAGTGTTTCCCATAGATTTAAGTAGTACCTGTTTTATGTAAGGCATTGTGCCCAGCTGGGGATATAGGAGTGGACAAAATGGATAGACTCCTGGTCTCATGGTGAGCCCATTTGTAGCTGGGTTTCGCCTTCACAGTGCAAGCCCTTTTCCAGTTGAAGGATAAATCTGTTTAACCAGTCTGGGAAGGAAGCAGAATGGTGAGGTTTTACTTAACATGAAAGTAGGGGTGCCTGGCCGGCTCAGTCACTTAAGCCTCCGACTTCCGCTGAGGTCATGAACTCGCAGTTCGTGAGTTCGAGCCCCGCATCAGGCTCTGTGCTGACAGCTCAGAACCTGGAGCCTTGCTTCAGATTCTGTGTGTGTGTCTCTCTCTGTTTCTTCCTGCTCGCCCTCTGTCTCTTGCTCTCTCTCAAAAATAAGCAAACATTTTAAAAACAATTTTTAAAAAAACATGAAAGTAATACCTGCACCCATGAAATGAACGTAACATTGCATCTCAACTATATTTCAATTAAAATAAAGTCATACATACTAGTTTTAGAAAAGTCACAAATTATAGATAAACAAAAATATCACTTTTAATCTTACTGCTTAAAGATAATTACTGTTAATGCTGTGAAGTATATACTCTCAGACTTTTTAATATGCAAGTATGTATTTCTTCTTTGAGGTGTAATTTACTTACAGTAAAATGCACAGATCTTATTAAGTGTAGTTGATGGGTTTTGGCAAATGCGTACACTCATGTAACTTCAGCCAAATCAAGATGTAGTACATTTTCATCACTCTGTGAAGTTCCCTCATGACCTTTTCCAGTAAATTCACTTCTCCCAGCAGCAACTATTGTTCTGATTTCTATTTCCATAGATTAATTTAGCTTATTCTTAAATGTCATATAAATAAAATTCAGTCTATACACTTTTGTGTTTAGATTCTTTTGCACATGTTTTTTAATATTAACTTTTAATGGATAATACATTTACATGGCTCAAGATTTTAAAAATTCAAAGGATATGCAGTGAAGAGTTTCCTTTCCACTGCTATTCCAACCAAGTGGCCTGCTTTCCTCTCTAAAGACAATAGATTTTTCCAGAGATTTTTTTGTGTGTACAGGGAATATATATATATATATATATATAAATTTATATATATATAAATTTTCTTACCCCCATCTATTGCACAAATAGTACTATATAGCATGTACATTGTTGTGTAACTTTTCTTAAAACTTTAATATTTAATCTGTTGCCAATCTTTGGTTGTTCTAAACAATGCTTCAGTCAAACCCTGTGCACAGTTATTTTTCATGAGTGTAAGTATAACCTATTACCTCACATCAGGAGGTAGTATTGTCTGGTGGTTCTTTTGTGTGTGTGTGTGTGATAAGCTTGATCAGTGGGTTCAGGTATGGTTAGCCTGATCCATCATTTATAGAGCTCCCCTCTTTATATTTTCTCCAGCTTTTAGGCATTAAGTTTTAGCAGCCATTGCTACTCATTGTCTTCATCCATTATTTCATCAGGGGTTGCAAAACGGTGATACCCTAATTTCATCATTACTTCTGTGTTTATTAGTTGGAATTCTTCTTTAAAGAACTTCCCTTTATCAGCTGTGGTTGGATATGTAGCTGAATTCATAATTATTTCTTAGGTTTGGCTCCTAGAAATTGAATTGCTTGGACAAAGGGTTTCTATTGTTGAAGGCTTTTTATAAATATTGCTATTAGGATGTTCTACTGCTTTATGCCTCCATCATTGTTAGATGAGTAAAATACTGTTCACAGCTTATAGAAATAATGAAATAAAGCCTAAGAGATGGGCAACACATTAAACATCTTCATCAATCAGAACTGTCATTATTTGGCTTTTTTCTTGTGAGTACTAATAAACTGGTATTGGGATAACTGTAGTGTGACTTTGGAACTGCTTGTATTTCTAGCTGATGTGCATAGAACACAATTTTGAAATTAAGATGATTAGATAATATTGCTAGTTAAAAAAAACCTCCAACAGTTTCATTTTTGGTAACATTTGACTCTATATAATAACTATGTTTAAAATATAATGGCCCTCTAAAACAATTATAAAGATGTAACTTTTTCCCTTTGCAGTGACATTTGTCGGGGCAAACCCCTCGAGGTAGAGATGGCAGGGATAGAATACATGAACGATGATCCTGGCATGGTGGATGTTCTTTATGCCAAAGTCCATATGAAAGATGGCTCCAACAGGTATGTTTCTGGAATGCTTCTTTGTTTCCATCAAGAAGTGCCTGCAAGCAGTGCTAGAAGTTCAACAAGTTTTGATTCCTTTTTTCTGAGATCTTACTATTGAAATGAGTGTGTCACTTTTTTTTTTTTTTTAATTGTAAGCGATTATCTTTTTTTTTTTTTTTTAAATGTTTTATTTATTTCTAGGATAGAGAGACAGCGTGAACAGGGGAGGGTCAGAGAGAGAGGGAGTCACAGAATGAAACAGGCTCCAGGCTCTGAGCTGGCAGTCAGCACAGAGCCCGACGCGGGGCTCGAACCCACAAACCGCGAGATCATGACCTAAGCGAAAGTCGGACGCTTAACCGACTAAGCCACCCAGGCGCCCCAGTAAGCGATTATCTTAAAAGAAGAATTTGTTTTAGGAAAAGTATCAGATTTTAGTCTGATAATTATTGAGTTACTTGGATGGTGGATATTGATTGTAGCGATCTAGTTTTCATGATGTACGCTTTCTTCATGTTGTTCAGGCTAGGCTATAGGAGGCAGGAAGGATGGCATTTTAGGATGGTAGTTGCAAAAGTGACATAATGCAGATCTAGTGAGTACCAGGACAAAATGGGATGATAACTATACAGACTTTGTAAGATTACTAGGATTAAACTAATCTACATGAAATGCTTTGAACAGTGCTTAGCACATACAAACCTCACTAAAACACGTACCAACAAATGTTTACTGTTTTTTATTTTTGTTATTACCACACTTAGATCACTTCTGGGGATTTTCAGTCTACAACCCAGACTATTTCTGAGGCTAGCCTAGGCATCCAGAGCCATTTCTAATGTTAATGCCGTTTATTAGTCTATTCAAGGTCTTCTGTGAGCAGAGGAGCTAAACTTGAACTGGAGGTTTGTTTTTGTTGTCTTTTGATTAAGTCGGGATAGAACAGAGCTTACACTGAACCAGAAACCCTCTAGAGAAAATTAAAGTCTGTAGGCAGGTCCCCAAATTGATTCGCTTTTGTAGAGGATCTCTTGTAAGATTTCTCAGGGCGCCTGGGTGGCTTAGTCGGTTAAGCGTCTGACTTTCGCTTGGGTCATGATCTCGCGGTTCGTGGGTTCGAGCCCCGCAGCCAGTGCTGACTGCCAGCTCAGAGCCTGGAGCCTGTTTCAGAGTCTATGACTCCCTCTCTCTCTGACCCTCCGCTGCTCATGCTGTCTCTCTCTCTCCTAGAAATAAATAAAAAAAAAGAAAAAAGATTTCTCATCTATCTCAATTCAAATTGATAATCTCAGTTATCTTCTATCTCAATTCAATTGGAAGTGAATTTGGGGGAGGAGGGTAAAGAAGGAAAAGACGGTATAGAATCAGATGTTGTGTGTGTTTTGGACCAGGTTTGTCTTGGATACCTGCCATGTGCCTAAATAGCGTACTGATGACCTTGCCTTAAAAAGTAGGGATGCATTGTTCTTTTAGGACACTTCAGACCATTATGAGATTGGAATTTGATATCTGGTATGGGTCATTTACTTTCCATTGTAAGTTATAACAGTCTGATGTCCTCACCATTTATAGGGCTGCCGTGTATGAGGAAGATTACTTTTCAGTTTTGTGAACAAAAACTGAATGATAAGATAGTCGTTCTCAAACTTTTTGTTCTCATAATCACTTTAATTTCTTAAAAATTATTGATGACACCAAAGAGCTTTTCTTTATATGGATTATAGTTCTCAATATTTACCTTATTAGAAATTAAGATTAGAAATTTAGTACTTGATAGTTCATTAAAAATAGTAGTATTTTTAGTAATTACTAAAAATTGTAATTGTTATTAATAACACAAATAATATTTGTGTATTTTTGTTTACATAAATATATTTTTTCATGAAAAATCTATTTCCCAAACCAAAAATATTTAGTGAGAAGATAGGCATTGTTTTACATTTTTGTCAGTTTCCTTAATGGAAGACAGCTGGGTCTGAATAGAGAAGCAGATATCTGCTTGCAATATGTTGTTTGGATTGACGTATACGAGAAAATCTGGACTCACACAGAAACGTATTTGGAAAAATCAAGAGTACTTTCATGGTGTTCTCAGACAATTCTGGATATATGATGCTACACTAAAACTTGACAAGCTAATAGTTTCGTAGAGGTCAGAAACCCTATCAGCAAACATTTCATACTCTTGCACTAAAAATCCATTGATCTCTTTTACATTTTGACTGGACCTTTAACCTATGCACAATTTGGTATTGGTCATTTAGAAAATACTGGTCCACTGAGTTATGCACATCTTCCAAATGTGGACACATTTCATTATGCAGTATTAAACACGTATTGATTGCACTACTAGTTTCACCACAGTCTTTAAGTATTAGGAAGCAGAGACACATTTTCTAAAAATCTTATTTTCACTTGAAAGCTTAAATTTTGTTATTGACCCAAAATACTGTTTTCCTTGAAGTTCTTTTTTGAGAAAATGTCTGTCAGATAGCCAAGTCTGAATAACCATAATTTGTCTGTCAGTTGTTCTTTCTAGTAAAAATAGTGTTCGTGGACAAAGAGGCTGGTCCAGCTCCAGCTCTGATAACCTCACAAGTGCTTTTCCTCTGGACAGCTGTCTGCGTCCACATACAGCCCACCCGCCCCATCCAGACTGCTGAGTGCATCCAACAGGCGTATTAAAAAGACATGTGCTCAAGGCCTGAGATTTAATCAAATTCATTATTTTTACAGTTTCATCAAGGATAAGTGAAACTAGTTTTCTCCAAAACTGTCAATGTATAGTGAAGAATATACTATTGCTTGTACAATATGCTTCTGCTGCCTGAGTTCATACTAAGGTGCCAGCAGTTCTGTTGTTGTTGTTGTTTTGTTTAAGAAAATTTCTTTTAATATTTATTTTTTGAGAGAGAGAGAGTGAGAGACAACGTGAGCCGGGTAGGGCAGAGAGAGAGGGAGACACAGAATCCAAAGCAGGCTCCCAGCTGTCAGTCAGAGCCTGATGTGGGGCTCGAACTCACAAACTGAGAGGTCATGACCTGAGCTGAAGTTGGATACCTAACCACCTAACCGACTGAGCCACCCAGGCGCTGCAAGGTGCCAGTAATTTTACTCAGCATTCCTTTTTTACCATCTGTTCAAATGTCATCTCCATGAAAAAGCCAGACGGTGTCATAGAATTCTTGTAAACATAGTTGTGATGTCATGGACTCCTCTAAGAGAGTCTCAGGAATCTCCAAAGGTCCACAGACCATACTTCAGCAGCCTTTGATCTAACACTGAAGATTGCCTAGTTTCTGGGGAAATTATAACTAACGTTTTTTTTAGCAATCACTCTTACCTGGCGTTGTGCTTACATCGTATTATCTCCATTTTATCTTTGCAGCATCTGTATAAACTGGGTAGTATTCGACTGCCTGTTTTATAGATAGGCAGGTTCAGTGAGTTTAAGTAGTTTGACTAAGGAACACATATCGGGCAAAACCGTGCTCTGAATCCCTATGCCGGAATAAAGAAGGTTTTCAGTGTGTGTATGCTAGGTTGAGTAGGATAGACTATGTTCCAATTCTTGCTTCCACTTTTTTTTTTTTGAAAGCTGCAAAATTTACATAACATAAAATTCACATGTAAAAGTGTGATCCCCTTTTTTTTGAAAGTGGTAAAATTCATATAACATAAAAACACCATTTTAAAGTATATAATTCATTAGGATTAAGGACATTAGCAACATTGTGCAACCACCCCCACCAGTGTTTCACACATTTTTATCACCCCCAAAATGGAATTCTGTACCCATGAAGCAGTCACTCTTCCATATCCCTCTCCACTCTTCTCTCTCCTCTGTTCTCTCCCCAGCTCCTGGCAACCACTAATCTAGTGTCACTGTGGATTTGCCTATTCTGGGTATTTCCTATAAATGGAACCACACAATATGTTTCCCTTTGTGCCTGACTTCTTTCACTCAGCATAATGTTTTCCAGGGCTCATCCCTATTGTAACGTGTATCAGACTTCACTCCTTTTTGTGGCCGAATAACATTCCTTTGTATGAGATACCACATTTCACGTTGATCCATTCATCAGTTAATGGACATTTGGGTTATTTCTACCTTTTGGCTATTGTAAATGGAGTGGTCTTCAGTTCTTTTGGGCTGACTCTTAAAATGTACTACATTTTTTATTTCCTTGATTAACCTTATAGTTTTATAGGGCATCATAGCCACTTAACCTGACCTCTGTTAATTTGTTTTCTTACTATCTGTTATGGGGTTTATTTAATTTTTGTTCATACTGGTTTAAACCTTACTGTTGTAAAACTGAAACCTGTGATAATTTATAGACATACAGTTAACATGAAGCTCTGTGGAAAATTTACATGGGATTACAGCAATAAAATACTGAATTTTTCCTAATCTATGGCTTCAAGTCTGCATATGTCATAGACTCCACAGTTTTTATTTACTCTATTCTTGAGGGCCCCCAGAGGGAAAAAGAGAGGTTCCTGGGAAGAGATAATAAAATCATTTCTTTGAGTTTTTCCATTGGATAGCTTTACCTTTTTCTTTAATAGTTAGATTCTTGGTTCGATAGAAGGTCTTTAAGTGTAAAGAATAATATGTTTTTGAGACTGGAAGAAAATAAGAGCCATGGAAGTTAGGTGGCTTTTGAAGACAAGGCTCAGCAATGATTGATGCCCACAGTAATGGAACAGTGAGTGCTCCAAAGGCGAATACACCCATTATTTTCCCAAAGATCCAGCCCTTAATATTTTGCACACTTACTGTTGTCAAGGCTTTATAAATTGAAAGGTCTTATGAAATATCCACTGAATCCATTAGTGTGATCAACCAAGAACATTTTTGAATAATTCCCATCCCTCTTATTGCTCCTTTTTTTTTCCTTTTGCCCATTCCTCTTTCACAGAGAGAGACATGTTTATGTTATTTCAAAAAGATTTGTAAATTCTCTCTTCAGATTTGTGGGAATTACTAAGAGACTTAACATCCTCTTATTTAATTCAATTTTAAAGCTATTCAAATGCTTCCTTTGTGCAGGGCATTTTGGAAGGCTGTGCAAATTGATACGAATTGAGTAAGACATGGTCTGTTTTAAAGGAACATTAAATCTTTTTGTTTATATGAAGAGATACCGCTCAAGACAAGAGGCATGGGAGAGAGACCATGTTGTAAGAAAAGTACATTCAAGTTTCTTTGTATGATTTCATATAGTTTAAATCAGAGATTCCTTTTCTTAAAAAGATTGAATGTGAAATACCTGACCTTTAAAAGGATGGAACCGCTTAGATCAGATTTGTCCTCGGGAAACTCAAAGCTAGGGCGGTGGAGGTTCACTTACTGATGCATCCTTGGGTCTGGTAAAGCATGACTGGGTAGGGAAGCTGCAGCAGTCTTTTACTCATTACTTAGTAGTCAGCTGTTGCTAAGACTTAAGTGCTGAACACAGTGGCTGTTCTGTTCCGTCTGCTACTGTCACACAAGTGTCCATCCTTGTGCCTGTAAGAAGAATGGCTTCCTCACATTTTCCTGACAATACAAAGTCAACTCAACTTCCTTTTTCCCTCACAGTCTACTATTTTCATCCCCCCTAGCCCACTCTCTGAACAATGGCATGCATTATCTCTGATAAGGCTAATCTCTTTTTCACCTGACCTCGTTCCTTCTTTTTGCTTCAAAGACCTGGCTCCCTGAGTTATCCCACCCTGTAAGTGCATTTCCAGGCTTCTTTTCCCTCCAGCATTTTCCAGCGCCCAGCACCTGTGGTGCAGTAGACTCCAGGGCTTCCATCTTAAGGAGGAGGCAGATGTCAGTAATTAGGGTACAGTCGGGTGAGGGCTTTGGTTGAGAATCTAGGAGTGCCTAGATGGGCAGCAAAACTCTGCTCGTGGGTGAGCAAGTTTTATAAAGGAAGACTTTACAGAGTACGTTTCTTTGCTGAATAAGGAGTTCATGGCCCAAGAGAGTAGCAGTTTAGGAAAAGGGAATAATAGTAAGGACAGATCTAGAGGCACCGTTTTATACCATGTAAAAAGGATGTTGGATTTTTATTTGATCATTTGTTTATTCAACAAAAATTTATCGAGTGCCTGTTTGCCAGGCACCGTGCTAGGCTGTGAATATAGACTGGTGAATAAAGCCAGGCGCAATCATTATCCTTATGTTGTTTACAGACTAATGGAGGAAACGGATGCTAATAATGACACAGAAATGTATAGTTGACCTTTGAACAACATGGATTTGAACGGCACGAATCCACTTACTTGCAGACTTTTTTAGTAAATACAGTACAGAACTGTAAATCTATTTTCCCTACGATTTTCTCAATAACATTTTCTTTTCTCTAGCTTACTTTATTGTAGGAATACAGTATTTAATACATATAACGTACAAAATGTGTGTTAATGGACTGTTTATGTTACCAGTAAGGCTTCCCATCAACTGTAGACTGTCAGTAGTTATTAAATTTTGGAGGACTCAAAAGTTTTCCATTGATTTTCAACTGCATGGGGCTCAGAGCATTGTTCTGGGGTCAACTGTAATTGCAAAGTGTGATAAAAGTGAGGGGGGAGGGATGGTGCTCCATTAAAGAGGAAACTATCATAGCAATGTGGACTGGGGGAGGGCAGAGTCAGGGAAAGCTCCGAGGAACTGATATTGAATTGAGATCTAAAGGGCTGAGAGATTGCAGGCAAAGGAGAGGTGGGAAGGCTCTTCCCACCTTTTGTTCTAGGCAAAAGAAAATATAAAGCAAAAGCCTGAGACAAGAGACAGTCTAGCAGATTCCAGGTATGGATGAGGTTTAATAAGGGAGAGGGTGGGGTAACAGGAGATGGCTATGCGAAGAAATTAGAGCGGTGTGGATTGACAGTGGTAATAGATAAGAGAAAGAAGATTGAACAGAAGCAGAATAACTAAAAAGAGATCCATATCAAGGTAAATGCGATGAGACTGCAGAGCACTAAAGCCAGAGAAGATCTCGAAAGAAGTCAGCCACAAAGGAGTGGCAGTTATAAGTATCCCTTAGTAACATAGTGGAAGTGAAAAGACAACAGAATGTTTTCTAGAGGAAATAATGGTCAACCTGGAATTGTGCACTTGGAAAAAAAAATCTTTAAGAACAAAGGTGAAATGAAGACTGTTATAGATGAACAAAATCTCTGAGACTTTATCTCTGTGAGATCTGCCGTACAGAAATGAATAAAAGCTATATTTCAGAAAAGAGAAAAGGAATCCAGAATGTCTGAGATGCCGGAAGGTTAGTATGAGATGCAGAAAAGAATGGTGGATATATAAAGTGGCAAACATTGTGTGTATAAAATACCTTTTATGTAATTTGAGAGAGTTGTGTTTTTTATTGTTGTTTTTAATTTTTTCTTAATGTTTTATTTCTGAGAGAGAGAGAGACAGAGTGAACAGGGGAGGGTCAGAGAGAGAGGGAGATACAGAATCTGAAACAGCCTCCAGGCTCTGAGCTGGTTGTCAGCACAGCTCGACGCAGGGCTCAAACCCACAAACTGTAAGATCATGACCTGAGCCGAAGTTGGACGTTTAACCGACTGAGCCACCCAGGCGCCCTTGTTGTTTTTAAAGTAGGCTGTATGTCCAGTGTGGAGCTCAATGCAGGGCTTGAACTCACAACCCTGAGATTAAGACCTGAGCTGAGATAGAGTCAGATGCTCAGCTGACTGAGCCACGCAGATGCCCCATGTATTTGGGAGAGTTAAGAAAAAACTGAGGCAATCTCCCAGTTCATGGGTTCGAGCCCTGTGTCAGGCTCTGCGCTGATGGCATGGAAACTGCTTGGGATTCTCTCTCTCTCCCCATCTCCTTGCTCCTCCCCTGCTCATGCTGTCTCTGCCTCTCTCAAAATAAATAAACAAACTTTAAAAAAAAAGATAGAACTAACATTGTTCAGTTAACATAACTGTCAGCTAAGAGCACTGTAAATCAAGACTAAGAATTTGGAGTTGAGGGGCGCCTGGGTGGCTTAGTCGGTTAAGCGTCTGACTTTCGCTTAGGCCATGATCTCACGGTTCATAGGCTCGGGCCCCGCGTCGGGCTCTGTGCTGACTGCCAGCTCAGAGCCTGGAGCCTGTTTCAGTCTGTGACTCACTTTTTCTCTGACCCTCCCCTGCTCACGCTGTTTCTCGCTCTCCTAGAAATAAATAAAACATTTAAAAAAAAATTTGGAGTTGAAATATTCTAGTTTTTTTAATTATTATTTCAGGAGAGTGACATTAAGATATTTCTTTAACTATGTTAAGCTAAATGCACATAGGAAAATTTTAAAAGTAAATCTGAAAGAGAGTACATAAATAATAAGCAAGTAGAAAAAGGACAAAGGAACAAATGGAAATTTAATCCAAAAATGAGCAAGAAGTGTAGAAAAAAGTGGAATGAGTATTTAAATGTAAGACAGCAAGAAGTCCATATATATATATATGTTAATGATACATGTTAATAAATAAACTTACTGCTTAAGAAAGAGATTATAAGATAGATATAAACAAAATTCAGTTTTATGCTCTTTACCAGAGATACATCCATCCATGAGGTTGCAGTAGTAGAAAGGAAAAAGATACACTAGGCAAATACCAAAATGAAGTTATGAAGTTGGCATAACAATTCATATTAGTAACAGAGTACTATTACATAATGATAAGCAATTTACCAAGATGTTATAATTTTAAACTTGTACCCACTAGAGCAGCCCCAAAGTAGATTCAGCCAAATTTGTATAAATAATTTTTTAATGGGGAGAAATTGAGAAATCCATCATCATGGGAGGAGATTGTGACATATCTTCCAACTATTGATAGGCCAAGCAGATGTAAAGTCAGTAAAGATACAGAAGTGCTTTTTTTTAACTTAATTTTTTTTAAGACAGAGAATGCACATGTGTGAGTTGCAGAAGGGCAGAGACAGAGAGAATCCCACAGGGTTCAATGAGGGGCTCACACTCATAAACTGTGAGATCATGACCTGAGCTGAAATCAAGATTCAGTTGCTTAACTAACTGACAACTTTACCCAGGCACCCTGACACTGAAGATTTTAATAATTGACAAGTTTAAAAACAATGATGGCACAAAAACAGACCATCAAGTCAATCAAACACAACAGGGAACCCAGAAATCGACCCACAAATGTATGGCCAACGAATCTTTGACAAAGCAGGAAAGAACATTCAATGGAATAGAGACAATCTCTTTAACAAAGGGTGCTGGGAAAAGTGGACAGCAACATGTAGAAAAACTAACTGGACCACTTTCTGACACCATGCACAAAAATAAACTCAAAATGGATGAAGGACCTAAACAAAAGAAGCCATCAAAATCCTAGAGGAAAAAGCAGGCAAAAACCTCTTTGACCTTGGCCACAGCAATTTCTTACTCAACACGTCTCTAGAGGCATGGGAAACAAAAGCAAAAATGAGCTCTTAGAACCTCATCAAAATAAAAAGCTTCTGCACAGTGAAGGAAACAATCAGCAAAAGTACAAGGTAACCGACAGAATAGGAGATATTTGCAAATGATCTATCAAATAAAGGGTTAGAATCCACAATCTATAAAGAACTTATCAAACTCAGCATCCAAAAAACAAATAATCCAGTGAAGAAATGGACAGAAGACATGAATAGACACTTTTCCAGAGAAGACAATCAGATGGTTAGCAGACTCATGAAAAAATGCTCAACATCACTCACCATCAGGGAAATACATATCAAAACCACAATGAGATACCACCTCACACCTGTCAGAATGGCTGACATTAACAACTCAGGCAACAACAGATGTTGGCAAGGATGCAGAGAAAGAGGATCTCTTTTGCATGGCTGGTGGGAATGCAAACTGGTGCAGCCACTCTGGAAAACAGTATGGAGGTTCCTCAAAAAATTAAAAATAGAACTACCCTATGACCCAGCAATTGCACTATTAGGTATTTATCCAAGGGATACAGGTGTGCTGTTTCAAAGGGGCACATGCACCCCAATGTTTATAGCAGCACCGTTGACAATAGCCAAAGTATGGAAAGAGCCTAAATGTCCATCGATGGATGAATGGATAAAGATGTGGTATATATATATGGAATGGAGTATTACTCAGCAATCAAAAAGAACAAAATCTTGCCATTTGCAACTACATGGATGGAACTCGAAGGTATTATGCTAAGTGAAATTAATAGAAAGGCAAATATCATATGAGAGGAATTTAAGATGCAAAGCATAATGGAAGAAGGGAAGGAAAATAATATAAAAACAAGGAGGGGACAAAACTTAAGAGACTCTTAAATACAGAGAACAAACAGGATTGCTGGAGGGGTGGTGGGTGAGGGGATGGGCTAAATGAGTAAGGGGTATTAGAGAGGACACTTGCTGGGATGAGTACTGGGTGTTATATGTACAAGATGAATTACTAGAATCTACTCCTGAAATCATTTTAGCATTATATGCTTGGATATAAATTAAAAAATAGGGGCGCCTGGGTGGCTTAGTTGGTTAAGCGTCCGACTTTCGCTTAGGTCATGATCTCGCGGTTTGTGGGTTCGGGCCCCGCGTCGGGCTCTGTGCTGACTGCCAGCTAAGAGCCTGGAGCCTGTTTCAGTCTGTGACTCCCTCTCTCTGACCCTCCCCTGCTCACACTGTCTCTCTCTCTCTCTCCTAGAAATAAATAAAACATTAAAAAAAAAATAAACAAGTAAATTTTAAAAAATGAACAAGTTTAATGTAATAGTCATTTCTGGAATTATACACCCAGCAATTTAAAGAATTCATATTCTTTTCAGGCATATGGGACAATTGAAAAAAATTGATTACACAGTAGATTGTAAAGTAAGGCTTGATACATTTCAGTCAGTTGGTATTTTACAAATCACATTTTCTGACCAGAAATACAGCAAGGTTATCTACAATTACCAAGTTATTAGAAATAAGAAGAGAGTTTAACTAAGTGATTTGCTATAAATTAGTATAGTAATATATACCAGCAGCAGACAGAAAATGTCATTTATGAAAGACACCAGCCCTGTGACTTGCTTTGACTAATGGAATGGGACAGGAATGATTTGTAAAACTGTCATTGCTAGGCTTTAAGAGATCTTGCAGCTCTTTTGTTTTCAAAGTTAACCTCTTAGGACCCAGTTGCTACTTAGGGAAGTCCAAACTCTCTGGCTGGAAAAAGAGACCTCAAGGAAAAGAATTAAGGTTTCCTAGTTGACAGCCAGCACCAAGGTTCCAGTCATGTGAATGGGGCCATCTTGGATCCCCCAGATTGGGTGTAGCCCTCTGAAGAGGAAACAGATCAAAAAAGTAAATAGAATAATTAGAAGTTATAGTAGGGTCTACGAAAGAAACAAGAGGATAAGAAGAATAACATAGGGGGACCTACTTGTAGATGCAGTGGTCAAGGAAGGCATCTCTAAGGAGTTCAGACTGAAAAGACACAAAGGGATGGTGGTAAGAGTGTACGAGGCAGAGGGAGGAGCAAGTGCAAAGACCCTGAGAAAGGGCCTTGTGTGTTTCAGCACTTAAAGAAGGCCAGGAAGATAAACAAGGGAAATGAGGCCAGAGAGGCAGACAGAGACTAGATCACACAAGGTCTAGACAGTTGGTCTAGAATTTGTATTTTTTGCCCTAGGTGCACCAAAAGGTTTTAAGCAATATAGTGACATGATATTTTTAAAAAGGTCATGTGTGGGAGAATGAGTTAGAGGGGGAAAGAATGCAAGTGGGGAAATCAGGTCATACTGCAACCTAGGCTAGAGGTGAAAATAAGTAGCCAGGTTAGAGCAATTAACAATGAGCAAATGAAAAATCAATAAAAAGGCACCATCCATTTATTTAAACAAAACCCTTAGGTACTTAGGAAATAACTCTAATAAAGTACGAGTAAGACCTTTTTGCAGAAAATTATAAATTATAAGTTATGGTATAATTATAACTTATAAATTACATTATATATACATGAGAGATTGCTCATGTTCATTGATAGACTTCGTTTCATAAAGATGTCAATTCTACCCAAATGGATCTATACAAATGCATTGAATTGAAGAGCCAGGAATGGGAGGGGGAAGCTAAAAGGCATTCGAGGAAGCCAGGTGAGAAACAAGGCCTGAACTAGCACAGGAGCTATGAGAATTGGTACATGGATGCAAGAAGAGTAAAATCTGCTTGATTTGGCAGTTTTCTGAAGGTGGTGTGTAGGAGTCAGATGAGTAGGACCCATTATGACTAAGCTGGTTTATCTCAGGAATACAAAGATAAAGTAAGACCAGGAAATCTAATCACATCCAACTCAATAGATCAAATTTAAAAATAATGTCTAAATGCCTAAAAGCCTTTTGATGAAATTCAGCCTATTTTTTTCATTACAAACTTTCAGAAAGTAGAAAGATATTGCCTAATATGATAAATATCTATTTTAAAGCAGAAGCCAACAATCCTACCGAATAGTAATTTACTGGGTTTATTATTGCCATTATATTCAGAAATAAAGCATGATTGCCTGTAATCACCATCGCTCTTAAACACATTGTTCAGAAAGTTCATGCTGAATCCTAAGCTGTAAAACAGAAGACAGCTGAAGACAAAAATTGCCATTGAGGATAACATTGTAGTCTATTAAAAAAAAAAAAACTCTAAAATTGATAAGAAATCAGTAAAAGTACTAATAAGTATAATAAGTGGTTGGACAAAAGATAAACACCCCAAAACAAGTAGTGCAGTACTAACAAATTGTTAGTTCTGGACACCATTTTAGACACCATAAGAGGTACAAAAATGGTTAAAATAACCCTTATTTTAAGGACTTGAAATCTACTTAAGCACTCAACCATTAAAAGAAAACACAAATTTTAAAAAGAAAACTAAGTAGATGTTTGATAAATGACACAAGAAGGTCACTGCTGCTAAAGGTATAAATTAGGATAAGCTTTTCAGAAAGCAAGCTGGCACTTTATACCAAGAGTTTTATTTTATACTCCTTCAACTTGCTCCCTATGGGAATTTTTCTATGGAATTAATCAGATATGTGAACAGATCACTGTATGTGGGAGATAGATCTATTCCAGTATTGCATATAACAGTATATACTGGAAACAATGTAAATATTCATCACAAGCAGAAGAGTGAGAAATAAACTATTGGACATCTGTAGAGTAGAGAATACTAGGAATTGACTAAAAATTATGTTTTAGAAAAATGGCAGATATATAGAGTATTATGTGATGAAAATGGATTACAAAACAATTTATAAATTTACATTTACTTTTCTCCCCCTCAGAAGTGGAAGAGAGAGCAAGAGAGAAATAAATCTGTTAATCTCAATACATAAAAATCTTATCAGTGGTTCTTTCTGGATAGCAAGAGATTATTTTTTTCCCTTTAGCTTATCTGATTTTGCTTTTCAATAATGTGAATATAACAGGAAAGTGTTATACCTGTCCAGCTTCACTTGGCCAGGTCAGGGTCAGCAGTAATTAGTGTGTATTTGTAAGTGGTAGAATTATAGTTTGACCTGGCTATGACTGTGAAGCCTGTGTTCATGCTGGGACAGAAAGGGGGATTAGGAGTAATTGGAGACAGGGGCGCTTGGGTGGCTTAGTAGGTTAGGCGTTCGACTTTGGCTCATATCATGATCTCATGGTTTGTGAGTTCAAGCCCTGTGTCGGGCTCTGTGCTGACAGCTCAGAGCCTGGAGCCTGCTTCGGATTCTGTGCCTCTCTCTCTCTCCCCCTCTCCCATTCTCATCCTGTCTCTCTCAAAAATAAGTAATAAAACATTAAAAAATTAAAAAAAAAAAAAGAGAGAGAAGCCTTAGAGACAGACTATTCTTTTGAGAAGTTTGGTGAAAAGACGATGAGACAAGTGCATGTATATGTGCAGTTAAGAGTTAAATTCCACAGCTGTGCAGCCTGGCGTATCTGTACCATCTTTCAGCTTGCCATCTTCCTTTTGCAGCCAAGCTTCTTCTCTTTACATTGTTTTCTCTTAGGGATATAAAGGTTTACAAATGGGTAAAGTGAAAATTAACTGGCTCCCTTACCCTCTGCCCTGACCCTCCCAGTTTTCCTCCCCAGGACATGGTACATAGAACAAACAATACTGAGAGTCATTGTATTCTATGCATATTAATTTACACAAACAAGACCACATTACACACATGGATTGACAGTTCATTCTTCTCATAGCACATAACCTAGAAATTACTTTTATGTCAGTGCATATATAGATCCCATGAAATAAAACTACATTTGCCCTTCTGAGCTATAGCCTATATGTCATAGGACTTATTTGTTTAGAAATTTCCCATCAGAAATGCAAATCAAAACTATAATGAGATATCACCTCACACCCATCAGAATGGCTAAAATCAACAACACAAAAACAAGTGTTGATGAGGATGTGGAGAAAGGGGAAACCCTCCTGCACTGTTGGTGGGAATGCAGACTTGTGCAGCCACTCTGGAAAACAGTATGGAGGTTCCTCAAAAAGTTAAAAATAGAACTACCCTATGACCCAGAAATTGCATTACTAGGTATTTTCCCAAATAATACAAAAACACTAATTCAAAGGGATACATCAACCCTGATGTTTATAGCAGCAGCATCAATAATAGCCAAATTATGGAAACAGCCCAGGTATCCATTGATTGATGAGTCGATAAAGATGTGTGTGTATATACACATACACATACATACATACATACATACATACATACAGTAGAATATTATTCAGCCATCAAAAAGAATAAAATCTTGCCATTTGCAGCGATATGGATGGAGCTAGAGAGTATTATGCTAAGCGAAACAAGTCAGTCAGAGAAAGACAAATACCATATGATTCCACTCATGTAGAATTTAAGAAACAAGGCAAACGAGCAAAGGGGAAAAATAAAGGCTGACCAAAAAACAGACTCTTACCTATAGAGAACAAAGTGATGGTTAGCAGAGGGGAGTTGGGTAGAGGGGATGAGTAAAATAGGTGATGGGAAGTAAAAAGTACACTTGGGGTGATGAGTACTGGGGTGATTTATGGAAGTGTTGAATATTATACACCTGGAACTAATATTACACTGTGTGTTAACTAACTGGTATTTAAATAAAAACTTGAAAAAAAGAGAAAAAATCTACCTTCATTTCTTATCTTTTTTTTTTTTTTTAATGTTTATTCAGTTTTGAGGGATAGAGGGAGACATAGAATCCGAAGCAGGCTCCAGGCTCTGAGCTACCTTCACAGAGCCTGATGCGGGGCTTGAATCCACAAACTGCGAGATCATGACCTGAGCCAAAGTCAAATGCCCGACTGACTGAGCCACCCAGGTGCCCCTCATACCTTTTAAATTAATTAATATTCCTCAGTCTAGCACTCAAGATCTTCCAGTGTGAAACCAACTTAATATTTCAACTTGATCTTCCACTGCTTTGCACTTGCCCCAAGCCCTAGCCAACTTCACTGCTTACTGATGATTCTTTGGGTCTTTCTTAGTATTGTTTCTTGTGACTAAAACTTCTCTCATGTTACTCCTCATCTTTTTGTATTCTCATGCTGTCTTTCCTTACAGCCATCTTTTCCCTTTTCTTAAATGGACTATAAGATTCTTCAGGGCAGGGAGTACTCTTATTCAGCACTGTATACCCAGTGACTTTTAAAATTCAAGTTCATAGATGTTCAGTGAATGTTATTCACCTAAGTTATTCACTCATTCAGCAAATATACAAGACGAATTGAGTACTGTTAGCTTCTCGTCCTAAGCTCATCCTCCTAACAGCCTATTCTGTTCCCAAACCTGCTATACTCGCTTCCACGTTTAAATTACCTGAAGCACTTTGTATTGCTTATGTCATTACCAAAGTCTTCTTTATAGTTATTGTAGTAGATTATAAGCTCCTTAATAATAAGGGCTATATTTGCTTAATCTTTTTTCTTAAGGCTTATTCTGAGAAAGAGGGAGAGGGAGAGGCAGAGAGAGGGGAACAGAGAGAATCCCAAGCAGGCTCTGCACCATCACAGAGCCCCATACAGGGCCTGAACTCATGAACCACAAGATCATGACCTGAGCTGAAATCAAGAGTTGAACACTTAACCACCTGAGCCACCCAGGCACCCCTTGTGTAGTTCTTCATTTTCATAGTGACTAGCATAATGCCTGTATGCAATAGTCACTCAGGAAATAGTAATTGTATGGGATTGAATTAAACGGGGGAAAAAATCCAAACAAAAGCCTGGGATTTGCACTTTCTAGGAAGTCAGTGATCTTTCTGCAATACAAATCCTTATCTGTAAAGATGGCTCTGGAATGCTTGAGCTCTAGAGTGCTTATGGGCCTTTTAAACTAAGAGCTTAGATTTAAGGCATTAATAACTGGCTTCTGTTTTCAGACTCAAAGCGCTGTCTAAATGATAAAGCTGCTTAAGAATAATTCAGCGTTTTTCACATAGCAACCCTATATTATTTTTAATTCAGTTAAGAGGAAGCAAAGGCATAGAGAAGCTCTGTGACTCATGTATAGTCAAACAGGAAAGGATCAATGAAGAAAGAATCAGAAGGCTGTACTGTTAGAATTATATGGACATATTGTCCAATGTGGTATATATGACATCAAACTGAAATTTAGTGACTGTACCAAGTACCTTTAAATTCTTTTAATAGAACTCCAGAATATTTGTCATCTGTGAATCATGTGTGCGTGCAACAGCTCTTGACTGAGAACTGATTCTGTGTCAATTAGGCATTAATTTAGGTGCCAGAGTGAAACAGGGAATAAGATAAAGAGCCAGCGTTTGTGGATTGCACAGTGAGTTGATAACAGAGCAGAACCAACTTGGATTCTGGTCTCTGTCCTGACTGGGAGCAGCTCAGCCTGTCTGTGCTTCACTCTTCTTGCATAAAATGAGAGGTTAGACTAGAACTTTTTAAAGGACTTCAGTTCCTTCAGAGTCCTAAGTCTGTGAATTGGACAGAAATCTTAATTTTACAGAAAGAGCTGGGAATTGGTTTCTTTCATTTAGTCTGTTTAATTTCCTTCCTCTAATATTTCTTGCTCCCTGTTTCTATCTAGTTGAACTCCCTATTCACTTCTTTTTCTTTAATAGAGGAGAAGAGAAAAGAAGGGCACCATTCTGCTGTGACTTGTAATTGAGGTAAATCTTGCAGTCCTTGGTTGTGTTCAGACTTAAGTTATGTTGTAGCGTTTAGAAGTATTTCAAAACCTTATGTTCTGTCATGATGTTAGTTAATCAGAAACTTTAGACCCAAGATAACATAGGTCTTGGCTTACAGATCCATATGCACAATTAATTGAATCAGTTAACCATAAAATTAGAGTTCTGTGCAGTGTGAATAGATTTTATTTTCCCCTTAGGAATGTAGGGACAAAGTCATTTTCATCCTTTCCCCCTTTATAGTGCAGTCCTTAAGGTGTGTACTCGGAAGCCACATGGCATGCATTCTGATTTGGGGTCTGCCACCTGTTAGATGATTTGGTCAAGTTTTATAACTTCTCTGTGCCTTAGTTTCCTCACTGGTAAAATAGGAATAATAATTCATTGTGAGGATTAAATGTGTTAACAGATCTCAAGTGCTTGGATTAGTGCCTGCCACCACTCTAGCTGACCTCTGTACCTCTGGTCTCTTCTCCTTCTGAAGTGTTTTTCTATTCTGCTACAGAGTCAGCCTTCAGAAATGGACACCTGACCACGTCGTTCTCTTTTTTGTTTTTTTTTAATCTTTTAAAAACTTATTTTATTTATTTATTTTTTTATTTCTAGGAGAGAGAGAAAGAGAGAGACAGCATGAGCAGGGGAGGGTCAGAGAGAGAGGGAGACACAGACTCTGAAATAGGCTCTAGGCTCCGAGCTGGCAGTCAGCACAGAGCCCGATGCGGGGCTCGAACCCACGAACCGCGAGATCATGACCCAAGCGAAAGTCGGACGCTCAACCGACTAAGCCACCCAGGCGCCCCATTAAAAAATTATTTTTAATGTTTATTTTTAAGAGAGAGACAGATCATGAGCCAGGGAAGGACAGAGAGAGAGGGAGACACAGAATCTGAAGCAGGCTCCAGGCTCCGAGCTGTCAGCACAGAACCCGACGTGGGGCTCAAACTCACAAACAGCCAAAGTCAGACGCTTAACCGACTGAGCCACCCAGGCACCCCTGATTGTTCTCTTTTTTAAATCTCCGTGGCTTCCAATGATCTGACCACTGCTCATACCAGCTCATTTCCACAGTTCCTTTCCCTTCATTCTCTGCCGTAGCTATATTCAGTAATCAGTTTTCCAAATAAGATGTGATTGTGCATGCCTTGCCATCTTCTGCTTGAAGTGTCCTTCTTTCACTGGTTTTATCTGCACATCTTCAGCAGTCCTTCAAGACCTCGTTTATTTTTATATTTACTTCTCACTTTTTAATCAGTCACATCCATCAGTTAACCAATCACAGCCAGTAGTTACTGAAAGCCAAGTATAACGGAGCTCCGGAAGATGCAAGACATATACAACATGGTCTTGAGGAGCATACAGTCTAGTCAAGGAGCAGGACAGACAGACTTGAAATAGCAAGGGACTGTCCCTGAGAATGCTAAGGAGAGCACACAAGTGAAGCAGCATTTCAGAGAAGGGCAGAGTCATTGCTCACAGATAAAGGGGAGTGGGGGCGTTAGGGTGGTTAGAGAGGCTTCATAGAAGAGTGGGATGGGTTGGGCTTGGAAGGATCTGCATAGGTGGAGGGAGGGGCTGAGTACTGTGGCCCCGGGAACAGAAGGCACAGAGGTGGCGCTTGTCAAGCCACTCAGTGGAGGAAGCCTGGTAAGAAAATGTGCATGTTGAGGAGTGCTGAGGTCACGAGGCAGCAGGGGGTCACTGGGGTGTCCAGAGCCTGGAGCATCCCGAGTGAGTGGTGTGTTGTAACGCTCTACCCCATGCCAGCCACATTGGAGCCTGACGCAAAGCGACAACTTGACAGGCAGTACTGACACCAACTTCATTCAAAATGTTGATATTCCGGGGGCGCCTGGGTGGCTTAGTCGGTTGAGCATCCGGCTTTCGCTTGGGTCATGATCTTGCGGTTCGTGGGTTCGGGCCCTGCGTCGGGCTCTGTGCTGACTGCCGGCTCAGAGCCTGGAGCCTGTTTCAGTCTGTGACTCCCTCTCTCTCTGACCCTCCCCTGCTCATGCTGTCTCTCTCTCTCTCTCTCCTAGAAATAAAAATATAAAAAAAAAAAAAATTACAAAATGTTGATATTCTGTTCATTATGGACTTTTTTGCATTAATTTTTATTTTTAAAAATACTGCATTAAAACATGATTTATTGGGGCACCTGTGTGTCTCAATAGGTTAAGCGTCCAACTCTTGATTTCAGCTCAGGTCATGATCTCACAGTCATGAGCTTGGGCTTCATGTTGGGCTCTGTGCTGAGGCGTTGCGCCTTCTTGGGATCTCTCTCTCTCTCTCTCTCTCTCTCTCTCGCCCCCCCCCCCCACTCACATGTTCATGCTCTCTCCCCAAAATAAAATAAAATCTTAAAAAAAACACACACATGGGGTTGCCTGGGTGTCTTGATCCAACTGTTGGGTTTCCGTTCAGGTCATGATCTCATGGTTCTTGAGTTCAAGTCCCATAGTGGGTTCTGCACTGACAGTGTGGAGCCTGCTTGGGATTCTTTCTCTCTCTCTCTCTTTCTCTCTTTCCCCCAGCTGCTCCCCCACTCATGCTTTTTCCCCTCTATCTCAAAATAAATAAACTTTAAAAAATAAATTAATAAAAAAGTAAACCTCATGATTTATTTAGATTACTGCATTTTTTGTCACTCTCTTACATTTGTGCCCAAAGTAATTTCCTTACTTGCTTCACCCTAGTGCCAGCCCTGTGTTGTAGTTCTGAAGTTTGGTGGCAGGGACGCAAGTTTTATTTTATTATTTTTATTATTATTATAAATAATAATATTGTTGACTATGGCTTACTGATGTTACAAATATTTTTTGGCTCGTAGACACTATTTCATAAAAAAAACAATTAAGATAAAGAACTTAGAATTTTAAGAAGATTAATTTGGAACTTTGGAGCCTGCCTTCCCATGAAAGGGAAAATAATAATTTGTGCTCCCGAGTCAGTTTCTGGGGGATAGTAACAGCAATTTCCTCTTGCTGCAGTGTATGCAGTGCAAGCAGAAAGTTGTTTTGCTCACATCTAAATGGGTGAAATGTCACTGGGGGGTAGGGGTACTAGAGACTGCTGTCCACAGACCTCAAGCAACTGAGTTGCTGCAGCCAGTGTTCTGTCTAAGGCAATATGGGCTACAAAATGGGCCACATGGGTAGGCTTGACCCATATCTCACATAAAGCAAACCTGTCTAGCCCTGCTCATTGGCCACAATACTTACACCGTGGGCCATTACACTTGGGCCATGGCCCAAGAAGCAATGGAAGATTCCCGAGCTCTGTAAATGTCTCAGGGCTACTTGTATCCAGGAAAAGAGGTGATGTTTGACCCAAAAGGGTATTACTCGTATGTCTAAAAATGTGAAATCCAAAAAATGTGAAGTCTATTGTTCATTAGAACACTAGTGACTAATGGAAGATTATTTGGGGCCAGAGATGTCAGTTAGCATCAGCACTAATCTCAGAGACGGCTAAGGAAGGGCTGAAAGGTGCAGGCTGCTCCCTGCACTTGCCACCAGGTGCACTTCTCTGTCATTTGATACGGACTCGGCACATATCCAGTGACAGCTGCCTCTATCTCTGATTGGATATTTTGGCACAGTATGTAGAAGCCACAGGCTGCATTTTACCATCAGATGAGTGGGTGGTCACAGAAGCTGGCTGCTTCCTAAGGCCGTGGACCAAGATCTGCTCACCACACACTTGCTGA
Source organism: Proteles cristata cristata (assembly GCA_017311185.1). Taxonomy (NCBI): domain Eukaryota; kingdom Metazoa; phylum Chordata; class Mammalia; order Carnivora; family Hyaenidae; genus Proteles; species Proteles cristata. The sequence continues at coordinate 802,491 of JAESUZ010000214.1, read as the reverse complement.
GATACTGACCCCTCCTGTCGGCATAACCAGCAAAGTTGTTTTTTAGAACTGAAGGAAAGAGGAATCAAACGCTGAAGAGTTCATCACCACTAGAATAGCCTTACAAGAAAGGGTAAAGGAAGTTCTTCAAGCTGTTGAGGAAAACACCTGCGTAGGATGAAAACTTCTGTGCAAGCATTGTTTCTGGTGGAGGTGCTAGAATGAATGGCAACTGCAGGACCCCTTACTGCTTAGAGCTACCTAGAGTCCACATGAGGAACAGTCATGCAGCCTATGGATTTTCCTATAGTTGTCTTTGTGGGTACTATGCTTCAGCCTCAGTGAAACGCTGAGATAGTGTCTAGGGCTACTGGGATCTTCACGGCGCATACTCTTTCCCAGTGAGCAAATGTCTTAGAGTGTACCAGACCTCTTTTGATCCTGGGAAGCATATTGCCTACATGGTAGCTTTAGGTTCTGTGACTGGATGAAGCAATAAAGCACTTCCTTTTAGGTACCTCTCTGTTGAGCCTGGCTTCTTGAGCCCTATCCCAAGATGCTAGGCTTCAAGGTTGTGTTTAAATGTCCTGGGAAGACCTGGCCCTCTCCATGTACAGGTGATCCCTCCCTTAACACTCACCATGATACATTACAGTTATTGGTTTCCATGTCCATCTGCTCCATAAGGCAGGTGGCTTCTCTCCCTCCTCTTATGCAGGGTCTTGTACAGTGATTGGCCCAGAACAGATGCTCTGTAAACATTGAATCAGTAATCAGGGATTCAGGAGTTTACTAAGATTTTTATGCTTCTGTCTTCAATTTCTCCAGGCTGCAAGAATTAGTCGATCGAGTGCTAGAACGTTTTCAGGCATCTGGACTAATAGTGAAAGAGTGGAATAGTGTGAAACTCCATGCTACAGTCATGAACACTCTATTCAGGAAAGACCCCAATGGTAAGTCGAATATAGAACTATAGCATAGTTTGTGAGCAGTAAGGCCTTATGATATCCCTGGGGTTCAAACAAAGTGGGCTATCAAAGAATCTCTGGTATATCTTTTTTTTTTTTTTGAACCTTTGATGTGTTTTGATGAGCACAGTGGAAGTGAGCAGGGACATATCTAGCATGGGACCATGACATTCTAGATCTTTGATTTCTTTTGCCCATAGTGTTGCCAGATTTAGCAAGTAGAAATACAGGATGGCCAGGTAAATTTTAGGTAAACACTGAATAATTATTTTAGTATAAGTGTGTCCCAGGGGTGCCTGGGTGTCTCAGTTGGTTAAGTGTCCAACTCTTGATTTGGGCTTGGGTCATGATGTCACAGTTCATGGGATCAAGCCCCACACTGGGCCCCATGCTGGCAGTGCTAAGCCTGCTTGGGATTCGCTGTCTCTCTGCCTCTTCTCTTCTCCAAATAAATGAGTGGACTTTAAAAGTATAAAAATAAATAAAAGTATAACTGTGTCCCATGCAATACTTGGTAACCTTTTTTTTCTTTCTTTCCTTCTTTTTTTTTTTTTTTGAAAAGAAAGGAGGAAGGAAGATTAGTAAAAGTAAAGGTTAGACCAGTGGTTCTCAACTAGGGGCAGTTTTGCCCCCCTCAAAGTCATTTGGGATTGTCTACTGACATTTTGGTTGTCACATTTAAAGGGTTAAGGGTGCTTTGCTACTGGCATCTAGTGGGTAGAGGCCAGGGATGCTGCTTAACTCTCCAATGTACAAGACAGCCTGCCTCGGTAAAGAACTATCTAGAAATGTCAGTAGCACCATAGTTGAGAAGCCTTGAATTAGAGTAATAATTTTTCCACTCATGGAATCTGAGCCTTTATATAAAAATGTCATGTTTTAACCCTTGATTTGGAACAATAATCTACATTTCAAAAAGGATTCTTCTTTTCTTTCCATTGCCTCTCCCCACCAAGTGAAAGCTTTTCTAGCACATTCAGCATTACAAGTGTTTGGAATGGGTTTTATTTCCTTTGTTTAGGACCCTGACCTTGGTTTTAGAAAATCTAAAGAGGAGGACTCCATCAGGACTTGACCCCATAAACTATTTGTAGATTTATACTTTAGGATGGTTTGTGTGTCCCGTTTTTTGTCAAAGTATGGTTGATCCTTGAACAACATGCTTTGAACTATGCAGGTCAATAAATACAGTATGTACTATAAATGTATTTCCTGTTCTTTAGGATTTTCTTAATATTTTCTTTTGTCTTTATTATATGAATACAGTGATAAAAAATGGTTCAAACGACTTAGTCAAAGCCTATAGACTCTTATTCGGATAGTTCATAGATTCCAAAGCTCTATACTTGGTCTTGTTCTGATGGAATGCATTTCTTTCTTTGGGATAGTAGTATTGCAGAAGAATATGTAGAATTTCAGAAAAAAATTTTCTGGAATATTTCATATTTATAAATGTGTGTACCTTGTGAACATTTAAAGGAGTTTTTGGTATTTATTTGTTCTGGATGGTCAGTTTTAAGTTTGGAAACATAGTTAGATCCTCTGAGGTGATATACATCTTAACATCACTATGTAAAGACAGAGTTCCAGAACTCTAGAGTATCCAATAGATTGGTTGGTTCAGAAGTTGTATTGTATCCGGCACCATCCAGTAGTACTTCCTGTGATGATAGAAATCTATATTCTGTATCTGTGATGTCCAATATGGTAGCCACTATCCACATGTAGTTATTGAGCACTTGGAGGTGGATAGGGAAGACTGAGAAAGTGAACTTTTCATTTTAATTAATTTTAATTAATTAATTAATCACACATGGCTGGTGGCTACTGATTTGGGCAGTGCAGGTACAGACAGTATTTTATGAGACATTTAATACCATCAGTAGTACATTCTCTAAATGTCCTAGTCCTTAAATCTTTCTTCAGAGCTCTTAGCATGCTCCATTATTAACTAACCTTTTGACATAAAAGAGTTGAATTATGCAGGAACCTGTATCTTTGTGTGGGTCCAGATTTATATTCAGTTAGCACCAGAGCTTCACGTAAGAAAATATTCTGTGTTCGCAGTATGGTTATCCTTTCCTACTGAGAGATGGTTTGAATATAACACTTTCATTGAAATAAATTCACATACTATATGATTCATACAGTATTTAAAGCATATAATCCAGTGATTTTAGTAGAGTCAGAGTTAGGCAGCCATTACCATGATCAATTTTAGAACACGTTTGTCACTCCAAGACGAAACCCCATTGGCAATGTGACTCCTTACTTCTTAACCTTGTAGTCCCACCCACCGTCAGTCTACTTTCTGTCCTATAAATTTGCCTTTTCTCTGGAAATTTTGTATAAGTCGAATCATGCAATATGTGATCCTCTGTGACTGGCTTCTTTCACTTAACACCGTGCTTACAGGGTTCATCCATGTGATAGCATGTATCATACCTCGTTCCCTTTTAGTTGCCGAATAATCATCCACTGTATGGATGTACTGCATCTTAGCCGTTTCTCAGTTGACGGACATCTGTATCATTTCTTCTCTTTGACTATTGGGATTAATGCCACAGTGAACATTTTCATACAAGTTTTTGTGTGGGCATATATTTTCACTTCTCTCTGGTATATACTTAAGAGTGAAATTTCGGGTCATATGGTAAACCAATGTGTAACTCTCTGAGATGATGCCAGACTGTTTTCCAAAGTAGCTGTACCATTTTACACTCCTACCAGCAGTGTGTGAAGGCTCCAGTGTCTCTCTTTCTTTGCCAACACTGGTTATTATCTATCTTTTTGGTTATTGCTGTCATTTTTGATGTGAGGTGATATCTCATTTTAGTTTTGATTTGCATTTCCCTGATGGCTAGTGCCACTTACAGATTTTGAACGTGTCATTAAACATTTCAATCTTCAGATGTCACTACTGCTTTTTCATTGATACTTAGTGTCCATGAATTCAAAGTTTCACCTCTTAACGGGGGACTGTTTTTAATTTGTGAAATATGCATGGTATTGGGATCTTTGATTAAGTGAATACTTTGTCATTAGAAGTTTCCAGTGTGTGATTCCAGTTGGCTAGCTAACATATATTATGCACATAGAGTTAGCACTCTGGACATATTTTATCAGTTCTGACTTGGTAGTCTCCATAGCTGTATATAATAAAAGAGCATATTCCAAAGTGGAAATAGAAATACTTTTGAGTGTCTCTTGGTAGGCAGGAAAGGATAAATATCTTAGAAATATTCTGAGGGTTAAATAATTCTTAAAGGATGCTTTGAATTTTCTATACTTTGGATTTGTCTGTATGATGAATTTGTACTTGAAAAGGACACAGGAGGGGCGTCTGGGTGGCTCAGTCGGTTAAGCGCCCAACTTTGGCTCAGGTCATGATCTCACGGTTCGTGGGTTCGAGCCCCGCGTCGGGCTCTGTGCTGATAGCTCAGAGCCTGGAGCCTGCTTCGGATTCTGTGTCTCCCTCTCTCTCTGACCCTCCCCTGTTCATGCTGTCTCTCTCACTCACTCAGAAGTAAATAAAACATTAAAAAAAAAAAAAGAAAAGGACACAGGAATGAGGTGTTTTACTCTTTCTTACCTATCATCCCTTTCCTTTGAAATTATGTCCTTTGGAATAAGCATGCTAAATTAACACAAGGAGTTAGAGCATAGCTTTGATGAGGCTAAGGTCATAGATTTGCTGCATTTCTGTGTAGAATGTCTGTAAATATAACTTTGAACTGAAGGGTGCTTTTCTCATTGGAGGGGTCCTTAAACCAACCCACATCATGCTGGTTGCAACCCAAATCAGGATTGCCAGCGTTTTCGGCTACTTAATGTGTAGATTTTTATATATTTTTACATGTTTTAAAATGCATATAGCTTATACAAAATCTTGGGCTTTTAGACTGCAAGGAACCTTTGGAGATCACCTAATCCTAACCTGTAACTATGTAAATGAGCTGAGATCCATAGAATAGATGTAATTTGGTTAAGAATATGGCTCATTTTACACACACATGCCACATCTTTTTTATCCATCCATTGATGGACACTTTGCTTCCATATCTTGGCTGTTCTAAATAATGTTGCAGTAAACATATGGGTGCACACGTCGTTTTAAATTAGTGTTGTTGTTTTTTTTGGGCAAATACCCAAAAGTGGAGTTACTGGATTGTATGGTATTTCTATTTTTAACTTCTTTAAGGAAGCTCTCTCCTTTTGCTTCAGTTTACATTCCCATCAACAGTGCAGGAGGGTTCCCTTTTCTCTATGTCCTTGCCAGCACTTGTTATTTTTTGTCTTTTTGTTGAATGAATAAAGAAGATGTGGTGTGTGTGTGTGTGTGTGTGTGTGTGTGTCTGTCTGTGTGTCTTTGTATGCACATGTATATACATATACAACAGAGTATGACTCAGCCATAAAAAATAATGAATTCTTGCCATTTGTGACAACGTAGATGGATCTAGAGGGTATTATGCAAAGTAAAATAAATCAGACAGAAAAAGACAAATGCCATAGTGATTTTACTTATACGTGGAATGTAAAAAACAAACAGAAAAATAGAATCCAACTAATAACTATAAAGAATAAACCAGTGGTTGACAGAGGGGAGGGGAGAGGTAGGGTGGCAAAATAGGTGAAGGGGATTAAGAGGTACACATTTCTAGTTATAAAATAGGGGCATCTGGGTGACTTAGTTGGTTAAGCATCTGACTTCAGCACAAGTCATAATCTCCCTGTTCATGGGTTCGAGTCCTGCATTGGGTTCTGTGCTGAGAGCTCATAGCCTGGAGCCTGCTTCAGATTCTGTGTCTCCCTCTTTCTCTGCCCCTCTCCTGCTTGCACTCTATCTCTGTGTCTCTCTCTCTGTCTCTCTGTCTCTCAAAAATAAATAAACATTTAAAAAATTAAAAAATAATATACAGAGATGAAAAGTACAACATAGGGAAGAAATATAGTCAATAATATTGTAATACTGTATGACAGATGGTATATGGCAGATAGTGACTACACTTATCATGATGAGCACTGAGTAATGTATGGAATTGTTGAGTCACTATGTTGTACACTTGAAACTAATATAACATTGATGTCAACTATAGTTCAATTAAAAAAAAAAGACGGTAGCTAATTACATACATAACCTATCTCGAGTACTTGGACAGTGTTGAATGAATAAATGTATATTGAATTAATGACAGCTGAGACTGGATGGGCCTCTTGATTTAGCCTGCTGCTTTTCCCTCCTGCTCTACCACTTTCCAGGTAGTACATTTTACTAGTTGTACCTATAGAAACCCAAAAGGAAACAAACGTAAATAACCCACGCTTCTCTTCTAACATTATCTTTGATATATTTACAGCTGAAGGCAGGTACAATCTCTACACAGCGGATGGCAAATATATCTTCAAGGAAAGAGAATCATTTGATGGCCGAAACATTTTAAAGGTCAGTACATAGCAGGTGAATTGGAAATTCTCTGGCATGTGTCCTAAAATAAGAGAGGAAGACAAATTGTTCTCCTTTTAACAATAAAGTACATTTTTCTCATGCTTCCCATAAGGATTATTGATTGAAAGACTGGCTAAAAAAGAAAAACTTTTTTTTTTTAATGTCCTAAAGGAAAAGGGAAATCTTTTTTGAATCTGTTGAGGCTGTGATATCTCTTAGAGTAATTGAAATTGATGATTTAAGAAACAAGTATTCAAGCTACTTGGAGTGATAGCAATAGGTTGATTTTAACTTGGTGAGTTTTACTTTGTATTTAACCTCTGGAGGTCCGAGTTTCCATTTTTTAAGTGAAAAAGAATTGTTTTGTTCTAGTAGACTTTTCTCTTCACCTACTGCTCCCTAAAGTTGTTTTGTAATTTGTTTTTACTCAGGAATAGCCTCTGTCTGAAAAGTAGGCGGTCGGTCTCTGACCGTTGAAGCTTTGCTTCCTGAGTGTTAAAGTAATCTATGAAATTCCCATAAAAAGGGTTCTTCAGGTTTGCATTTATCTTTCTCCTACAGACCACATTCTGTAATATCCATGATTTATGCTCTCTCTATCAGGTTAACATGTCATTGTGTCTCTGGGCAAACATAAACATAAATTGATGCAACGAAGAGGTTTTTAATTCTTCATTTCACTTGTTCTGTAAGAGGTTTAGGTCATACATTTTCAAAGCCATTGGATGTTTTTTAGAGCTGGGTGGAGAATGTGTGTATATAACTTCAGAGTAAGCTTTAACTTTAAAAATGCTTTTTCTTTTTCCTTCCCCACCTCATCGTCCATCGCCTTATCTGGTCACTTGACAGTTTTCTTGCCAGCTGCCTAATGCGACCCCGTTACCTCTAATTCATGACCTCACTTCAGCACCTGCAGACTTCATACCACAGAACCCAGCAGAGCAGTGACTGCATCCACTCTTAGGCAGGCATTCAGGCTCCTACACTGCAGAGCTGTGTCGATTCCTTCTTTTCCTTGATGTCTTTCCTCTTTCTGAGTAGTTTTCTTGATTTCAAAGTAGCTATGTTAGCTTTGGTTTGAGTGGAAAGCTGCTAATTAATTCCGCAGCCATTTACCAATTCTTCCTAGGCCACATCTTTGGTGTGATATGAATCTTTTTCTTCCTCTGTCTAATTTTCTGGGCCTTTTAGTTATTTTGCTTTTTTGTCGTTGTTGTTAGTTTGATTAAGAAAGAAAAGTAGACTGAATGGGGAAAGAAATCTATAGGAATGACTCAAGCCAACTTGGTTCTTTTGGGATCTGAATTAGAGTTCAGAGGGTGTGCTGATGAAAGTCAAGTGTGGGGCACTTTGACATCAGCAAGAGGGAGGTCATGGCAGAAAGTCTGTGCAGTAGCTATATGAACAGCATGGGTCTCTCACCTGAAACTTAATTTCTCTCATTCAGAAAAGTCTGTCTTCCAATTTAAAGATGCTTTGCCTTGAAAGTTTCCTCCCCACTAGTGATGGCATGGGCGCAGCTCCCTCTAGTGTTAACAAGGGCTTGCTATGTTAGTAGTACCCTAACTGGTTCACACCTCGTCACAGTCTTAGAGCTGGGGTCAGCTAGGGACTTAGAGACCACTTAATTCACTTTCCCACTTTAATTTCTAAGGGCACAGATCCAACATGGTGCAGGTGACTTGCCAAAGGTTACCGATAGTAGCTGAGTCTGAAATGAGAGCAAAAGGATTCAAATCACAAGTTAGCATTGTCTCTGCTGCCTCCCATAAAGAAGCTCAGTGTTTAGGTAGAGATCATTATGTATCTGAAGTTGGGCATATCTGTTTGAACTGTAATAATGTCTGATTAGAAGTCGTTTCATAAATGTTGGGGCAATGGTGTGTGCCAGTTCATCTAAAACTGTGACTAATTAAGAATTGGACGTTGAATTGAATGTAACACCAACACCATAGAGATACCTACTGGCTGTATACCATCTGCCAGACCCTGCTGATAAAATAGTCATTATGATACAATCCCTACCTTCCAGGAGCTTCCTGTCTTTGGCGGGTACAGACAGTTAATAGGCAATTATAATACAAAATGATGGGAGCGAGTTACAAGTATGGAGGAGAGGTTCCTTTGAACACAGATAGTTAAAACAAAGTGTCTTTTGATACATTAATATTTTACTTTCTAATCATTAGCTGCAGTAAATATAATCTTTCACCTATATTCCATCAGAGGAATTCAGTTTTCCTTGAGAATAAAGGTAAAATGTGGCCTCCAACAATTACCCAGGCCCAAACGCAGAAGTAGCAATGGTAGTCTGCGTTCTGGAATTACCATGAATGAACGTGCCTTTCTCGATTAGAACATAAGAACCCATGGGTCCTGACACCCTTGGGGAAAAAAAGATTCCAGAAAAAACAATGAATTATATATGTAGTTTTGTATCAGATAAAATTATTATTTTTAGAAAGAGAAAACATCAATTGCACTAACAAGAGAGGAGCTGACGTGGAGGAAACCAAAAGGTCAACTGCATTGGTTGTTCAAGAGCCCAAGCATATGTGCGTAGCATATTAACAGCTGCTTAGGTCAAGGATCAGGAATGCTGGTGATGAGAAGCAGCCCTGGAAAAAAATCAGCTTCATCTACTATTCAAAGAGAAACAAAAGGAGAAAGCAAGTCACCACACGTTGCTCTAAGAATGTAATAAGTAACAGCCAGCTGCTCTTCTCCCCCATGAAGGGAATTCGGTCCCTTTGGCTGGGTGTAATATTATGCATTCTGGGTGCCTTAATAAGAAAGAAAAAAGTCTTTAATGACTTTGGGAGGTAGAAGCCACATTTTTCTTTTGTATGGCTCTTTTGAGAGTTGTTGCAGCTGTAATAAACCAGTATTGAGTGATTCATAGCTAAAATAAGAATTCTCTTACCTTAAGAAGGACTTTGAAAGAACTGACAAGTAAAGAATGATTCTCCTGTGTTTTTCAAACCAGAAAAGGAGCATATGTAGTTGTCATGGGTTTTTATGAAGATGAACAGATGGCTCTGAAAGGAGAATGTGCTCATGAAGATGACCTGGGCCAAATTCATAGGGTAATATCCCCTCAGAGAGTTTCCATTTCTAATCTAAGAGATAGAAACAAAGATGCTATTTGTTTATCTATAAGGCAGTGATAAACTTGTAATTGGAGAGATCATGCTGACCTAAAGATGTACTGCCAGAAATAACTGGTCCCTCACAAGTGGAACAGCCAGAAACTGCCAGCCTCAGAGAGAGAAGTGGTCTTAATGGCATTCTGTTTGGGGGGCCTCTGAACTGACCTGAAGCAACAGAAGAATCATGATTCCAAGACTGTGTTGTCAGCAGATTGAACAGGAGTACAGTATTAACTGTTGAAAAGCATAGCTTCACACTGCAGAGTGAAGAGGAGATATTAGAGCCCTGGGTTGTACTCACTAGAGGTGATGTGGTACAAATAAAGACACACTTGTTACAGTATTTGGGAAGGAATAGGAAGAAAATGCTATAGGTCCAGAATCAAAGGCCATCATGAAAGTGCCATTTCTTTCTTTCTTTTTTTTTTTTAATGTTTTATTTATTTCTAGAGAGAGAGAGAGACAGCGAAAGCAGGGGAGGGTCAGAGAGAGAGGGAGTCACAGACTGAAACAGGCTCCAGGCTCTGAGCTGGCAGTTAGCACAGAGCCTGACGCGGGGCTCGAACCCACAAACCGTGAGATCATGACCTAAGCGAAAGTCGGACGCCCAACCCACTAAGCCACCCAGGCGCCCCATGAAAGTGCCATTTCCTTAGGCACTTAAAACTCCTGGAAAATATAAACCAAGTAAAAAGGAGATGAATTTGTGCCTTTTCCATTTTATATATAGGAATCTTTGAATCTAGAGAAAGAGGGGATTGATGCTTTTAAATTAACTGTATTGGGGGTGCCTCGGTGGTTCAGTAGGTTAAGCGTCGCGACTCTTAATTTCAGCTCAGGTCATGATCTCAGGATCATGAGATCAAGCCCTCCATCAGGGCTCCATCCTGGAAAGAAGATTCTCTCTTCTTTCTCACTCTCTCTCTCTCTCTCTCAAAGAAAAAAAAAGCCATATTGATTTTTAGTATTTTACTTGAAAAGTGGTTTTAGCTTTGAAAATCTGTTTTAAATCTATCTAGCTACACTGAGACTTTTCTTGAAAGCTGCAAATGACAGTAACTAAAATATTTCATTCATTTTTGCTTTTGTTCCATCTCTTCCCCTTAACCTCTTAAAAAAGGACAGTTAGAATAAATAAATTTAAATGAGATGTTTATTTAATTTACTTAAGGAAGCTGTTTAAAAATATGTTATCTTTTTTGGTAAAATATGTACATAGAACAGTGCGTGAAACATACATATACATTTAACAAATAATCATGAAGTGAACAGTATAACTACTACCAAAGTCAAAATGTAGAACATGCCTCCCATCTCCCTCCCTGGCCAGCCCTTTAGTTTGTCCCAAAGTAACAAATGCACAATTAAATTCTTAAACACTCTCAGTGAAGATTCTTTTTTTGAATGATTACTTTGTTTCAAAGTATTAGAAGAATATTGAAAGGCTGAGTTCATTTTTGTATTTTTCTAGGGAAGAGATGTGAGACTAGAAGCTATATAGAAATTAAAAAAAAAAAAAAAAGATACCAGGGGCCCCCCGGCTGGCTCAGTTGGTGGAGCATGATGCAGCTCTTAATCTCAGGGTCATGAGTTTGAGCCCCACGTTAGGTGTGGAACATAGACATATATATATACATAGCGCACATACTTATCTATATATAAGTGACCACAGAGAAAGACTAATGTTTAGAAACTATTATTTCTAAGGAAGAAAACATTGTGTCTTTCATCATCCAGCTCAGTATGCAGCCATATTATATACTGTTATTGAAAATTACTTCTTAGTCACATGGCTCGTTAGAATTCTTTTTTTCTTTCTTTCTTCAAAACTGCTCTTTCAGACTTTCCTTGAGAGGCTGTCACCACTTGTCCCATTGCACTATTATATCAGGATGAATAACAGCAAACTGAATATGGCCTTAAGTTATTTTATCTCATTTCCACTGTAATGATGGTGTTGTTTTTACTACCTAACATGTGACTTGACATTTTTTTTCTGTGACTTGAAATTTTAATCTTATTTAGGTAAGCAAAATCACTGAACAGACGTCACTTCGTCTCTAAGCTATTTATACTTCTACACTATTGATACTTACTAAGCTCAGTTCCCTTGGACATACAAATAGTTTGTAATAGTTTTGTCCATAGCATCGAAAACAGTCACATTATTCCTTTTTAAAAAAATTTTTTTTCAACTTTATTTCTGAGAGAGAGATAGCGTGAGCAGGGGAGGGTCAGAGAGAGAGGGAGATACAGGATCTGAAACAGGCTCCAGGCTCTGAGCTAGCTGCAGCACAGAGCCCAACGTGGGGCGTGAACCCACGAACCGCGAGATCATGACCTGAGCCGAAGTTGGACACTTAACCAACTGAGCCACCTAGGCACCCCACATTATTCTTGATAATCATGTGAAGTAGAAAACATGTTAACAGAGCAAACGCACAGCTTTTTGAAGAATTTAACTCATCAAGTTACAATGTGGAAAAGGTCAATTAGAGAATAAGAGAATTCAGGGAAATTATACTCACACATAAATATATATTCAATTAAGGATCGCAAGATAGAAAATGTCTGGCAAAGGTGAAGATATAGAAAATATGAGGGAAAAATATGACAAAGAGGGTCCTCAAACAGTACAAAAATTAAAACTCTAAAAGGCGGGGGCTCCTGGGTGTCTCGGTCTGTTAAGTGGCTGACTCGATTTCAGCTCAGGTCATGATCTCATGGTCATGAGTTCGAGCCCACATCGGGTTCTGTGCTCACAGCATGGAGCCTGCTTCAGATCCTCTGTCCCCCTCTCTCTGCCCTTGCCCACCTCAAAAATAAATAAACATTAAAAATTTTTAAAGATTCTAAAAGGAGACAGTAGAGAGACTTAATTTTTGAACTTGGATGAAGGAGGCTCTACACCGGTAGTGCCCCCAGGCACTTGGGAGCTGCAAAGAAAAATCATCTGCAGAAGACAGTTTCATCACCCTCCACCTGCTAATACTCCTCCAAGGAACTTTTCCCCAAAATGGCCAGTACACAGAAATAACTGGGCATATGAGGGGACCACTCTCTTTTAGGAGACATCCAAAACTCAGACACGAGATTCTGTAGTCATCAGACTCAGACTAAAAACAGTTATGCTTCCTGTGTTCAAAGGGATGAAAGCCAAGCTTAAAATTGTTATCAGATAATTGGGAACTGTTACAAAAGCAAAGTGACATAACAGTTTTGAAAAACAAATGGAAATGGTAGAGCTGAAAATGCGGTAATTGAAATTAAGAGCTCAGCAGATGGGTTCAGCAGCAATGTAGACATAGCGAAAGAGTTGTAGTGAACTGGAAGGTCAGGAGGAATCCTCCAGAACATTGCATGGACAGAGGGATAGGTAGAAATGAGAGCTGAGAGGATAGGAGATCTGTAGGGTAGAGCGAGAAGATCTAACAGACATCTAGTCCAAGTCCTAGAAGGAGAGAGCGTGAATGGGGCAGAGCTGATGAAGGACACATGAATTCCAAACAGGAGTTCTGTGAAGTGAACTTATATTGTACTTTTCTTTCCTACTACTTATGACTGCATCACGGACAACAGACAGCCTTAACTAGACTACTTGGGCTCCAGCAGTTATTAAACTGAATGGCTGAAATTTGTTGACAATAACTACATTACAAAGAACAGAAAAACAAAATAAAATTCAGCTGAAGAATGCTTTACTTAAAGCAGATGATTAAAAAAAGAACGATAAAAGGTATCCAGGAATTCTTTTTACTATTCTTATAACTTTGCTATAAGTCTGAAACTGTCAAAATAAAAATTTCTAAACGTAGACAAGACAGACGTGCATGTAGGAGGGGAATACGACACTAGCCATTTGCTGTATTTTTTTTTAAATAACCACCTTCCAGAAGAGTTTGTTGAAATCTTAGCTGTGTTTTGTTTCAGCGTTTAGAATAGATGCAGCTTTAATAATTGTTGATCTTTCTGCAAAATCTTACCATTTGATTTCAAAGGGTATAAACACTAACATAAGGAGCAATTTTCTGTTTAGAATGTTTCATAGTAGAACAAGCTATGAGGAAGGTAGTGGCATCTTTCATTAGAATGCTTTTTGTTTTGTGTAAAAAATGAGAGTGCAGTTCATTTCATTCTCCTTGCTGTCATCCCTTTCAAACAATTCCCTATTGAGTTCCCTGAAACCTATCTCTCACCTCTATTGTCATCCTGAAACAGCACTGTTAAAGGTCACCAGTAGTCCCTATTTGTTCAATGCCTTGACCCACTTTTACTTTTTTCCAGTAACCACATAGAGAGTATTAAGCCCTTTTCTCCTTCAAATGTTCTCTTCTCTTGGCTTCAGTGCCAATTGGCTCTTCTGGTTTCTACCCTGCCAGTGAATCTTTTTTTTTTTTTCTTTTACATTCACTGCCTTGTAGGGCTACTTTCTGAGGTTTTGTCCTTATCCCTGTTTTTCTCTTAACTGCTGTCTTGTTTTGTGCAAATTTGACTCATTCTTAACGTACAGATACTACGTCCTCCCTGATGGTCGATGATGCTCTTCCCCCGTCCTCACTGTGTGCAGAGACGTGTCATGTGCTTCCCGGTGTTTAGCAATGTTTTTGTACCTGGCAGCCACTCAAGAAAGCTTTTCTGGACTGACCGAATAAAACTGCTTTTTACAGAAATCACATTTTGGGAGAGGAAGTGAAAAAGATTTTCTGTTTGCCAAAGGAGATAGTTTTACCCCTTTTTGAGGTTGTAAATGTTCTGAGCAGGGGCCAGCAAACTACAATCTGAGGGCCAAATATGTCCTACTACCTGTTTTGCACACGGCCCTCAAATTGTGAATTTTTTCTTACATTTTTGGGTTTTTTTTTGTTTTGTGGAGGGGGGTTGTTTTTTTTCAATTGCTGATTCAGTTTCTTTCCTGATTATAAGTGTGTTCAAGCTTTCTATTTCTTCCTATTTGTTTTGGTAGCTTATACATTTTATTTGAATGTTCATTTATTTTTGAAGGAGACAGAGACAGAGAATGACAGGGGAGGGATAGAGAGAGAGGGAGGTGCAGAATCCAAAACAGGCTCCACGTGGGGCTTGAACTCACACACCCTAAGATCATAACCTGAGCCAAAGTCAGACACTTAACCGACTGAGCCACCCCGTTTTTTAGATTTTTTTAATGGTTGAAAAAAAATCAGAAGAAGAGCAATATATGAGGACATGTAAAAATTATATAAAATTCAGATGTTAGGGTCCATAAATAAAATTTTATTGGAACACAGCCATCCTCATTTGTTTATGCATTGACTGCTTTTGTTCTGCAGTGCCAGAGTTGAGTAGTTGTGATGGACAACATATGGACACCTTGCCTTTTCTGGAAAAACTTTGCTGACACCTAAATGGTTAGGGTTTAATTCAATTTTCTTTTATTTCACCCAACACAATTTCCTGCTTTATGATTAGATGTGATGCTCATATTTAATAGACCCTCAAGATATACTAACTAGGTCATATTTAGTTGTCAATCCTATTGGATTTCTCTTTACTTGAATTTTTCTAGCAAATGTTTTTTCCTTTTTTAAGATGAGTTTACCAGGAGCATCTTTGTGGCTCAGTCAGTTGGCTCAAGTCATGATCTCTCCATTTCTAAGTTCAAGCCTCACATGGGGCTCACTACTGTCAGTGCGGAGCCTGCTTTGGATCCTCTGTCTCCCTCTCTTTTTGCCCTTCCCCCGTTCATTCATTCTTTCTCTCTCAAAATAAACATTTAAAAAATAAGTTTACTAAATTCAAGAAAAAGAGAGTCCCAAATTAAATATACCTATAGATCATACAGTCTTCCCATTAATAAGTGAAGTTCATTTTTCAATTAAATTTGATTGTAACTTTAGTACTCCATATAGCAAAATTCAGCTGGTACAGATTATAATGAACTTGAATTTACACTTCTTTTTATTTCAGAATACATCCCAAACTAATTTTATATTTCTCTGTGGTAGGCATTCATTAACTTGAAAGACAAACAATGATTTCTTTAACAGTTTCATTTATGCCTTATTATGAATATATTCATAAAAATTATTGAATGAAAAATAAAGAGCTCTGCATTTGTAAATAAATTGTGCTAATTTTATAATTAGCATGAATATCAGAAAAATTGGAGTTTAAGAATAAGCCTGAGACAAAAATACAGCCACTATTATTTTGCAGTTAGTGATAAAATATGGCTCTGCCTTCATTCATTTTCTTTTTTTAACATTTATTTTTTGAGAGAGAGAGAGAGAGAGAGAGAGAGAGCACAAGCAGGGGAGAGGCAGAGAGAAGCAGAGCCTGATGTGGGACTCGAACTCACTGACCTGTGAGTTCATGACCTAAGCCAAGATTAAGAGTCAGAGGCTTAACTGACTGAGCCACCCAAGTGCTCCTTTTCTTGATAGTTGAAAAACAAAACTCATGAAAATGGGAGATTGCAGGAAATCATTGGGGGCTTTTTCATATTTTGCTAATAATAGAAATAACATACTATATTTGAAAAAACATGAAATACTTCTAGCAGGTGATTGGACAGTTTTTTTTAGGCATCAGAGATAAAAGTGCAATTTGGAATGCTTTAATTTAGTTTTATATGGTCTTACTTTAGGCTATTGGGTGGGGGTGGGAGCTAGGGAATGGGGAAGATACATATTTTGGGATGTCTTGTCCCAAGTAGTATTTTACCAAAACTTTTCCTCTGCCTTTGTTTTATGTGTCCCTTTGCTTAGAAAGTGAAGTCTTAAAGCATTAAGGAGGGCAACCAAAGACATGATTGTCAGTGAGGTGAAACCATCATTGAAATAAAACTGGAAAAGGAGCATTTGGCTGATTTTTGACAAAGCCAACATCCATTCTAGAAAAAGGCACCGCCTCTGGTCTGTTGCTGTCTGTTTGTGCATGGTATTTCACTCTCTTGAATTTATTGTTTATTCATATTTTCAGTGGTACTAGAATGCTTGTATATGTTGTCTTGGCTCAGACGGGGAATGATGGGTTTGGAAAGGTCTAACCTGCACAATGACAAGATCTAGGCCATGGTTTGGCCAAAGACAATGACAGTAGAAAATATCTTCTTGAATACCTACTAAATATAAAACACTAAGCTAGATGCTCAGTGTGTTGGGGAGGGAGAATAAATAATTGTCTTTTGTCCCTCCGATTACTTTCCTGTGAACTCTTTGAACAGCGTACTTGTTTTCATTGTAGGAAATAGTAATCTCTTTTACTATTTCTAGGAATCTGGTCATATCACTTTGGGTATAGATCACAAATGAAGTGAGTTGGGTTATGGTTCATTTGGGATTCATTGTGGTAGTTGGTTTCTTTTTTTTTTTTTTTTAAATGTTTATTTTTCTGAGAAAGGGGAAGAGAGCATAAGCTGGGGAGGGGCAGAGAGAGAGAGGGGGATAGAGGATCCAAAGTGGGCTCTTTGCTGACAGCAGCAAGCCTAATATGGAGCTTGAACTCTCGAACTGAGAGCTGAAGTTGGACACTTAACTAAGCAACTCTGATGCCCCATTGTGTGGTGTTTTTAAGTTGTGGTACAACATATGTGATAGAAGATTTCCCCATTTTAACCAACTTTAGTATATAATATAGTGGCATTAAGTGCAGTTCACATTGTGTAACCACTACTACCATCCATCTCCAGAACTTTTTTATCATCTGAAATTGAAACTCTGTACCCATTAAACAGGAAGTACTCATTCTCTCCTCCCCTCATTCCCAGGTACCCACCATTCTGCTTTCTGGCTCTATGGATTTGACTACTGTAGGTGTCTCATAAAAGTAGAATCATACAATATTTTGCCCTTTTGTTTCTGGCTTTTTAAAAAATGCTTATTTATTTTTGAGAGAGAGAAAGACAAAATGCAGGGGAGGGGTAGAGAGAGAGGGAGACACAGAATCCGAAGCAGGCTCCAGGCTCTGAGCTGTCAGCACAGAGCCTGACGTGGGGCTCGAACTCTCAAACTGTGAGATCATTACCCGAGCCAAAGTCGAGCGCATAACCTACTGAGCCACCCAGGTGCCCCAGTTTCTGGCTGACTTCAGTTACATGTTTTCAAGGTTCATCAGTGTTGTAGCATGTATTAGGATTATATATATTTTTTAAGAATGAGTAATATCCTATTGTGTATATATACACTCCACTGTGTTTTTAGCTACAGTGTAGACACGCCATTAGCCAAATATAAATCTGTACCCAGAGATGGTGACAGGGCACTGTCTTCTTTGGAACAGCCTATTGTTTAGATTGGGTGGCTTGGTGCCAACAATACCTAAGTGTTATTCCAAATGCTAGAGGACACTGGTGTGAACAGATCAAAGAAACAAGAGTCAAGTGCACTATGCCAGGAAACATCCTAAGTTGATGACTAGTTAAGAAACAATGTCCTCTTTCCCATATCCCAAGGATGAAGCAGTTTCCCAATTCATGCTCAAATGTGAACATTATTACAAGTTAAAAGTGAAAACACAGGATGTAAGTCAACCAGGACACCAGTTCAGAGTTGACCCTCTCAGTTGTAGGTTAAAACATTGATACCATTTTCTTAAATTATAGAGGTCTTGTTCTCATAATTCCTGAGCCTTTTGCTTATTTGACGTATAGCCCTTTGCAGAGGGGAAGGAGGCCCTCTGAACTGGGTAATGGACAGCTAAGTGTGGTCACAATACGTGACGCCGCACTGGTGCTGCTGGGGCAGGTTCGCTGGGGTCCTGCCAGGCACCAAGTATCTCACGTTTCCCCATGTAATAAGATGATGTAGCTGAAAATCCAGGATAATGTGTGGCAGCCTCTCTCCCATCTTCCCGGGAACCACTACAACCTCAGCTATTATTTGCATGACTGTTATTTGTATGTATTTACACTCTTGCCATTGTCTGATATTGCTGAGGGCCATCTGATTCGCCCAACTTCTGGATGCTGTTCTCGTGTCAGAAAAGTTGGAACAGAGCTGGACTGAGCCTAATGACCTTGTTTTCTCCCCTCTCGCTTTGTTCTTTTTCTGAATGTATTCCTTGGCACAGCAGTCAGCCCCTTTCTGCCCAGCCTCCCTACAGCCACTTGCCTAGAGACACACAGGCCAAGAAGAAATGGTCTCTGCTGCTGTCCCCAGAGCTCCCTTTCAGGCATTTCTTTCTGCTGACTTGCACTTCCTGTCTGATATATAATACAGCCATCAGACACTTCTCTTCTGTTGCACTTGAGGGACAATTACAAATAATACCTCAGGGATGATGACCACACCGAAATTAAGAGAGGTGACATATTTGAATGACCATGAAGAGGCCATCTTCTGGGGGCAAGAATGTATCTGCAGAAATATCACCTAGATTCGTTCTGAAAAGCTGCCTGCCTACTGGGGGCATCGAAGAGTCTCTGCTAGCCGGAAACCGCCAGCAGCAGTGTTGCCCAGCTAAGGCAGTAATACCCATGCCCCAAGGCAGCTCCTTCTCTGGAATAAATTTTGTAGCAGACCCACTCCCAGCTGCCCATCTCTGATGCTGATTCTACCTGCTGCTGCTGTGGAACCTGGGGTAGAGTGCGCTTTTGTGTGCGGGGTTGGGTCCAGGCTCCGCAGCCCTGTCAGCACGGCCTCTTCCTTCTTCCTTCCTCTTATCTCCACCCCGCATTTTTTTCTTGCTGCTTTTTTAAAATTGAACAGCCCTGCAGGGAGGGGAAGTCCCTTGGCATTTTGAGTATTGAGGTGCTCAGCAGAACTGCCTGGCATCCTGTTTGTTTGTAGCTGTTTTAATTCACTCTCTAATAGGTCATTTGGCCTTACCAGCAGAGTCTTACACTAAACTTGATAATCCCTATGTCAGCAGTGAGGCTTAGGCCAAACATCCAAAAGTGCAACCCTGAGTGATTACTTGAGGGAAGTTTTGAAGCCATTATGCCCTGTCTCTGGCTGGCTGGCTGGCTTCTGCCTGGCGCCTCTGCCTCCTCGGGTCATGCTGTTAACATCCCTCATGCTCACTGCAGCTAAGACAGGCAGGTGGTCTGGGAGATCAGAGTGAATGAAGGACTCTCAGGTTCACGTTCCCATTCCCTGTAAGGAGCCCGTTTGGTCACCGGAGATGGGACTTGTGCGCTGGTGATGGGCCAGCTTTTGGTGCTCCTTTAATGGAGGTGTGCAAAAGCAGGAGCAACGTGCCAATGGGGGAAGAATGACTGCTCCACTGATTTATGTCCTTTTTGCTGTGGCCCTGATGCAGGCACTGATGTTATCAGGGCCTCCTCCTCCCACAGATTGGCCTTCACCTTGCTCCTTAGGGCCACGGTGTCCCAGGCCTTCTGGAAGTACATTATGTCCTCTCTTTATCGGCTGTTATGAGCTATTATTATTGGCCCTCTCACCACTTGATCCACTGCAGTTTGTGGTTTCGGATATTAGGAGTGGCATCTTGAGCAGAGTTAGGGCTGTATTTGTAGAGGATTCTAGGAAAGCAAGTACCTGCTGGCCACACTGCCTTTAATTCTGAAGTAGGTGTTCCTATTCCAGTCTTTATTTATTCTGAAGGCAGTGTTCCTATTCCAGGCTTTAAAATTACGACAGCCCTGTGAGAGCAGATAATGACTGCAGAGGCTGTGAGTTGTCAGGGTTTCTACTAAACCTTTTCCTTTTGTTCTTTAAAGGAAACTCTGCTCTTTGGTTCCTGTGATGATGGATTAATGGTTATAGTCAGTAAGTGATGATCATAATCAGAGCTCAAAATTCCATCTTGTAATTAATCTTGATGTAGTGCAGCACATCCTTGTAAAATCATTTGTCCCTGTTTAAAGATGGAGAAATTGGGAGAAAGAGTGGCTGTGTGTTCATTGACAGGAAAGCATTAAAGTCTGGTTTGCCCTAAAAACCACTTTGACCTCTCTCTAGATAGAAAAGAAGTTTCTGTCGTTGGTTTTCAGACCAATTTGTGGCTTATCTGCATGTAGAGGGACATGGCTTAGTTTGAATAGGCTCAGTTGTGTTCTTTTGTGATATCTAGGAAGAATCCATAGGAGTACAGTCTTTATTAATATTTTAAAAGCAGGTGGGAGGCTTTGTTTTGACCCCCGGATGTGTTGGATCTCCGTTTTCCTTCCTGTCTCCTATCTCCCACATTTACCCGCTTCAGAAGTAATGTTGCATATAGCCGGAAGAAAAATGCAAAGTACTGAAAGGCTTGAGAATTTGAATTGCATGATACCTGGGCAGAGATTCAGAATCTTCTTTTTCTTTAGGTGAGGGTAATTTTAGCAAAACTTGGAAATAAAGCTTATTTGTGGGGAAAAAAAAAAAAAACCTTATTTTTGATCCTAAGTGAGATTAGTACTGTGACCTGTGGAGAACTGTGATATTCTTCAGACTTCTTATCTTCGGTCTGGTGTCCAGTACTCTCTGACTACTACCTAAAGTCTTCCTCTCGGACGATCTGAGATGTCCCTCATGAGGAATGCTTCTGACATATATACCATTATTTCTTTTGTTGCTTTTCTGAGAGGATCTGCCGGGGGCTATGATGATTGCTTTTCTCATCATTTATTCCTCCTCTTTGGCCACAGAACCACATGAACGCTTTCTTCGCAGTCTGATTGCACACACAGAGCCCAAGGATGGCACTTCTCCACTTGGCATCCTTTGGCACAGATTTAGTATTCAGACCGTGGCGCTCAAAACACACTGGCTTGTGGGCGTGGTCTTCTACTGGCCCCAGTTCTGGGCCTGGCCCCGGGGTCTTTTCAATTTCTATCCCAGTGTTAGTGGTTCTGGCCTATCTGGTTCCTTTCTCTTAAATGGAGCTAATAAAGCTCAGCTCTGGTTTACGTAACAGCGATTTTTCGAAGGGTTAATGAGCTGGGCTTTTTGAGATACTTTTAGATCCTTAGAGGAAAGGTATGATTGAATCACAGCAAGGCTTCATACTGGGAGTGCCTTCCCACAGAGCCCTGAGTGCTTGTCAGACTCTCTTCCATTCATGCTCATACCATCCTCCCTGCTAGGGAGGTAGGTGGGTAAGCATTGTTAATAAGTACAAAAAAAGCGTTATTACTGTTACTCTTATCTGAAAACAGGGGGTAATTGTAAAAAATAGAACTTGGTAAAACAGATTATGGAAGAAAAACACTGGGGAAAACCTTAAAGTATCATGCACTTGACATTCCTGCTTACTTTGGGTCTCAAAAGTCTGATTGCTGTACATGAAAACGATAGAAAACATCCCTTCTTTTAGAGAAATGGGACCCAATACATCCTTCTAAATACTTGCATTAATTGAACACCAGTACTTATTTTCTGTAGCACTACTTTGTATTGTAAGGGGTAGTGTAACTCACGTCTACCAGGAATGAGTATACATTTCACAGGACTTCTATACTTTGGATCTTTATTTTGGACTTCAGAACTGAATTTCCTCGGGGCGCCTGGGTGGCTTAGTCGGTTAAGCGTCCGACTTTTGCTTAGGTCATGATCTCACGGTTCGTGGGTTCGAGCCTCGCGTCGGGCTCTGTGCTGACTGCAAGCTCAGAGCCTGGAGCCTGTTTCAATCTGTGACTCCCTCTCTCTCTGACCCTCCCCTGCTCACGCTGTCTCTTTCTCTCCTAGAAATAAATAAAACATTTAAAAAAAAACAAAAAAAACCTGAATTTCCTCACAGTGAAGTCATGTTGCCAGCAAATGGTTCCCTGAGGCCTCTCAGCACAAGAATTGGATTTCCGCAAAGGAGAGATCTTTGGAGAAAGGAGGCCACTACTTTATCTAAGATGAAAGAGAGAGAACAAGCCTCATTTGGGAAGCCACTTGGGCAGAGATTCCCAACAGATTTGTCATTGTGCCGATGAGGATTAGCCATTCATTCAGTTTTGTGGCTTGAGGTCACAGATATGAGAAGGTTCCTTTCTACCCTCTTCCCACCTCTGTCTGACACCTTTAGTCTCATCTTGCAGCCCAGTCACACAAGGGGTTATTTCCGGCCTTTGATGGTTGTGTCACAGGTCCTAGGGAGGAAGAAGTAGGAAATCTGAAATGAATGCAAGGAAAGAATGACCACAGCCTTTAAATCTTGCTATTTGTTTTCTTTCAGTGTCTATCATGACATTACTAGAAATCAGTAATTCTCTCTGTTCTCTCTAGAAAACAAACATGAAAAAACTAAGAAATGATAGGCTTCACCAATCATGTGAACAGAGGAAGTGGGATGGGGTTGGATTTTATCTTGCACGTCTCTGTCAGGGAAGCCTTGGGTTTGACCTATTAAAAAAACAAAATTCAACCGAGTAAATTTAAAGCTCTGACTGACTTATTGATTCATGAATTCGGCAACATCCCATCCTTGCAGATAAAGAGGAGTTCCAAGGAGATGTACAAAACAGGCTTTTATTGGAAGAAGGGGGTTGGGTGGGAAAAGAAGTTTCTAACAAAGAATGGTGTGTTTCAGGCAAGGTCACCTTCCTTTAGAGGGAAGGCAGGGGTCTGTCAGGCAGATGACCTCACCAGCACTGACCAGGTAATTCCAGATTGGTGAAGGGTCAAATTCCTAGGAGAGGCTGAAACTGCAGTTAGGTTAGTTATTAAGTCTTTGCTGACGTGAGGCTTAGCACAGGTGACTCCATTTTGGGGCCTGTTTTTATTTTTATTTTTTTAACAGAGCAAAAATGTTTCATCTTGATAATCCACGTTTCTGTCTTTACTTGGTGAAAGGAAAGGTTTGTTCAGTTTTCTAAAGATACTGGGAGTATTCACTGAAGTGTAGCAGCTGTGTGCACAACAGTTTTCAAATGTCGTATTTATACTTACTTAGATTTAAATTTTTTCTTAAATTGTCCAATTTGGTACTTATTATTTAAAAGTAGTTATCATGAATGTTTGAAGTCCTAAATTGTAATTTTATTTCCTTGTCAAATACTTGTAGTTTCATGTAGCTGTTCATCGTTATGTTCCTGTACAACAGGCTTTTTTTAAAAAAATGCTGGCTTCCAACACAACAGGGCTCTATGTGTGTGTGTGTCAGAGAGCGATGTTTTCAGAAAGAAAGTGGCTTAGGTTTCAAAATTCCCAAGGGAGTTGTTATAAAACAACAGTGAGGAGAAAAAACTCGGCATGATTTAAATACCTCAACGTGATTCTTTTTTAATTTAAATTTTTCCTGTTAGGTCTTTTATTTCCCAAACAATAGACTGCTTTGCTCTTCCTGAACTACTTTAGGCTAGAGAGAGCGAAGGAGTTTTTATAGTTTAAGCTTTTTCCTCTTCCACTCTCAGGTACCTAATTAAATAGAGCCGCTGGTACTTATGTTCATCCAGAATTCCAGGAGAATTCTTCCAGCCGCACTACAGCAATCCGATTCCCACACCAGGTCCCGCAGACGAAGGTGGCAGGCAAAGTAGGAGTAGCAGGTGATAGAATGTGCTCTGAAATGTCACTTGAGCGTGGCTGGCTGGGGCGCCCTCACTGTGGCTTCAGCTGGGGTGTTGGAAGGTGCACCACCCACAGAAAGGGGCTGGGTGTGCAGGGGTGCAGGAGCCCAGACTCCAGAAGTTAGGCTGCCCAGGCTTACCTCTCCATTTGCCTTTCTTTTTCCTTTCCAGCTTTATGAATCTCAACTTTTCACCTTTTACTGGTGCAAGTTACTTAAGCCTTTTATTTTTCCTGTTTTGTTTTTTTTTTTTAATGTTTTGTTTATTTCGGAGAGAGAGAGAGGCAGCGTGAGCAGGGGAGGGTCAGAGAGAGAGGGAGACAAAGAATCCGAAGCAGGCTCCCGGTTCTGAGCTAGCTGTCAGCACAGAGCCCAATGTGGGACTCAAACCCATGAACCGTAAGATCATGACCTGAGCCGAAGTCGGACACTTAACCGACTGAGCCGCTCAGGTGCCCCTACTTAAGCCTTTTAAACTTCAAGTTCAGCTATGCCATGGGAACTAATAATTAGTATCTGCTTCTTGGGGTTTTGAGGATCCAGTCAGATGGTCATGTGGAGCCCACAGCATAATGCCTGGCACACATGCTTGCCCAGTAAGTTGGCCAGTTAACGATCTTTATTTTATTAGTGTTGTCAATACATATGTACTGTTAATTCTGATTTTTTAATATACATTTAATAATATTGGCATTAGTAACTTTGTTAAAAATCTCCTGTTATAGGGCACCTGGGTGGCTCAGTTGGTTAAGTTTCCAACTCTTGATCTCAGTTCAGGTCTTGATTTCAGGGTTATGAGTTCAAGTCCCGTGTTGGGCTCCATGCTGGGTAGCCTACTTAAAAAAAACAAAACAAAACTCCTGTTATGATACATTTAAGTTCATAAAAATTTAAATGGATCTGGTAAAAACCACATTAAGCAAAGTCAAAAGACAATGACAAAGGAAGGGGGGATATATTTGCAATTCATTACATAGACAAAGGGTTCACTTTCCTACTATATAAAGAAGAGCTACTCAGTAAAAAAATAGATAGTTGCAGACATTTTTATGGTGATGTGCTTCCATTTTTGTTTGTTTTCCCCCTTAAAATAGCTCCCTCTCAGAAATGCTGTGTTCCACGGTACTTTCATATTTACTTTGTCATTGTGATTTTGCTCATCTCCTTTTCCTGACTCACCCATATCCAGGAAGTCACTGAGTCTTCTCTGTGTTTCATTCCGAGTATCTCACATCTGCTCCAGTCTTTCTAGGCATGCAGCTACTATTTTAGTCAAAAAGACACTACCTCTTTCATGACTGAAGTGCTGCCCTGGTTTCCTTTACTTTCTCTCATTCCCTCAGCCAGCCGGCACAGTCTACCACACCCAGATCAGTTTCCCTAACCCAGGCTTTCATGTTGGGCCACCAGCCTGCTCAGAAAACTTCATGGTTCCTCACAAGCTAGAATGGAGTCTGACTTCTGAACCACACCCTCCGATTCCCTTAATGTGTTTCACCATCCTTCTGTCTCTAGACTTCGTCTTTCTCACTGTGACTCTTCAGGGACCCTCCAAACACCTAACCTGGTCTGCTTGGCCAGGCTCACCATGCCCATTTCTGCCTTCGTGCTGCCCTCCTCTTACTGTTTGCTGAATCTTATACCTGCCACAAGGCCCGGCTCAGTTCCCATCTCCTCTAGACGGCTGTCCTCGGTGCCCAGTCTCAGCATCCATTGTTTTCTCGCCTTGCTGCATTTATTGATTGCCCATACCTCCCCTCTTACGCTTAACCTTTGCCACCCTTGTTGTCCTAGGAAAACTATTTCACTGAAGCAGAACATAATACAGAAAAGTACACAGATCACAGAGTAGGTCAGTAACTTTTCACAAGGTGGACACCCCTATATCATCCATGTTCCTCTCTTTTGACTCAAACCCTGTCTCCCTAACTAGATGGTAAGCACCTGGGAGACAGAACCGGATCGTATGCCGTTGCATAAAAATGCATCACATCAGGTGCTCATTGACATTGCAGAACAGAAATTGGAGTTAAGAAAGGGTCTAGGCTTTGACAAAGAAGAAACACGTAGAAATTTAAAGGAGTGCATGAAATTTCTGTTACTAATTGCAAATTCTTTCTTGACAGTCAGTTAACAGTTGAGACATGATTAGAGGTAATAAAATTTTGACGAGTCCTGTTCAAGGATTCCTAGATGTATGTATGCATGTAAGACTTGTATGTAAATAAGACCTTTAAATCTAATGCAAACAAGGCCATGTCATACTTTCTCTTTTCAGGCATAATGTTCACAGACATGTGCAGTGTGAGTTTTTGTTGTCATTCTCTCCAGCAAATATTTATTGGTCACATGCATCCTACCAGGTACAGTTCCAGGGTACAGTAGTATTCAGCTGTGAAGAACATAAAAGATCCTTCCTCCGTAGAGCTTATATTTTATGGAGTCACTAGAAATAATAGATAGAACTAAAAGAAAGGCTTAAGACTAAAGATATAACAAGGCCTAAACAATATAGTAACTGAAAAATTGGTACAAAATCCTCATCAACATACAGAAGGAATAAGAACATGGAGATAGGAGGGGCTAAAGGAAGATTAGCACCATCCTAGGGACTTCTGGGTGAGAAGTTCATTTTGTGACATTATCAAAAGATATGAAAGAGGATGGTAACTGAGAAAGGTACAAGTCCAGGGCTAGAACAGAGAGATGTCAAAAACCTTCACAGGAGGGGCACCTGGGTGGCTTAGTCGGTTAAGCGTCTGACTTTCGCTTAGGTCATGATCTCGCGGTTCATGGGTTCGAGCCCCGTGTCGGGCTCTGTGCTGACTGCCGGCTCAGAGCCTGGAGCCTGTTTCAGTCTGCGACTCCCTCTCTCTCTGACCCTCCCCTGCTGACACTGTCTCTCTCTCTCTCTCCTAGAAATAAATAAAACATTAAAAAAATTATTTAAAAAAAAAAAAAAACCTTCACAGGAAATACTTAATATTCAATAGCCCCTTACAGTTTACAAGGAAGGAACTTTGACTTGTTCCTCTTCCTGGATCTTTCCCCACTCTGATCTCGTACAGTTTGATCTGTGTGTATCATCAACACACAGTCACGCAGCTCTCATGTGCGGATATAAATTTAGGCTGGCTGCAGCATTCTTTCCCTGGCTGCTGTCATCACCGTGTTTACTATTTACTTTAAACCTAAAGCATGAGGATCTCTCCGACAAATTACGCTGTCTACAGGGTATCCACATAAGGCAAAGTGAAGTTCCGGCGGTCTCACTTGCCAGCTCCCAGCTGTGGCTCTCTCACTGGGAAACACAGGCACAGGGTAGAGGACCCACCCATAGGCTGCTAATCCTTAAAAAGTAACTTGTTGAAAGTGTTAGGAGTTCCCTTTTAGTTTAGTTTTGTCTTGTCTTTTATTGCCCCTTTGGTGATATCCTTTTTGCACCCAAGGCTTCGGTTTGCAAAGCTATAAATCTGCCAGTCTTATTGACATGGCTCTCACTCAAATTAATGGTCAGCAAAGGGATTAGCAGATAACCATTTCAAGCTGTATTTCTCTACACAAAGGGTGGATATGGTTTGAACAAGCTGCCAAAGCCAGGAAGAGAAGTTAATTGTATAAATCAATTCAGGCAAGAGCTGATCACCTTTCTGAAAGACAAGACGATGCAGCATACAACCTCTAAATAGATCTTTGGGGTCACGTTGATGTCATGTTGAAGAATCAATATTTACTGGGCTTCATAAAGTTAGCCTTTAATGAACCCCAGGCATTTTGCTAGGTCACTAATTGCAGGAAGAGGAAAGGCAACAGCTGCTGAAGTCCATGGCTGTGGAGCTTGCATAAAAATAAGTGAAGAGACGGTCACTTGCTTCTGTGTAAACATCCCACCCTAGGTTCTACCCAAGCATTGTTGGGTTTGTGTATTCAAAGCCTTTCTTGGGATTTTACTGATGTTTTAAGAAACAGCAACTCTTGCATCCTAACAGAAGGCAGACCCTTTACACTTTGACCACGTTATCTAAGCAGTTACTTTTCCTAAGCAGGGATGAGTTCTAGTTATCATTTTAGATTCTGCCTTATAATTGTGCTAATCACAAGGCCTGGTCCCTCCCAGAGTATGGCTCGCCCCTCCCTCTGACACACTTGAAAGCTTTCAGAGTGAAGAATTGGGGCGCCTGGCTGGTTCAGTCGGTAGAGGTTAGAGCATGGGACTCTTGATTTTGGGGTCGTGAGTTCAAGCTTCATGTTGGGTATGGAGTCTACTCTAAAATTATATAAATAAAATACTTTTTAAAAAGTGAAGAATTGTAGTAAAGAGTATTTACTTTAGGTTGCTGTCTTGAATCCAAGTCAGGTGGAAGGCTGTTGATAAATATTATCATCTGCACGTGTAATATCATCCAGTAGAAGACTATTTGGTACGTGTAAGTGTTCTATATTCCTTACAGGGTTGTCAGGATCACTCCTGGGTTAGGAACCTTATATTCTGTTTATTTTAGTCAGTGCTTCTTCTGAATTGTTGTTGACTAGTTGGAGGAAGGTACTGTATCAGATTTTCTCTTGGCTGTCATAAGATCCCATCAAGGATCCTATCAAGTCAGGAGCTGAAAATCATAGAGGCACCTTAGTTGGGCCCTGGGAGTCAGGGTGGGGCCCCAGGATGTTTGTTACAAGTTCTTAGTCATATCTGCTCAGTAGATAAATTTTGAAATTGACTTTTCAGCTCTCTTCCCCTAGTGCATTTTGTTAGAGGAGAGGCTTTAAAATTAGGGGCACCTGGGTGGCCCGGTTGTTAAGCGTCCAACTTTAGCTCATGATCTCATGGTTCGTGGGTTCAAGCCCAGCTTCAGGCTCAGTGCTGACAGCTTAGAGCCTGGAGTCTGCTTCAGATTCTGGGTCTCCCTCTCTTTCTGTTCCTCTCTGGCTTGCACCTTGTTATTCTCTCTCAAAAATAAATAAACATTAAAAAGAATTTTTTTTTAATTCACCGGAGAGAAGAGCCACTGTTCTTTTCTTACTCCCACCCACGTCCAGGATTGGTTTTCAGAATAAATACTGAAAAGAAAACGCATGAGAGGTTTGTTGGGACTGTTGTAGTGTTTTTTTTTTTGTTTTGTTTTCGTTTTTGTTTTTAACGAGAGATCTGATGTTTGCTCTTTTTACCTGTAATTTGCTTTGGACACTCATTCCGGGTTTGTATTCTTTCTTTTCAGCTCTTTGAGAACTTCTACTTTGGCACCCTGAAGCTCAATTCCATTCACATCTCCCAGAGGTTCACAGTAGACAGCTTTGGGAATTATGCCTCCTGTGGGCAGGTCGACTTCTCCTGAGGAGGATCTTGGGAAGCGCTAGGAATTGAACATCCTTACAAGGTGCCGAGGGAAAGAGGATCTTGTGTTTTCATTGCCGAAGAGAGATGTGGAAATTTGGATGGTGACCTTCCTGGATGGTTCCCCACAACACAGCATGGCCTCTAATATAATAGTTGTCCACAGTCAGCAAACCGCCGGTCAGCCCAGGTGGTTGTGGGCACAGGGGAACTTGTGCCTTGAACCCTGGCTTCTTCCTCTTTCACAGGGTCTGCTTTCTTCCTGACGCTCTTCTCTGGAAGTGCACCTCTCAAGCCTACTGGAGCTGGGATTCACATTATTTCTTACATGCCTGCTGATTCTGCCCCAGCCCTTAAGCTCTTTCATATGAATACTTTAAAAGAGAATTAAAGACATGGTTTTATTACTGTCTCCACCTAAATTGAATGTCTCCAGTTTTTAAGAAGGTTGATTTTTACTTCCCTTTGTACCATAACTTTTAATCACTCCCTAGAATTTCTTTGTGGCAAAATACATAGAAGGTTTACCATCTTACCTGCTTCTCTGTAAGGGTATAGTTTGGTAGTGTTAAGTATATTCACATTGTTGTGAAACGTTTCCAGAACTTTCTCACCTTGAAGATCTGAAACTGTACCCAATTAAACAACTCTCTGTGTCCCCCTCCCCCAAGTCTCTGGCAGCCATCCTTCTACTTTCCCCTTCTAGGAGCTTGATTGCTTTAGATAACTCATGTGGGCGGAGTCCTATAGTATTTGTCTTTATGGGCCTAACTTACCTCACTTAGCAGGACGTCCTCAAGATTCATCTATGTGGTAGTGAGTGTCAGAATTTCCTTCCTTTAAGAAAGACCGAATTAAAATTCTATTTTACGTGTACCCTACGTTTTGCTTATCCATTTGGCCACCAGTGGACACCTGGGTTCCTTGACCTTTGTGAACACAGATGTACAGATGCCTCTTCCTGATCCTGCTTTCCGTTCCTTTACTACTCAGTTTTATCTTTGGCGAAATAACTTCCATGTTTATCTTTTACTTTGGTCTGTCCTTTTTCTTCTGAAGTTAGTACCCTTTTATGTTTGTTGGATTCCTGTTCCTTATCCTACCCTTCCCCCCCCCGGCCTTCCCAGGCCAGTGATGGAGTTGGAGTATCGCAGCTCTTTTGCGTTGAGTCCACAGGGCAGCGGCGGTGACATCAGCAGGGCCGTGCAGAGTCCCACCAGGCAGAGCCGGCTGCGGCAGGACCGGCTTCCTTCCTCGCTCCAGGCTCACTCTCACCTTCCTCTCCTCTTCACATCTCTCCTCCCTCCAGGCTCCCTTTGTCTCTTTCCTTTATTCCGTACTCTTACTTTGATTCTTTCTGTTTGAAAAGTGTGATTCTGAACCCTGTGCATTAAGGTCACAACATAGTAAAGGCTGTGCAGAACACTCAGATTTGTTCATCAGTCTCACTGCCCAGATCACTTGTGAATAAATGAATTTCCAGAGTAACTGGAAATTTTTCTTTTTTTTTTTTTTTTTATCTTTCAATCACACGCAGTTTTTTAGTTTGACTCCCTTAGTCAACATGTGTCGGGACACAGTGTTGCCATCACTTAGTTGCTGGCATAGCTGTTCCTCCAGAACTTACGTGTTCATGCCTGCAGGGTTGGTTTTTCCCCAAACGCTTTGTAACGTGAGATTTTATCTCATTTGCCTTCAGTGGTTAGATGGCACGGTGCAGCGAGTTCTCCCAGAGATCGTAGAGATCAGGGCCCCATCTCATCTCTGTGCTTCTCTCTTACTGCTTCCTTTCTGACACCCGCCTCTGGGCAGCCTTGCCCAGGAAGTACAGACGTCTTATTTTGTTTTTAATGTTTATTTATTTTTGAGAGAGCATGACAAAGACAGAGACAGACAAGTGAGTACAAGCAGGGGAGGAGCAGAGAGAGAGAGAGAGAGCGCGCGCGAGTGAGCCTGAAGCAAGCTCCATGCTGACAGCAGAGAGCCAGATGCCACGTTCAAATTCAGGAGCCATGATGAGATCATGACCTGAGCTGAAGTTGGACGCTTAACTGACTCAGCCACCCAGGTGCCCCTAAAGAGGTCTTATTTTGGATGTTAGAGATTTATGACTTGTGTTTCTAGTAAATTTTTTTTTTATCTTTGGAAAATGTAACTTTATATATCAAACCCTCAATTCTTTTTTTTAATAAAGATTTTATTTTTTAAGTAATCCCTACACCCAGTGTGGGGCACAAACTCACAACCCTGAGATCAAGAGCCACATGCTCTGCCAACTGAGCCAGCCAGGAGCCCCCAAATCCTAAATTCTTACTAGAACTGGAAATTCTGTTATTTAAAATTTAGAGGTAGCTGTACATTCAAGGACATATTATATTATTAAGTAATTTTTCACAAGTAATTTGCCTCTTTTAGTCTCCTCTCATGATGCTACAGTGGATTTTTCCAGAGGCTACATGACACAGTGATATCATCATTCTGATGGTTAATGGAGCATGTGCTTGTGTATTTTTGTATTTCCTAGACTCTTGTAAATTGTAGAAATTCATTCCCAAGATTCAGGGTCCCCTCTCACTAAATTGTAATGGGGTTCATATTGCAAGATTTGCTAATCAAATCTCCTTTAATATTATCAGTTAGTAATTCATCCTGTATTGAAATAGAGTTAAATTGCAGCTAACATCACTCCAGCCAGTTTTTGAGGCACTGACTTCACCCAGTTCCTCAAAGAGGAGGGAAAACAATCTCACTGCAATGATTACACAAGATCTGTATTATTATGTAAGGAACTTTGTCATGTAGAATTATTTTGATTTTGGGGGGGTGGGTACACAGTGAGTTAGCCCCATAGGTGAACTCCTAACCCATGGTAGAAACAATGATGTTACTTATAGTGGTTATTTTTTAAGTGAGCTTCACTTACGAATCCAGCTTCGAAAGACACAAAGGTTGGTTCAAGTTCACTTTTGTGCTGTGTTCTTCTCCTGGAGCTGAAAGGAACCCGATGGCACCAGAGGTATATTGAGTTGAGGAACGCCTCTCAAATTCTATCTTGATGCCTACAGGGAACATGGATATCAACCCCCCAGGATGCTATAAGTAAGAAAAAGGGCTGCTGTTGTGGCTGCTGTTATACCTTTTTTGTTGTTAATAAAACATTTTTTGTTTTAATTTTTTCCATGTTTATTTATTTGTGAGAGACAGAGACAGCATGAGCAGGAAAAGGGCAGAGAGAGAGGGAGGGAGACTCAGAATCCAAAGCAGGCTCCAGGCTCTGAGCTGTCAGCACAGAGCCTGACGCGGGGCCAGAACCCACAAACTGAGAGATCATGAGATGATCTAAGCTGAACTCAGACGCTTAATGGACTGAGCCACCCAGGCACCCCTAATAAAATCATTTTTTAAATAAAAGATAAAATAAATTCACTTTGTGGAAAATCATCCAGCTGTACATTCATGCTTTCTGTTCTTTTCAGTGCGCATTTTATACTTCAGTTTAAATGTTGGTTGAAAAGCAAATTTCATCCTCTAGAGGTTACTCCTCTGTATGCATTTAAGCACATATCATATCATATCCTATCATATCATATCATACTGTTGAATAATTTTTTACAAATGAATAACATTTGTGGAATGCTCACTTTTGTCATTTGTGTATTAATTCATTTAATCTTTACAACAGCCCACTTAAGTTGGTATTATCACTACCCTCATTTTACAAACTGAGGCATAACAAGGTTAAGAAATTTGCCTGACAAACCAGGAGAGACTCTTGAATACTGAGAACAAACTGATGGCTGATGGGGGAGCGGAAGAGGGTAAGGGACATGGAGGGCGGCACTTGGGATGAGCACTGGGTGTTATATGAAAACCAACTTGAGAATAAACTATAAAAGGAAAAAAAATTTAAATATGTATAGATTTAAAAAAATAAAACTTAAGAAAATAAAAAGGAAGTTTGCCTGAGATCATAACAGCTTGTACCACCAGTTCTTAAAATGTGACCCTGCACCCCCTGTGAGTCCCTGAGAACCTTTTAGGGCTGTATGTGGTCCACACTATCTTAAAAATAGTAAGGTGTTATTTGCCTTTTTCACTCGTTCTCTCCTGAATGTACAGTGGAGTTTTCCAGAGGCTATGGGACATGGTGACATCATCACTCTGATGGTTAATGGAATATGTGCTTATATATTTTGTGTTTTCTAAAATTTTGTAAAGTTGACAGGTTTACATTATGTTTTTAGACTTTAACTCATTTTGCTCTCAGTATTTCTGCTGTACTCCAGATACCTGTTTTCACTTTTATCTGTGTTACAGGCTGAGTTATTTGCCCAAGAACTCATATGTTGAGGCCCTAACCCCTCAGTAGCTCAGAATTGTAGCTGTGTTTGGAGACAGGGCCTTTAAGGAGGTGATTAAGTAAAAATGAGGCTGAGGCTTTTAGGGTGAGCCCTAATCCAGTCTGACTGATGTCCTTCTAAGAAGAGGAACTTTGGACACACAAAGAAACATCAGACCCCTGGCCTTCCAAGTTCGACCCCTTGGGTCTGTCTTCAAAAAAGGTTGGCGATGATACCACCAAGGCACCTGGTGATGGCAAGGGTCTGAGGATTACAGTGAAACTGACCATCCAAGACACATGCGCCAACTGAGGCAGTTCCTTCTGCCTTGCCCTGATCCAGGGCTGCAACGCTGACAGCGGCTGCTACCTTCCTGACATGAAGAGTGGTGTGGAGAAATGTCCAGTTAAGAACTAGAAAAGAAAATATTTTAATAAAGGACTGTTTGACAACCAAAGGAAAACAAAACATCAGACATGTGCATGCACAGAGGAAAGACCATGTGTGACATAGCAAGAAGGCAGGTAGCCATCTCCAAGCCAGAAAGAAAGACCTCAGGACAAACCAAACCTACCAACACCTTCATGTTGGACCTGTACTCTCCAGAACTTTGAGAAAATACATTTCTATTGTTTAAGCCACAAGTTTGTGGTATTTTGTTATGGCAGTCCTGGCAAACTAATATGCTTGTTCGTTTGGTTTTTTAAGTTTATTGATTTATTTTGAGAGAGAGCATGAGCAGAGGAGGGGCAGAAAGAAAGGGTGAGAGAGAATCCCAAGCAGGCTCCACACTCTCAGGATGGAGTCTGATGCTGGACTTGAACTCACAAACCATGAGATCATGACCTGAGCTGAAATCAAAAGAGTCAGACGCAACCAACTGAGCATCCCAAGCACCCTACTCTTAATGCTTGTTACAACACAGGCAGCTAATCTACATGTCTTCTCTTGAGCCAGACATTAAATAAAGAGATTTGCAAAAATGTAAATGCCTCTCTTCTAGATTTTTTTTGGCAGGGGGAGTATAATTGTGCTTCATAAAATACATTATTTTGTTAATATGTAATGGGTTCATTATTGTTCTTTTTAAATAAGCATTTTTTTTTTCAACTCTTAGGGGTTTCTTTAAAGATTTGATTTTATTTTAAGAGCAGTTTTAGGTTCACAGAAAAATTTAGAGGCAGGCTTAGTTTCATTTTCAAGTACAATAGATGAGATCTATATATATCTTACATAAACAAAAGTTCTTAGGATTCCTCAAGACATTTTTAGTCTAAAGGACTCCTGAGACCAAACAGTTTGAGAACTGATGTACCATACTATACTTCTTCCCAATGAGGTCATATTACACATGAGTTTCTCTAACAAGCTTTTCTCATCCAGCAATATATAGTGGGTCACATTAGTTGTCAATAGATACAGATCTACATTATTATTATTATTATTATTTGGTTATTTTAGAGCAAGCACATGTGCACAGGGTAGGGGGGGCAGAGGGAGAGAGAGAATCCCAAGATGACTCCATGCTCATCATGGAGCCCAACATGGGACGTGATCCCATGACCCTGGGATCATGACCCCAGCTGAAATCAAGAGTGGGGTACTCAACCGACTGAGCCACCCAGGCACCCCCTACATCATTTATAATGTCTGTGCACTAGTTCATTTTGTGTATGTATTCTACTTTAGTTGGTCTCTGACTAATGGACAATGAGTTGGTTTCCAGGTTTGGCTATTATAAACAATTCTGGATTTAATATCTTAGTGCATTTTTTTTTAATGCTTGTGAAGTCATCCAGAGATGAGATTAAATGGTTTTAAAGATGTGGTTAAATTTAAATTTCTTATTTGGAAATGAGGGTTCTTCCATTTTGTATTGCTAAATATTAAATAAAAACAAAAATGCAGAAAACACATACCATTTAACATACACCCAGCAGCTTTTGGGCCCATTGGTCTGAAAAGGCTGACCTGCTTGCTAGTAATTCTCTCATAGTTTAGGAAAACTTTTCTTCTTTATAAATTATAACTGTCCTTTTTCTACAGCTCTTTTACCTGTCATCTGGAAAATTGGACTCTCTCTCCTAAATTAGCTTTCCTATTGGCTTACCTAACAGTTGTAGACTTTTGTGGGTGTGCTTCGAGGGCAAATCAACTGACCCAGCCTGAAGGTGGAGCAGAAGTCAGTTTCCCTGGAGGAGCTGCCCAGGAGTGTGGGAAACATTTTGACCTTCAAAGGTCTGGAAACATCTATTGTCTTTTTGGCAGACATCTTGTCAGTGCCTTTCCAAACTCTTTTTCAGGCAACTTTGGTAATTCTAGAAGATCAGGGAATTCAGAAGATAGTACTGGAAAGGGAGGGCTATATATAGAATCTACTGCCTCAGAGCCTTGGTGATACGCACTTAGCTTTGCTAGAAGACTAGGATTGAGATAATGGGGGGAAATGGCAACTTTTAGTACATCTTCAGAACCATGGGACCAAGCCTTCTCTTCCCAACCTGAGAGAAGAACTAACATTTTGTAAATGTCCACTGTGCTCAAGCACTTACTATGTGATTTTGCATGAGTTTCACGGCCATCTTCTGAGATCTGAAATCTTCTGCGATGCCTAATAGAAACTAGATTCGGGAACTTGCCCAATAACACAGCTAATAAGCGGGCTCTCACCCCCAGTCTTATCTGACAACAGACTGTGCTCTTCCACTGTACCGTTCTGCTGCTACACAACCCAGCTCATTTACTGGGAGATGAAGACATCAATAGCCAGGGCCTCACTGCAGCACCACCTCTAAATCCAATCACAAAGCAAAAAGAAAACATGGAAAAGGAGCTATTGTTTTCTGTTTTCCCAAAGGGACCCCAACCCAAGCCATTGATGCGGTCACAATTCCCAGGCAGACCAGATTCAGGGTGACTACCTACCTTATAACCTGGGGTTTTTCCTACCGTTTAAGATCATGTTTTTCATTGCCCTTTGGTTTTTCTTTTCCTTTCTTTCTTTCTTATTTTTTTTTAAGACCACAGCGGCCAAGTATTTTTATAAAAACACAATCTAGGGCTTGGGTCTGAAAAGTTCCTTATGTTTTGTCCTGTCAGATTCTCTGTTCCCTCTTCAATTTATTTGTAATGTAAACCTCACCCCATTTCTGCTCCAATCCTGGGACTGCCCAGCCTCCAGCCTTCCCAACTGGTATGTCAACACATTTCCACAGGCAATGATAAGGGTCACGATATTAACAAAAACCTGAACGCCTCAAACAAAACCAGCTTCTCCCCCACCAACCCCCTTCCCCAGTGTCTTATTAAAATCAACTTGAAGTCAAAACAATGAACAAATGTGCCTTTTCCAGATTTGCAGCCTCAAGGCAGATGAAATGGTCAGACATTTGCCTTTTAGGGTTGCCGTAGGAAGAGCTAACAAAAGGGGTGACGGCCCTTAAACAGCTGCTTGGGGAGGAGGACATCTGCCTCTTTTTACCAGCCATTCAGTGCTCAGGCCTTGCCTTGAAAAGACCATGTGGGGCTGGGGAGCAATAGTTCTGAGGCAGCCAGTTGTTATATGGCTTTTGTCTTAACGAAGTCACCCATTACTGTTAGAGCCATAACTCGCAGGAAGCCAGCTGTCAGGGCTGTGGCACAGGCCCCTCTGGGCTGCAGGCAAGGGGAGACAGAGTGTCTGTGGCCAAATTCCCTTTTAGACACCTGAGCCTGGCAGGCTTTGTAACTGGAGAGATTTGTGTCCTCCCCAGTCCCATATTCCCTGGGGAGTCCCCGGGGCCCTTTTCCTTGCTCTCCACCCTTGAAGAGGTGGCGGGGACATCTCAGAATTTGGATTCCTTGGATTGCAACTCCTTAAGTGCTAGGCTGGGCAGGGTTCTGCTTCGGCTGGCTGGCCCGCATTTGGCGCTCTCATCTAGCGCTTCCCTTTGAAATCTTCCCCCTCCTTGTTTTTTTTTTTAAACCAGGTATGATGATGTCAAACGTGATGCTGATGCTACAGTTACAGACACAGCCCCTTCTGGCGCAGCCTCTCTGATTTTTCTCTCTCTCTCCGCATCCAGCTCTGGGCTTTTTCAGACAAGTGCATCTCCTAACCAGGTCACATTTCAGCCGCGACCCACTATCCGTCTGTCACCGGAGTCAGACCGCAGGAGGAGGGCGGAGGAAGACGACGGCGTTCGCTTCTCCGACCGCGGGGTGGGAGGAAGGACACTAAAATACTGCAGAAGTCAAGACCCTCCGAGGTCGGACCCTGACCGCGATGCGCGCCCCGGGCTGCGGGCGGCTGGTGCTGCCGCTGCTGCTCCTCGCCGCGGCCGCCCTGGCCGAAGGCGACGCCAAAGGGCTCAAGGAGGGCGAGACCCCCGGCAATTTCATGGAGGACGAGCAATGGCTGTCGTCCATCTCGCAGTACAGCGGCAAGATCAAGCACTGGAACCGCTTCCGAGACGTGAGTCTGCAGGGCCGCAAGGGCCGGGGGCGCGGGTCTGGGAAGCAAGGCTCGGAGCGGAGCCCCGGCCGCCGGGAGCGGCGGCTGCACGTCGCAGCGACCCGCTCCGCAGCCCAGCCGGCTGACTGCACTGAGAGTAAACAGCGCGCACCCGCTCGGCTCCCGCCGGCCGTCCCCGGGACAGCTCGGCGCCCCCTCCCCGAGGCCCCCGGGCCCGGGACCCCGAGCCCCACCACCACCCAGGGCGAGTCCCGGGGAAGGAGTTGCTCCGGGGTCGCTCGCTCCACATACGGTCTCCACCGCAGGCCGGGCGCAGAGAGGGGCGCAGGATGCAAGGGGGTGCAGGGCTGGAGGGGTGGGAGCCCCGGCTGCGGCCGAACCTCGGACTGGATCCTCTCTTTTTTTGCGGTGGAAAAAAAAAGGAGGCCCCCAGGCCTGCCCCCAGCCGGGTGGATGCTGCAGACTGCACATACGGGGCACTGCAGAAGGTCTGGGTGCGGCCGGCGGGGAAGGTAGCATCGTGTGGCGCCAGTGCCCTCTGTTCCCACCTTGGGCTTTGGGGGAGGGAGGACAGAAGGCGAGAGAGCCCTTGGTTGAAGCTTTGAGTTGGGGTGTGTGTGTGTGTGTGTGTGTGAGGGGGGAGGGGGGGTCCTAGCAATCCTCATTAGGCGACATGGTGAAAGGCGTGTCCGTGACTGGGGGCGGGCGACGGCAGCGCATATAGCCGAGGCCACCTTCGGGTGGCCAGGTCTGGGATCCCCATGTAGGGTGGCGCGAGCTCACGGAGGCTGGTTTTCTAGGACCAACCTGTCGTGAGGGAGCCGGGCCCAGAGTGGGTGGCGGCTCCCATCCAGGGGGAAGACTCTGGAGCCCGGTGGGCTTGAAGAAGCAGAGGGGAGAGTCCAAGAGCTGGGTCTGGGGTCCCTTTGTGGACGCCTCCCCGAACCCTGGCTTAACCTTGGGCCGCACTTAGCCTGGTGGGGGTTGGGGAGGCGGCTGCGGACTCGCTGGCGTTGCTGCAGCACTTTGTTTACGGGCACCTGTAGATCGGAGGGGAAACCAGAGACTGCGTTCCCAGAAGGGGGAAGTTGGGGGGGGGGACAGAGGGCGTGGCCGGGACCCAGAGAAGGGGGGCCGGGGTGTGAGGTGGAGGTTGGGCCCAGATGCAGATACAGCAGAGGAGAACGCTGGTCCTGGCCACCTAGTGCTCTCAGATGCCAGTTCCCAGAAAGCCTCTAATATGATCCCCACTTCTTGCTTTTCATTTGCCACATTCCCTCATCAGATCCTCAGGTCCCTCTGGTACCACGCTGGCTGCACCGGCGACCTTTCCCATCTTCTCTTAAATTGTGCATGTCCAGAAGTTCCTTAGAAATGTGTTTAAAACACACAGGCTTCATATGATCTCCAGCCAAATGATGGGAAGACGCAGAGATAGGAATCTTTTTTTGTAATGGTGAGAGAAGTGCCAGTTTCTCTTCAAAGTCTAGGGTAGGTTGTAATCCATCAAAAAGAATCGCCTGCAGCCAGGTGCTGGGACAGAGTGGCCTAGGGCCAGAGTAGGCAGTTTGCCCCTCCCACTGGCAACCCAGCTGAGGGAGGCAGGACCCTCAGCAAGGCCTTTTCTGAGGCCCCTGCAGGCCCAGCACAGATTAGCTGCCATCTCTTGCCGCTGCCTGGGAAGCAGCGAGGGGGCGGCATCAGGCTGGTCCATCCCAAATCCATGTGTCACCGGTCCAGGCCTCCCTCTGACTCGCTGGCTATTTGATCTTCCAAAGTGAGACTGGTGAAGGTCAGAAGGAAAAGAAATGCTTAATCAGAACAGTCAAGGTTTAAAAATAAAGATGCTTCCCCATCTCTCTTCCTCCACCTGCTTCCAATAGCCAGCTCTGTAGGTGAGGATAAATGACTGACTGCTTGGCCCCTTGACACAAGGCTGCCCACCTGTCTCCCTGTATTGGTGCCAATCACTTCCTCCTTCCTCCAATGCTTATCAGACGAAAGGCATCAGACTTGAAATTCTGCAGGATCTGACCCCATAGGATTCGTGGAAAGCTTTAGGGCAAGTATTAAATTGGGTAGCCTCAGGCTTTTATAGTGTCCTCTAAAACACCTTTTAAGGTAGTCTTGGCTTTGGGAAGACAGGAGCAGGGAGAGGAGGCGGAAGATAAGGAAAGCTGGGCAGGAGGGTCTGGCTCCGGATATCCACCAGCAGCTTCTGCAGAGGGCCAGGAAGCCGCTAGCTCAGAGCCACTGCACTGCACAACTCTAGACGTGCCACAGTATGAATGGCGCCCCTCAGAGTTGTGCAGTGCTCAGACCTTCCACAGGGACTGTGCCACCACTGTAGACCCATATCATGCCTCCTCTCTTAGTAGAGGCCCTACTTCATGCACTAAATCCTGAAGGCCCCCTAGTTGGGCAGAGTAGCATAGGGCTTAATCTACCTTGCATCAGGCTCGCTGGCTTGAAAATATGCCCCCTTGGATCCTCCAAGGGTCCAGGCATTGCCAGGTTGAACCAGAACCTAGTTCAGAACCACACAATGGCGCAGGGCCCCCAGTTTGCCTCAGGAGAAGGGAAGCAAGCGAGAGGAATGGAACGTTTTGGGGAATAGGATGGAGGACTCAGTACGGTGGGTGAGGGACATGTCTCATTAAATGCTGTTGACTGAATTGAGGGGAGAAGACTGAGGGAACCATGTGGAAGAGGTCAGGAGGACGATGAAGAGGAAGAGAGCGTGGGCAGTTGCTGCAACATAGAATTGGTCTGAGCTGGTTGGAGGGGAGTTTGGTTTTGCATTCTTTCTCTGAGCGCTAGGATTATAGGGAGGCAGGATTTACCAGCAGAGTAATCCTGGCCTCCAGTGGGTGCAGGGCTCTCGCATCCTGTGCTTGGGTAGATTTCCTCTAATGCCCAGAGCCATGCTGCCAGGGAGGAGAGAACTTCGTGCCAGAGGAGAGGGGGAGGTTGGGATCTAGCTGTGCCCTACCCTAGGCAGGCCTGGGCTTTTCGGAGGCTTGCTCCCCAGTGCTATTATCTCCAGATTCCCTCCCTGCAGAACTGGGTGGGATTTGCCTGCAAGACTTCGGAATAGAGCATCCAAGGCCTCGTAGATAGAGACGGACACGTGAGAGGAGGCAGGCCCATTACACAGCATTCTTCCCGGTGGCCTCCAAGAGCCTGGCTGGGCAGCACTGAGTGTTCTTTTTCTTCTTGGCTCTTCCCTACTTTTACTCCACTTCCATTAAACTTTAATGATATTTATGGGCGTCTAGCACAGTGCTTGGCCCCCAGGAGGCCTGCAGTTCACGTACGTTGAATCACCGATTACGGTGAGTGCTTACATCTGCCAGTCGCTGCAGGAAACACTTGCTAGGCATTGCTTCTTGTGCCCCTCAACACCCCACGAGCTAGTAATCATTCCTTCATGATCCACCCATTCTATGGCTGAAGAAACGCAGGCACAGAGAAGTTAAATAACATAACGTACCCAAGGGTCGAAGAGCTAGTAAGTGGTAGAGCCGGGACTTGAATCCAGGTCATCGGATTCAAATCTGCCTCTCAGGGAACTCTAGGTCTACCCCTTAGTGAAAAGTGGGAAGGAAGAGTCCACCCTAGTGTGTGCCCTGTGAGCTTTCCAGGTTGTCTGGGCTGGAGCAGCTTCTCCTAGGAAGGGGGGGGCCAAAGCCCTCAGTGTCTTCAGCAGCCTGCCACCAGCCTGCTCCCCGCTAGTGGCACAGTGACACCTGCAAGGCAGCTCTCTACCCAGGAGAGGCAGGAGTGCTGGATGCTGGGACAGCTCCATCCTGGGGGTCGGAAGGCCCTGGTTCAGGTTCTGATGCTGCCACTGTCTGGCCACACGATGCCAGGGCAGTCACATCCCCTCTCTGAGCTTCGGCTCAGGCTGGGAGGCTAATACAAAGGTGTAAGCACAGAGGCATCTTGTCAGAGGGCTGCAGGGCACCCATTTTAGGCACTCCCCAGGCCTGCAGAAAACTGTCAGATGGGTCATCATTTCTGGGGCTGGCCCCACCGTGCCTCCGTCTCCATGAGAGAGACGTTGATGTACGTTCACTAACTCACTCAGTCACTGCAGATTTGAGCGCCTCCCCGGTGCCAGGGGCCTCACCTGATCCCAGGAGCTGGCCCAGGGGAGTCATGCCTGCTGGCGACTCATGATTCTCACAGTTTTCTGATCACCGAGTAAGCCAGTAACAAGTTTTAGCCACAAAGGGGCTCCCTTATCACCACCCCTCCCCTCTCCCCACTCCACACACCTAAACCAATGCAAGTGTGGGAATGAGCTGCACAGATGTTTGTGAATAGGTGTGGGTGTGTGAGAAGAACCCCAAACTGGGTCAGAATGGATTCCATAATTGGGATTTGGAGATGGGAGGGTGGGTTGGGTCCTTCCCTGGCCTCCTTCTCCATTCTCATTTCGAATTCTCTCCCAGCTGGAGGGGCTGACGTCTCCCAGAGCCCTGTCAGCATGGTGAGGGACACTTGAGCACTAGGCGGGACTCTAAACGT
The DNA here is from genome assembly GCA_017311185.1 of Proteles cristata cristata. Classification (NCBI taxonomy): domain Eukaryota; kingdom Metazoa; phylum Chordata; class Mammalia; order Carnivora; family Hyaenidae; genus Proteles; species Proteles cristata. The sequence continues at coordinate 759,870 of JAESUZ010000214.1, read as the reverse complement.
TGGGAAGAGAGGGAGAGAAGAGCACTCGTTGCCTGGAGAGGCTGTCGTATGGTCCTCTCTTCTTCCAGGCAGGCCGCAGTGGGTGGAAGATCAACACCACCCCTTCCCATTCTCCAGAAGGTCAGAAGTCTGCCTAGAGGAGAAAAGCGCTATCCTACCCCAAGGGTCCCAGGAGAACACTCAACCTGTCTTCCTCATGAGTGGACAGAACTAGCTGCATGCGTGACCTTGCCAGAGCTACTTCCCATTTCTGGTCTTTGATTTTCCCACTGGCTTAAGGGGCTGGCTAACAGAAGCATCTACAGAGCCCTTACCATTCTTTGACTCTGGGAAGATGGCGGTAGAGCCGGTCGAAGGCCCCAACACCTGAAGGCGTGCCCCACCCACCCCCCTCCGCCCCTTCCACAAACAGAGCAGCACAGTCTTTGGGTTTAGGGAAGGGGTTTTCTTTTTGTTCCAGAGGAAGTATCTGTGATCGGAGCAGGGTAGAGTATCTATTAGCCAGAGACAGAGAAACCTGAGAAATGGGGCCTTAATGGTATCTGGGGGCAAATACCAGGAGGTAGTCCCACGCCCCTGTATATGTTTCCCTGCAGGGGTGACAGGGGTCTTCTTTGGACTGTAAACAGGAAAACTGTATGCCTAGACCTAGGCCTGGATACACCACTGTACCTCACCTTGGTGGGCAGACCTGGGCTCAGCTACGGAAGGTGGGATGATGTGGTTTTTGACATGGGCCAGCCTCTTAGCTCCTAAGGGCTCAGCAGTGTTCATTTGCAGGTATAGCCCCCCTCAGGGTTCCCACATAATTTATTGGTCATAAATTCATTTGGCACATGTTGGTACTGCCTCGTGACGTCACCTACACTGTGGGCTTGTATCTCAAAAGTCCTCCCGCTGGCCTTGTTAATGTGTGTTTATCACGGTCCACCCACGGTTAAGCTCCTGAGGGCAGGATCTGGGGACAGACAGTGCATCTTACCACCCTGCCCTCCGGGTGTGTGCGTACACAGTAGGTGCTCAATATAAATGTATGCACTGTGGAATGTGCCAGAAAGGATCTCAGCTAACTCGTCCTGTGAGCTCCCCCTCCTCACCATCCTCTCTGGGTAGCAGCGTTGTGGGTGCTGGGGCTCTGGGCTGAACTATGCTGCTTATCTGGAGAGATCTCTTCCTCTTTCTGGACCCTGGAAGGTTGAAGTAGTTGAACTAGAACCCTGGCACCCTGACTCTCCAATGAGTCATTTGTAGGAGAAGGGAGTGAATGACACCTTGAAGAAAGATTGTCCTTCAGCCCGTGTGTCTCTGGGCCTGGACCTGGCTGCAGCCAGCACCCCCGCCCTTTCAGCCCCCTCCCCATCCTCCATATGCCTACAGAGAAGTCCATCTGCCTATCAGACCTGGGAGCACATAAGCATAAGACCTCGCAGGGGGAGCACAGGCTCCCCAAGGCAGGGCCTCCTGCCCCTCCAGCTCTCTTTCCGGACATCAGAAAAGAGGTCAAGGCTTCCCTCAGCTGGAAGGATAAGCCAGGCCTGGCCAGGGTCTTACCCTGACCTGGAGGCCGTCCTCTGGCTTTTCCTCTGATCCCTTGTTCCCTTGCATGGGTTGGAGGACATGTAGGAGTCTGAACTTCAGGCTCGTCCCCCTCTATTCTCAGAGCTCGCAGTTTGGAGGAGCTGGGGGAGCAGAGCCATGGAGCCTCAGCGGCACTAAGCACCACCCCCCACATTTTACAAATAGAGACGCGGACCCAGAAAGGTGCAGCCACCTGAGAACCCTTCTCCCCTCTCAGGCCGGTGTTCTCTCCTCACAGCATGACTGTGTTTCCTCAGAGATCCCTGAGGAGTAAATCCTGTCTCCACTCATGTTCCAGAAGGGAAATCGAGGTCTTGAGGCAGCTGAGAATAGAATTTCCGGCCCCCTCTCCCTTGCACCCCTCCCTTGTCCTCTCGCCCTTTATGGACCCCTGGGGCTGCTACCCTGAGCCAGAAACCCAAGGGCCGGGGGAGTGGCCGTGATGCCGGAGTAGAGGAGAGGTCAGGCCCGTGGAGTGCAGGCAGGAGCGCTTGCATACCTGCGGCCAGGTGGAGCCCTTGGCATGCTGGGAGTGATAAGCACATTTTTGCCCTGTAAGGAAATTCCTCCAAGGGAAGAAGTGGGGAAGCCGAGAGTCTCACAGATGCCTGTCTCCTTCTGTTTGCTCAGGCCAAATTCATAGCCTCTGCCACTCCCTCTGAGAGAGGAACAAATATTTAATGACTGCTCCTGTTTTCACATCCTCCACAGGGCAGGCACTGCCCCCTCCAGATGCCTCCTGCCTGGGCATGTGACGCAGGAGTCGGTACGCAGCTGAGAAGAGGGCTAGGTGGCCTGCACTGGGGCCCTCCTCACTCCTTTCTGGGTCCCTCACTCAGTGCTCCTCTGGCTGTTTGTAAGGGGGATGGTAAGAGGAAGCTCCGGCCACAGGTGTCCCTGCCACACCCTGGGCCATCTCCAGGGGACTGGACTCCATCGGAGGCTCCCTTGCCTGAAGAATGAGGCAGAAATAGTGTTGGGCACAGGGCCTTTCGGAGGTTGAGAGAGGCCTGGCCCACTTACATTTTTAGAGGTTCGTGATCTATTAAAAAATGAAGAAGTCCCATAACAAGGTTACGGAAGTTGTGCCGTATTTAAAGTCTCATGATGGACATCTTTCTGTCCTGTTCATGTGCCTCTATGCCTCTGCCTCGTCTGGTGACACTATTCAAAGTCTATATTTGAGGCCCCCTGTGACTGTGAGACCCAAAATGCCTCTGCACCCCTGCCCCACCCCCACCCCACACTCCCACCGGAACCCAGGCTTTAGCGGTCCTGTGTCATGGCTTTTGAGAGCACACTGCTCCACAGTTTATAAAGTCCTCTGAGACGTTGCAGCTCAGGGCGGAAGACGAGGGAGCCTTCCCATTTTACGGACAAGGAAGTGGGCTGCAGCCGCGAGTATTGCAGCCGGCAGTCTTGCTGGCAGTCAGAGGCAAGGCCAGGCAGGAGCCCAGTGCCCTGAGTCCACGTTGGAGCCTCAGTCTTCTCATCACACTGTGATGCAAAGATGCAGGTGGAGATATGCCCAGGTCCTTTTGAGCCCAATAAATCAGGGCCTTGGGGACTGCTCTTCCTTTGCTGCATTCACGGCTGGGTCCCATCTTCCTCACCAGATGGAGAAGCTGGGAGAGATTGGGTTAATTCAAGCTGTGAAGTGAGCGGGTGATTTGGGTGCTAATTAAAATGACAGGAAGTAAACAGCACTTGGAAACACCCAGCATGCGCCCCCTAAGCCCGGCTAGGCCTGCGCACATACCACCCGCTCTCCCCCAGCTTGGCACAGCGGGCCCTGTCTCCATGGCAACCGAGCTGAGCCACAGAGATCAAAGCAGGAGATGGGTTCGCTCCAAACCAGAGAACCAGGGGCTTATGAAGGGGTTTCTGGGAAGTGCCTGGCAAAGGCTGGGTCCAGGTGTCTTTCCCCACCACCGCCAGCCCCTCCTTGGGCTGCAGGACTCCCCACCAAGAGGCTGAAGCAGAGCTGGTGCGGTGGGAGAAGCCACCCAGGAGCTGGGATGGGGCCTCTGGGCCCAGCCCCTGGCCTGGGACTTTCCTCATCGGCTAAAGTTCATGGGTCTATGGAACAGTACAGAGTCCTGGTTAGGGGCACAAATTCCAGAATCCCAGTTCTGGGGGGTGCCAGTACCCTGCTGTGCGATTGATAGGGTATCCTGCCTGAGTCACTTAACCTCTCTAAGCCTCAATTTTATCATCTGAGAAACAGGGATAATAATAGTAATTTTCTCTTAGGGTTGTTGTAAAGAGTACCTGAGCCAATGAGTATAAGGTGCTTAGCATAACGCCAGCCATGTGGTAGTTGCTGAAAAGATATGAGCTGTTATTAGCAGTATTTTTACTATGTGCTAGGGCTGAGCATAGACAGGTCTGCCTGTCTGCCCTCAAGGAGCTGGCCATCTGAATAGGGGCAGACGCAAGGGCATCACTCGGTGTAACCGGAACAGCAATAAGTTACCAGCTGCAGGAGGCCCAAAGCAAAAGCAAATATGGGGCTGGATGAGGGAAGATGATGCCCGGGTCGGGTTTTGAAAGAAGAACAGAAGTTCTGGGGCTGGACGCAAACACACATCACAGGAGGAAGAAGGCCGTACCAAGGTCTGGCCAGGCTGAAACATGGGCTGGAAGAACACGGGGCTGGCGTAGCCAGGAGCAGATCCAGAGAAGACTTTCTTCTGTAGGTGACAGGGAACCAGTGCGGATTTTTAAGTACCATATTTATTGTAGTGTTTTCCCTTCATTAGAAAGTAAAACATGTCCACTGGGGCAGCCAGCTGGCGCCTGGTGGAGCACGTGACTGTTGATTTCCGGGTTTGTGAGTTCAAGCTCCATGTTGGGCAGAGAGCTTACTTAAAAAATTAAAAACATTTTTTAATTTAAAAAAAAAAAGTGGGCACTTGGGTGACAAAGTTGGTTAAGCACTCCATCTCCTTTTTTAATTATTTTTTTTAATTTTTAAAAATTTTTAATTAATTTTTTTAATTTTTAAAATTTTATTTTTGAGAGAAAGTACGAACAGGAGGGGGCAGAGAGAGACAGAGAAAGGGAGACATAGAATCCGAAGCAGGATCCATACTCTGAGCTGTCAGCACAGAGCCCGACATGGGGCTTGAACCCACAAACCGTGAGATCATGACATGACCCGAAGTCAGATGCTTATTCAACTGAGCCACCCAGGTGCCCCAAGCATTCTCTCTTGATCTCAGCTTAGGTCTTGATCTCAGGGTCATGAGTTTAAGCCCCACAATGAGTGCGAAGCCTACTTAAAAAAACAAAAGTGTTTTTAAGTGAAAAAAAAAAAAAGTAAAATATGTTCACTTTGTAGAAATTCTTGGAAACTTGGAAAAAAGCAGAAAGATGCCAAAATGCTCTGTATTCCTATCCCCCAGGGGAAACAACGTTAACATTTTGGTAGAATTCTTTTTACCTACTAACCTTGAAGATTTTTTTTTTTCAAAATGAGCTTGAAGTGTGTTCAGTGAGGAGTTTTAAGGAGGGAGAGCTGTGGTCAGAATTTGTCTGGAAGGATCCCTGGCACTGCGGCCGTGTGGAGGACAAAGGGCGGGAGACCCACCAGGGACGCCAGGGTTGGCAAGGTGGGACCCGGCGCGGTGGGGAGGCTGCAGACAGCGGGTGGGGTGGGCGGGATGTGCAGATGAGAAGCACGGCCTTTGTCTTGCTCCTGTAAGCTTGGCGAGGCTGCTGTGCCTTGCGCGCCACCGGAGAAGGTCGGGAGCGGGTTCCCAAGAGTCAGCCTGTGCCTGGTGCACCGAGCATCTGCTTTGTGTGAGGCGCCATCGGAGGGAGGGTGTAGCTGCTCTTTTTCCTCCCCGAGGCCGCACGTTAGAGGTGACACAGCCGGAGGAGATGAGGACAGTGTTAGACTCAGGGTGCAGAGCTGGAGGGACCCTCCCTTTGCGAGCGGCTCGGCACCAGTGTGGGCCCCAACAGAGCCAGCCCACCCACACGGTCGGTTTAAAAACGGGCAGTTTAAAATGCCTGGCAGCTGGTTCTAATATGTGGCACAGAGGAGGGCCCTTCACCCCGAGGATGCACGGCGAGCCAAGCTTAGAACAGCCTCCGGGTGCAAAGGCCTCCCCACCTCTTCTGCACCCCCTTCTCAGTGCAAGGCCGTTCCTCTCAGTGAGAGAGTCCTCACCCACACTCGTGGGGTTGTCCAAAGAGTCCTGGCTCTGCTCTTCCTCTGTCTTCTGACCCTTGGCTGGCAGCTCTGCCTCCCTGGCCTCAGTTTCCTCCTTTTTTATGGAGTCGATCCTGTTGGTACTGCTGGCTTCCCAGGATTGTGAGGGTAGAAGGAAGACAGTCACATGGATCTGTTTGGAGAGGACTTAATTTGAAAGCACCATGAAACCCAAGCCGGGGTGCCCTTGTACATTCCGAAAGTTCGTCCACAGGCCTGCTCTGTGCTGAGCGCCGCTGGGCGCAGGGTGGTCGCAGCTGCTGAAATCCACCAGGTTAAACAGATGTGCTCTTCCTTTGCCTGGAAATGTTGGATCTCAGCCCAGACCCCACCTTCCCTCTGGCCTGGCCCTCGCTCCAGAGCACTGGACACGGGCTCTTCGGAATCCTTGTTTCTCAGGGGAGAACATGATAGATCAGCAAAGTCAGGACAGAAGCAGAACCCCATTTCCTGAGACTACCCTAGTGCCTTTAGGAGGCCATTTGTCACAACTGCTAATAAGCCCACTTGAGTGCCATAAATAGACACCATTGCACTGAAAGGCATTATTCACACTTATCAACAAACACCTCGTTTTCAGCTTATAGATTGTATCAGCTCACAGCCAACCTCGGGGGCCCCTAAGTGTATCCCTGGGCTCTGCCCCTGTGCCGCCCACAGGACCCCGTCCCCCATCCCCGAGGGAGGCCTCGGGGCGATTCTCCTCACACCCCCTTGGTCTCTGCTGTCCCTGGGGGCCGAGGGGGGGCACTTCTGTCTTTTCACTTACAGGGCCCCTCATAGGACCTCTCCTTGCCCCTTTTCTGCTCCTCTGCCCGGAGTCCTCGGTCTCATCTTCTACTATAACAGCTTTTATTAGTTGTGCGCTTTCTGGACACTGGGCACCGCACAGACACCATTTTTAATCTCTGAGTGGTCCCAGGAGATAGGTGCTGGGCTCCTAAAGGTCAAGGTGCTTGCCCACGGTGTGCCGGGAAGGGTAATACGGGGACTGTGTGACACTGGGGCCCTCTCTCTTCCTTAGCCCCCTCTCTGGCTGGCTGCTCCCACTCTCCCGGGAGCGAAGGCTGCTCAGACATGGGTGGCGGGCAGGAACGGGCAGAGTGAAGGGTACAGAGAGAGAGACAGAGACAGAGACAGAGGGAATGGACAAAGATGCACAGAAACACATGAAAGCAAGACAGACAGCACAGAGCTAGTGCCACCACCTTCCTGGGGAGGTCTGCTTGTCTCTCTGCCCTCCCCATCCCTCCCCCCACCCCCCGCCAGCCCTGCCTCGCCTTCTCTGTCTGCTTGGAAGAGGCAGGAGGGCCAAGCCTGAGGGAGGGCCAGGTGTGAAAGCTGGGGGCTGCTCACAGAAGTGGGCTCTGTTAACCTCGTTTCTGGGTAAAAACTATCTGGCATTGGGTGAGCCACCTCAAAGTATCCTTGTTTGCTGGGCATGCCCAGCATGCACTGTTACCTACCTGCGTGTGCATCTGTACACACTCACATAGATGGGATATGCACACCAGCACGTACACATGCTATACAATGTGCCCGTGAGTGTGCACGCATGTGCAGAAGCACATACACAGGTATGCTTACCTGGGTGCAATGCCACCCTCCTGCTTGGCCCCGGCCCCTTCCTGGCCTTTGCCCAGGAGGCCGTGTGGGTGAGGGCCCTCGGCCCTGCCTGGTCCCCTGATGCTTGTCAGCTTCCAGGGGCCATGTCAGTGGCCCCAGAGCCCTGGGGCTTTCAAAGCACTTGTAGGTGCTTGCTGCCGCACCCATCCATGAAGCTGCCCTCTGGTGCAGGAGCCCCGTGCCCTCTCCTCCAGGCCTGCCAGGGGTCTGGACCCTGTGTACCCCCACCCCGCAGTGTGGGCTCTGACTTCCATCCCTGCACAGCTCTGATCTTTGGGTGGGTCAGACTCAGGATGAAGGGTGCAGCTGCACGTGCTTCTCATGCCCCCCACCCCCCTGGCTCCAGAGCCCCACCCAGACAGAGGAGGCCAGCACCGGCTCCTGGGCGCTGTGAGGCTCCAGTTCCAAGAGACCGTCTCCCTGCCTGCCTGACGGGGCCTCCCCCAGGAGCCCCTTGGGAGCTGCTTGCTGGCTTCAGCAGCTGCCTCTGTCCCATAGGAGCTGGTGGGGAAACCGGAAGGAGTCAGGGATTCTGTGCCAGTGAGTGTGGGCTTGGTGGGAGCTGTTCTGCCTTGGCCACAGTAGGGCCCATAGGCCCGGGGAGGCCCTTGTGGCTGGAGCAGGGTGGGCGGCTATGTCCATGTGCCTTTGGTCTGGGAGACTGCGTGCTGTGGCCAAAAGAGAGGTCTGTGCTGGGTGCAGGAGACCTGGGTTCTAAGAATGGGACCCGGGGTGGGTCATGTCCTGTCTCTGGGCTGTCCAGCCTCTCCTGCAAATAGAGGGGGCTCGGCCAGACGACCTCAGAGGAATTTTTCAGGATCCTGGAATCTGATAATTAGCAGCTGGACCGTGGCAACTGAAGAAAACATGGCTGTCAGGAGAGACCACGGCCCCCCTTTCTCTCAGCGCACCATCTAAACCCTATGGGAAAGTCACAACTTGAGTGAAGACAGTCCCCGTGCAGTGGAAGAGAGGCCCTCCCTCTTGCCCCACTCACATGGTGGCTGGTGGCAGGGGAGGGGACTGCCAAGGGAAGGACCCTAGCAGAGGGAGAGAGTGGCATTTCTGGGACACTTAGGGGACAGGCTTGAGAATCACTGTTCCTGGGCACTATGGGTCCCTTAGACATCTGTCCTGGTGGTCAAAGCCATGGGCTTCACCTCTAGTGCTCATGAAGCCAGCCCTGGTGGGCCCAGGCCTTAAGCTCCCAGGAGTGAAGACATAAGAACACTGTCCTCTGATTGCAGGCCATAGGGCTTAGAGAAGGGTGTAGTAATCAAAGACCATTGCCCAGCACCCGTGGTCACATGATGAGGCCTGGGGACCCTGGGACCACATGGTCTGAGGGTGGGCATCACACTAAAATCTCCATCTCTCCTTCTCTCCTGCTCCATTTCCCGTGATCTGCTGCTGCTGCTTCCTGATCCCCAGGAGGTAGAGGTAAGTACCCCTGGGGGGGGGGGGTGCGGGAGAGGGGGGCACCGTGTGTGGTCTCTCTGCAGCCCCTCCTCCCACCCTCCTCTCCTCTCCTCTCCCTGCAGCACCCAGCATGGGATGGAGGAGTAAAGAATATATGGTAGAGATTAGAAGGGATTCTGGAAATGGATTTGGGGGATAGAGTTCTGGGAGAGGCAGCTGGCAGGGCCTGGGTCTTGGCAGCCATGGGGGTGACAGCAGTTAGCATGGGGCACAGTGTCCCAGCCCTCTTCCCTCTGGGCCCTGGAGTTGAGCCTCGCCTCTAGGATGTAAATCTTACCCTTCCCTCTCCCTTACCCCTCTGTCCTTCCTTAGGATGACTACATCAAGAGCTGGGAGGACAATCAGCAAGGAGATGAAGGTAACATGCCCCTCCCAGGTGAGGGAATATGACTAATACCCCTGGAGGTTTGAGACCAGAAGGCACATCCCGATCATGACCTTGGGGGTTCTGTGGCAGCCAGGCCCTGATGGGAGTGGGGCTTCTGAGCTGAGAGGCTCTGGTTATCAGGGCTACTGGAAAGAGGAGCTTCCCAGCTCAGAAGTGGGGCTGGGGGCTCCTGGGCTCTCCCGAATTGATTTCTAGGTGACCTGCATTCTGGCCCTGTCTCCCTGTAGCCCTAGACACCACCAAGGACCCCTGCCAGAAGGTCAAGTGCAGCCGTCACAAGGTGTGCATCGCCCAGGGCTACCAGCGGGCCATGTGCATCAGCCGCAAGAAGCTGGAGCATAGGTGAGGGGCTTGGGGAGGTGGGGGATCTGGAGGCATTGCTTAAATAGCAAGGGCCTGCCTGATTGTCCCCCCTGTGGTTGTTATCTATTGCTGCAAAACAAACTTCCCCAAAACTTAGGGCTTAAGACAACAAGTGGTTTCTGAGGGTCACGAATCTAGAAGTGGTTCTGTTAGGTGGCTCTGGCTCAGGGTCTGTCATGAGGTTACAATCAAGATGCTGACTGGGGCTGCATCATCTGAAGGCTGGATTGGGGCTGGAGGACCCGTCTCCAAGCTCACTCATGTGGCTGTTGATTCTAGTCACATAGACCTCTCCATAAGGATGCTTGAGTGGCCTCACAGCATGGCAGCTGGCTTCCCCTAAGCGAGGCATCTAAAGGAGAGAGAGAACAGGGCGGAAGCCACAGTGTCACTTATGATCTAGTCTCAGGAATCATACATTGTTATTTCTCTTTATCAGGAGCAAGTCTCTAGGGGAAGTGAATTAGACTCCATTAGCTTCTGAGGCTTGCAGAGGAGGGGAAGGTATTGTTAGTTCTGTCCCAAGGACAAGACATGCCAGGATCCAAGTCCCCTTGAAAAGGTCCCACGTCCCTCCCCTTTCTCCAGGAATCCCGGTTTCTATGTGAACTCTTCCATTTTGTCAATGTTGGTGAATAACTCAAAGACAAAAACCCTTCATGGCCAAACAAAGCAAGTCTATGGGCCAGATGTGGCCTAAAAGCCATCAGTTTGCAACCTCTGATCATGCAAGGGCCGACTCCTTTTCAAATCTCGCAGTCAGCCCTGGAGTTGCTGCCTGAAGGTCCTCCTGGACTCAGTGACCACAGGAGAGGGGAAGCCGGGGGTCTGTCCCCTGCCCGGTTGGCTCCACCCTTACGAGCTGGAGGAGGGTCCAACTTGGAGGTGACGGAGAGGGTGGGCCAGGGCAGGGAGGAGGCCGCATGTGCTACAGACTGCCAGGGCCAACTTCTTGTTGGAACTGGTCTCTCGAAACTTCCCTATGCATGTCCCTCTCTCATTCTTGCTTCCACTCCTGTCTTCCTGTAGGATCAAGCAGCCTGCCCTGAAGCTCGCTGGAAACAAAGACACCATCTGCAAGCCCTGTCACATGACTCCACTCGCCTCCGTCTGCGGCTCTGATGGCCACACGTACAGCTCAGTGGTGAGGAGCCCAGGTCCCAGGTGTGGGGGCAAGGGAGGGGGGGGGTTACACCTGAAGCCACAGGGAGCAGAGAGGATGACTCAACCAGGGCCTCCTGTGGGGCTCCCGGTGCTGAAACAGAGCCGGAAGTGTTGGGTCAGTACATTCAGCATGGCCGACCACAGAAGGCTCACCTGCGCCCTGAGCTGGGGCTGCCTGAGAGTCCCAGCCAGACCCTACCCCTGGCCTTAGGCTGATGCAGGTGGGCAGTGGGGCTTGGAGGACGTAGGTGGTCAAGTAACTGCAAGTCAGAATAAGTGAGGTGAGATCCACAAGAAAGTACCCAGGGCTCTGGAACAAAGGAGATGTGTCATCCAGTTGTCGGGGGTGATGGGCGGATCTTCCCAAAGGCAGATTCCCACCTGGTGGGTAAACACCCACCTGGTGTTTACCAGCGAGCACCAGGCATTCTGGGGCAGGAGGAAACCATGTGGGAGGGAGTGGGGGTTGAGGGGGAATGACTCCCTACCTTATATGATTTTTATGTGGGTTAAATGAGGCCTTTGTGAAAGCATCTTATAAACTTTAAAGGACCATAGAAATGCAGGTGCTAGTTGTGAATGCCTCTGCCAGGGGCCAGTTGCTTGGTTTTTGGAGGGCACTGTCAGCCAGGGTTGGTTTCTTGGGCTTAGGAACCCTTTTGGGGTGAGACGCAGATTTAAGAGTCATGCGCTGTGGTTGATGATTGAAGCTGGGGAGGGGTGAGGTCACCGGGAGAAGAGGAGGAAGGGAGCGAGAATAAGCCAGAAGCTGAGAGCGGAAGGTGCACTGAGGCGGCGGCGGGAGGGACACAAAGGATCCCAGTGAGCTGACGGAGGGGGTGGAGGATAAGGGTGTGGTTGCTCGGCCCAAGGGCAGAGCAGGATTTGGGCAGGAAGCTGTGGTCTGAGGGTCATGGTGATATCTAGTAGGGAGGGAGAGGTCATCAGGAGATCTGGCTTCCATCCCAGCCCCGTGGCCTTGGGCCCAACACTGGGCCTCTCTGAGCTTCCATACTCTGCTGAGCACGAGAAACAGAATTCCTCCCTCACGGAGCTGGGAGATGACATAAAACACCGCGACTGCTTCTTATTAGCCGTCATCTCACGGGGATAAACCAGAAACGACCAGGGAAAACACTTCAAGGGCAGGGAGTGGAGGGACCCTCTCCGAGGCTGGCTTCAGCAAATAGCTGTGCCAGAGGGTTTTAGTAAAGGCCGGAGGAGTGAGCAGATGTTAGGAGAGAGCCGGCAGCTGTTGTCCAGAGCTTAGCAAGTCCCCACCCCCACCCCTGCCACCCCCGCCTGGGAGGTAACTGTGCAAAGACCATTGAAGGAGGGGCCACCACTAAGGGACTGTGGTGGAAGGAAGATAGGCCAGAAGGCAAGGAGGTGGGGGGCAACAGGCAGCTGAATAGGGGAGGTGGGTGAATGGGGCTGGGGGGCATAGGGAGACTGGTGTCCTGGGAAAGATGAATGTGCAGAGAGGTTAAGCTAGTGCAGACCAGGGTTCATGAGCGCCTTTGACTCCCTGGGAGGCCCCTTCCAGGGCCTTCTGCCCCCTCACACTGTGGACCTGTGGCTCCCCAGAGGGACAAGCAGGGCTAGCCCTCCAGGCTGTTCCGGGGTCCCGTCCCTCCCGTCAAAGATGCAGAAGGCAGCTGTGTCTGCCTGGTAGGCTGGAAGGGCCCCCGGCTACAAGGACCCATGGGTGGGCCCTGCCATCATGCAACCTGGCCTTTCTTCCCGTGCAGTGTAAGCTGGAGCAGCAGGCCTGCCTGAGCAGCAAGCAGCTGACAGTGAGATGCGAGGGCCCCTGCCCCTGCCCCACAGAGCAGACCCCCCCGTCCACCACCGATGGCAAGCCGGGTAATGTGGAGCGCTGGGCCACAGCCAGACCCGGCCAGGGGTGGGGGGCCTCACTGCCAGCCTCTCCCGTGATGCCCCCTTCGGGGCTCTGGGATGGTAAGAGCAGGAAGGGAGAAAGTGGCAAAAACAGGGCCTGAGGGAGCTGGGGGGCTGGGGGCCCGGGGGCTCAGGTGTAGGGAGCAGGTGCTGTGTGTTCTCAGTGCTAGGGGCTGAGTGGAGAGAAGACGGGAGATGGGTTCTCACTCCCCTTCCCTCCTGACCACTGCCCGGCCTCTGGCCTGACGGGCAGCATCCCAGAGTGAGATCGTGCTGTGCCCCGCCCCACCTTCACCTTGCCCCTTTCTCCCCCTCCTACCGACGACAGAGACCTGCACAGGTCAAGACCTGGCTGACCTGGGGGACCGGCTACGGGACTGGTTCCAGCTCCTTCATGAGAACGCCAAGCAAAACGGCTCGGCCAGCAGCGGGGCCAGCCTGGCCGGTAGTACCGAAGCTCCTTGCTGCACCTGGGGGGAGGGAGGGCAGTGGGAGGCAGGTGTGCCCTCGGCCAGCCTGCCTCTTGCCACCTCCTGCGAGCCCCTGAGCCTCACAAAGGGCCTAAACCCCTGAACAAGGGGAGGTGGGCTTCAGCTAGGCAGGAGGGGCTCAGGTTAGCGAACATGAAGAACTTCTTGAAGAGTGTGGAAGGACCTTAAACCCTGAAATGGGTAGCCGTGGCAAGGTGAGAAGTTCTCTTCCCTCAGGGGCTCTCCAAACAGGGTTTTGAATACCGTGGGTGCAGTCCTGTGTGGAGGCAGAGGGACCGACCTTCGGCCGTTCTTGAGTTTCTCACTCCCACGGTTACGTTCTGAGCTGCCCTGACCCTGACCCTGAATAGATGGAGAAGTGGAGGGATGGGCGCACAGATGCATGGAGTGGCTTACCTTGCACGTGACCTAACCGTGGCCTTCTCCCCAGGGCTGGACAAGAGCCTGGGGGCCAGCTGCAAGGACTCCATTGGCTGGATGTTCTCCAAGCTGGACACCAGTGCAGACCTCTTCCTGGACCAGACGGAGCTGGCCGCCATCAACCTGGACAAGTACGAGGTCTGCATCCGCCCCTTCTTCAATTCCTGCGACACCTACAAGGACGGCCGTGTCTCCACCGCTGAGTGGTGCTTCTGCTTCTGGAGGGAGAGTGAGTGCGGCCCCTTGCTGGCCCCGGCCCCCCGCCCCCCCTGCCTCCTGCCCTCTCAGGCGCCACATCTGTCAGAGCCCGGGGAAACTAGAGCATTAACTCCATTCCTTGTCAATCTCCTCAGTGATCCAGATTTTGTGAGTCCTGAAACATAATGCACTTTGGGAAAGTAAAAATTACAAGTGTAGAATTTCTAAGCGTCCCTCCCCCTGGGGGGTGGGGTGGGGCTTGGAAGGAACCAGTGCACCCTAAAGCTGAAGAAGACATATTGGCTTCTCAGTGGTTCCACTTCTGGGCGTGTCTCACATTATTTGCCCCCAGTCTGTGATTATGTAGGTGGCCATCAGCCTTAGACATAGGACATCATTTGCTAGCTTTATGTATCCTCAACCAGAGCTGGACATGTGCTTAGAGGTCACCGAGGCCAAGTGGGAATCATCACCAGTGGGGAAACTGAGGTTCCGAGGGGTGGGCTGACCTGCAGGCCCCCAGAGGTGGGGTAGGCCCTGGGGCTCTGCCTCTGGTCGTGTGGTGGGAGTACAGGACTCAGGGCCCGGAGGCCGAGCCTTCCGCTAGGTCTCCACCACAGGCTGGTTTGGGACCCTGGGCAAGTCCTGAATCGTTCCGAGTTCGGTTTCTTCATCAGACCTGGGAGACTGTTGTGAGAGTAAACGGAGAAACTCTGGGTGCAGAGCACCGTGTAAATCACAAATCCACGTGCCAGAGTGAGGTGCCTCCATCACTGTTAGGGGCCCTCCTGTCCGGCCTTCCTGCAGTCTGCCTTGTGCCAGCATGGTCCCGTTTCAGGCCTTGGAAGCTCACTCTGTCGGTTCTATATAGCAGCCTCCTTGGGTAGGAGCCAGGCCTCTAGCTGGGAAGGGCTAGGGACTCTCAAGGTCACAGGCAAGTTAGATTTGGCTGCAGTTATTCTCAGGCTTCTGTCTGACCTTCCTTCTGCTCTTAGATTTCCCCTTGTGCCTCTTCCCCTGGGGAATCTGTGCATTCCACTCCTCTTCTGAATTCTGCACCCTCATCCCAGGAGTTCCCAACATCTTTAGAGAGCCCCACGGGGCACCGCGGCCCATGCCACAGCCATGGAATGGCCTCCTCTCATTGGAACCATGTTTTGTTTTGTTTTTTAAATATATACTGAAGAGCCCCTTTGTCGGTTTTCAGGACCTTAGAAGGATCAGTGCCTTCCACTACCACTGTGGGGCTCCCCCAAATCAAAGCCTGGGTGTTTTCATCTTGCGGAGCCTCCTGTCTGGGCTTCTAAGCCTTGGGAGCTTCTCTGTGAGTCCCATGAGCACCATGGGATGGCCCCCAGCAGAGGCTGCTTTTCTCCCCACAGAGCCTCCCTGCCTGGAGGAGCTCGAGCGCATCCAGATCCGGGAAGCATCCAAGAAGAAGCCAGGTGAGGGGGTTGAGCTGGGCTCAGGAAGGGAGGCGGGGGACAGCTGCCCCAGGGACCCCCTGAGGCCCAGAGACACCAGTTCCTGGACATCAGGGAAGACATTGAGCCCAGAAGAAGCCCTGGCCTAGGAAGGCTGGAAAGGGAACTCCCTTCCTGTTCTTACCTGACCAGCCCCCCAATAAGTGTGTTTTAAGCACTGATTTTGTGCCCATACATTCTGGGGCTGCAGGATGGGATTCAGAAGGTTCAGTTCATTTCAGCAGGGGGATGGGCAAAACTTTGGTAGCAGGTGTTCATGTAGGCAGCAAATACTTAGGTGCCAGCCCAGAGAAACAGCAGTGGACCCAGCCCAGGTCAGAACTGATGGGTAAGACAGGCTTGGTGCCTGGCCTCCCAAAGCACACGGGCTACTTGGGAAAACAACACACAGTTGACACACAGAAAGAGAGAACTACCAGACCGTGGCATGTGTGTGTATGGAGAGCACAGTGGGTAGAAGCGAGCCTGGGCAGAGGCTCTGTGGGGAGCTGGTCTTCAAAGGCAGACCTGAGGGCTGAGAATGAGCCAGCCCCGGGTGGGGAAAAGCTCAAGGATCTTAGGAAACAGTAAGAAAGGGGTCCCCATGGCTGGATCATGGTGGTTGAGGGCACAGAGGGCCGAGGGGCAGATCCCTCGGGTCCCCTTAGTTAAGTGGGCCCATGGCCTCAGTGCACATGGGACCAAGTGCAGGAACCACCCCCACAAAGCCTTGTTGACCAAGAACCCAGTGGCCTTTGGGGACAGGTATTAGTGCTACTTCCGCCAGGAAGCCACGCTCTTCCCTCCTGGCAGCACCCCTCTCTGGCCTGTGTCCCCCGAGCATGCTCAGTGGGCCTCAGGGCATCCATCCTGTGGTGCCTGGAATTGGCATTTCTACATGAGTTTCACCCACATCCCCAAAGAGGCAGAGCCTCAGTCTGGGTCGGTGCTCTCAGGAGAAGTCTGTCGAGTGGACAGAGAAGCCTCACTTCCAGGGCCGGAGGGAAAATGGATGGGCCCTGAGGCTGAGAGGAGAAGCCTGGGAATTGCCGCAGAGTTCAGCCAGGCGGGGGGCGCCGCTGTAGGATCTGGGGTGTTGAGCACGATGACATCAGGGAGGCGGATTTTCTCAGCCCCCATGAGTCGAGCTGGAAGTCTGGCCTTGTCGGCTGGCCGGTACCTGGGGGTGGCTGGGCTCTGCTGGGGTCCGGGCCCTTGCTGCTCATGCCCAAGGCTCCAGGGCAGCCTCTCCAAAGAGCTTGCGCCCCCAGGGCATCTGCTCTGACCCCGCTGGGCCCTGTCACACTCAGGAGTCTTCATCCCGAGCTGTGACGAGGACGGCTACTATGAGAAGATGCAGTGTGACCAGAGCAGCAGTGAATGCTGGTGCGCAGACCAGCTGGGCCAGGAGCTGCCGGGCACGCGCAGCCACGGCAGCCCCGCCTGCGGTAAGGGCCTGGCAGCCTGGGGCCCTCGGACCTGCCCCTGGGACGGCTTGTTGGGGGGGGGGGGCTGTCAGCAGGGAGGAGGGGCAGCCAGCCGAGTCCTGACCAGCCCCCCCGGCTTGTTCACTTCGTAGACGAGATCCTGAGCTTCTCGGGGGACTTTGGGAGTGGCGTCGGCTGGGAGGACGAGGAGGAGAAGGAGACGGAGGAAGCGGGCGAGGAGGCTGAGGAGGAGGAGGGCGAGGCGGGCGAGGCGGACGACGGAGGCTACATCTGGTAGATGGCCCTCGGGGAGCCGTGGCAGGCCAGGGTGCCGACGGCCGGGAGAGACGGGCCAGCAGAGACCTGGACAGAAGCAGGCAGCTTACGAACGGATCCGGAAAATACAGTTGGAAGGACCCTGGCTCCAACAGGGAGGACTGGGTGTGTGCGTGTGCATGGCACGTATGGCCAGGCCGTGTGAATGAGTGTGTGCGTGTGTGTGTGCGTGTGGCATGCGCTGACAAACGTGTCCTTGGTCCACACCACTCCAAAGACCTCCTCGTAGTTGTTTTCTTTCCATTTATTGGTGGTTTTAAAATACACGCATTCACACACATGTACCACAAGGCCAAGCTGATGAAATGAGATGCTCCCTGCTGCGTCCCAAGCCCCATTCAGGCTGCCCTGACACCCTTGGGTGGCCCTGCGTGGGATCCCTTGTCCCAGTGGCTAATCTTGGTTCAGCCAGCCCTGACCTTGCCTGCCCTCTCCCTGCCCGTGTTTTGGGTGTCCCCTTTGCAGAGGGGAGGGAGGGAGGGGAGCTGTCTGCTGTCTGAAGTCCTCCTAAAGCTGGGCCGGTTTGGCTGTGACACCCACCACCCTCAGATGACATGGGCTGGCACACCTACTGCGGTGAGCTCTTTCTCTTCACATGGTTCCCAGTACTGAGGCAACTCTGCTCTCCTAATCCAAGCCAGAGTTAGCGGGGGTGGCTAAGGCTGAGAGGCAGGAGGAGAGGAAGGCCTGGCCAAGCTGCTGGGGGTGAGGGGAGCAGAGTGAGGAGGAAGGAGAAGGGGCCCAGTGAGAGTTTGCCTTTGCAGATCTGGCAGGAGCTCTTAGAAGTGGAGGCAGGGTAGCCCTGAGAGCCGAACCCCGGAACAGCCGAGCCACTTCCTGTGGGTCTCAGGTGGGGGCCTGTTCTGGGCTGTTCCCCTGGAGGCAGTGGACAGTGGCTATGCAGGTGGGCTCTGCCAGGCCTTGTGGGGGTTGCCGCCCTGCCCTTGGGCCCCTGGTCTGCTACGGGAGCCTTCGGATCAGGCAGCAGGTGAAGAGGTTGTGTCTTGGGGGGGTGGTATGTGTGTGCACCCACCTCCCCTCTGGCCCGTTAATGAGTGCTCCTCTCCAATTAAGGCCAATGGAAAGGTTGTCCCTGAGGCCTGGAGAAGGAGAAGCAGGGAAAACTCCACTTGCCATGACCTTTCTCCATCTCTCCTTAAGTCAGAGGCACAGGGCCCATTTCCATCCCCTCTCCTCCCAGCACCAGGGGTTACCCTCTGACCTGTCTCAGAGGGCCCCCTGAGGCTGCTCTAGCGGAGGGGCTTCTCCAAGCTCTGAAGTGGTCAGAGGTTGTGAAGTCAGAGGGGATAGGACTGGGGCAACCGGAATCCAAAGTCACGCCTCCCTGTTCCCCCAAACCTCCTTGCCAGGTGGGAGCCAGGATGGACAAATCCACGCCCCATGCATGGCATGGCAAAACCATCTTTTGTTTCATTTTCCTGATCTGCCCCGTTCTCCCTGTTGAAGCAAATTCCTTAACATCTTTGTTGAAGAATTTCCAATCTGGACCTGGGCCTCTCATGCCCTTCTGTGTGGCGTGAGGTGTGTGTGTGTGTGTGTGTGTGTGTGTGTGTGTGTGTGAATCCGTGCGAGAGTCTAAGGGCCGTCCCTGGGGGCCTGGGAGGGGAGGAGGGGTGCCTGTGTGCTGGGGGAGGCAGCAGGGGTGGCATCCCTCAGGCACGGCTTCCCGGACGAGCCTCCAGCCTGTGCCTGTCATTCTGCGGCATGCGCTGCGTCTGGTGGACCTTATGGAAGAGCCTCACCCAGTCTGCCCCTCTTGCCGCACCCCGGGATCACCATCTTCCAAGTTTTCTCTTGGGGAGAATAGTGAAACTGCAGTTAGCCCCATGAACCGCTTCTCATTCTGCAGCACAACGACGCGATTCTGGTCGTGAAGGTGTCGCGCTGTTCCAGACACCCCTGCCCCCCTCGGCCCCAAGTCCCGTCTCCCCAGCCCCCTCCCTGTCCACCCACCTCCTTCCTCTGGCCCGGCTCAGTTCAGGGAACCACCCTCTGCTCTCAGAGCAGCCACCCCTCTCTCAATGGGAGCTACTTGAAGCTTCCCCGAGCCCTCGAGCTCTCGCTAGGTATGGAGTCTGTCTGTCTCTTCCCTCTGCCCCAGCTGAGGCTTCCAGAACTGTCCCTGGGAGCCAGCGGCTGTTGAGGAGGCTGGGGCATTCCTGGGTGGGGAGGGGCAAAGAGGAAGGGGCACCCTCCTCTGGCCATTACCCTCCCCTCCTGGGGGCACGTGCTATCTCTGTGTCTCTGGGTCTTCTGGTTGTGCACGTTTCTTATGACCTTGTAAATATGTTGTAGAAAGAAAGCAAAAGGCGCTGAACTAGACCCTGGTGGGACTCATGGGTCCAGCCTTGCCCTGTCTCTGAAGCCCCCGCGCTGCTTGTCACCCCACTCTCTGAGACTGAGGCCCGCCACCAAAGCTAGACAAAGCAGCTTGTTCCCAGTGGGTCGACAGCCTCCAAGGGACTTCTTATCACACAAGCTGTAGGTCTGCTCGTGAACAAGGTCGCAGGGTGGCCCTGCCTTGGCTCCTCGGATGCATGCCCTTGACCAAGCTGCCTACCACCAGCCCCTCCCATGTCCTTATACTGGGATATCCTCTCTCCCCTGGGTTAGGCGGGCAGTGGCATCAGGGCTCTGTTGAAAAGAGCTCAACCAAAATTTAAGAGAAGTTTCTTGCCTAGCCCTGGAGCTGTCCTCGGCCACCCCAGGCCTCCTCACCTGTGGGCGCTGGGAGACAGGAGTGTCTAAGGTGGGGTAGTCGGAGGTGGAGAGAACAAATGTGCCTTGAGAGACCACTCAGAGGGCTCAGGGTGATGGGGAAGGAGGCCTGGCGTTCGAGCTCAGGAAGGAGGAAGAGGAAGACGAGGTTGATGAGGGCACCACGGGGCACCATGACTGCCCCCTCTTGCCCTGCTGGTGCTGTCACCAACATGTGGTCAGTGGTCACACCTCCTTTCCCACACTGTCCCCTGGTGTTGGTGGCCACCCCTGCGCCTTTCATGAGCTCTGTCTGCTTCCAGCTTCACCTCTTGAGTGGGTGGGGTCCATTGGGACCTACGTGGGAACCCTCCATTTCACCAAAGCCTCACCTCAGCCCTTGGGAAAGACGAGCGGCTAATGTCCTGGCGCCCAGCACCCTTGTGAGGCTGTGGGCTGGCGGGGGTCCTGAGGAAGAGACACTGGGGGCACAGAAGGAGACTGGAGACATCCCGAGGAAGTCCCAAGCAGAGCAAACTGCTTTAGAGCCTGAAGCCTACTTAAATTGTGTATGTGCAATAACTGAGCTTAGAGTTAAGACTTGTGTTCAAGTGCTTGGATCTCCGTCTGTATATTTAAGTGCTGAAATTGTATCTTTCAGTAATTTTAGATGTCCTAAAAAAAATCGAAAAACAAAGTGTTAGACCGTGTATGTGCATTGATGGGCACTCAAGCGTCCCGTGAGTTACCCCACCCTCTCCCTTTCCCCTGTGTCCCCAGCCCCTCACCCCCAGCACCCCCTCCACTTGGGGACCCCGCCTCGTGTTGTCTCTATCGGCCTATTACTCAGCCTAAGGAAACAAGTACACTCCATACATGCATAAAGGAAATCAAATGTTATTTTTAAGAAAACAGAAAATAAAAACTTTATAAACACCACCCACTGGCGATGTTGTGATTACTCTTCCTCTTGGCATCATTTTTCACAGCAATGACCTTCACAGATGTGGTCCCAGCCTGCAGACTCATGGTCAGCATGCTCCCTTATTCACCGCCACGTGTGAGAGCCACAGACAGCGAGGGCTGGGGGGCGGGGGGCACTGCTATGAGGGAACAACCGAGATCAACTTGGAAGCATTTTTGGTATTATTGCAAATATCCAACCAAGGATGTACAGCTCGCGAGGGCCGAAGCTTGGGTTCTGCTTGCTGTCTCCCGCAGATGCAAAGCAGGCTGCCACCGGCGTCCTGTGACTGCTGCTCATGTGGCTCAAAGGCGCTCAGAGGAGAGACACCTGCGCAGGGTAAGTTCAGGAAGACTTCCTGGAGGAATCGGACTTCAGCCAGGCCCCCACATGGGTGGGAATGATCTAGTGACTTACTCCTGGCTACACATTAGAATCATTTGGGGAAGTCTAGGCTCCCAGGCCCCACCTGCAAAGACTGATTCCATTGTCCTGGGTTAGGGCATCAGTGTATTTTGGAAGTCCCAGGTGGTGTTCATGTGCAGCCAGATGGCTAAGCAGACAGAAGCAAGTCCCTGGGGTGAAGACACGGTGTGCAGGAGGCCAGGACGGAAATAAGCCTATAAGGAGCCAGAACTGGGCCCCCAGCTCTGAATGGGGGCAGGGGGAGGCCTATGGGCCAGTTCAAGGGCCGAAGGGCTCTGTTTTATTGTTTTATGCAACGTCTCCTCATCCCCAAGCCACACCTTGGTACCAAGTCCGTGAGGAACCCTGAGCCTCCTGAGGGCGCCTGCGTCCATCCTGTGGGAAGCCTCCAGAGTGATTATCCTCATCCTTCAGGGGAATACTGGTGTCTGAACTCAATGATCACATTTATTCAGGCTGTGGGGCAATAGAGGTCAGGCAGGGCCCTAGCTTCTGACATCCATTGTCACCATGTCCCAGCAAACCGGGCTCTCAGGGCACGTGGCCCGGACAGTGCAGCTGGGGACAGGGACCGTGTATTTACTGCTCTCCGGTGCATAACTGGGGCCTGAGAACACATCTAAAAGAGAGACAAACCGCACACAAGCACAAACAGGTACAAAGGGGCAGAAGCAGCCTCCCCACCTGTCTCCTGGGTCCTGAGTCAGCGACTAGTCTCACACCTTTGCGAGGGCACAGGGACCAAGAACAAATTAGCAAACAAACAATTAAAAAAAAATAAGAAAACAATGTTTTACAATTTATTTTCGAGCAAAACAGGTGAGGGAGAGGAGAAAAAAACACAAACGTTTCTATGTTCTCATCAACATGCTTTTTCTGTCATGTCTAATCTTGCCCACAACCCCGAGAAGCCGATATTGTTACACACCCACCCCCATTTTATCCAGGAGACAACTACACCTCCAGGGGGGTGACCCTGGTGCGTGGGCCGCAATGTTACCCCAGCCCTGGCTGACACCCCCTGCATCCCACTGTAACAAGCCGTGTCCTGGGAGAATCCAGGTGGCAGCGGGGGTGTCAAGGAAAAAGTCCAGAAGTGAGGATGCTTGGATGTTGCCTGCCTCTGCCTCCCAGAACCTCCCCTCGAGCCTCAGTTTCCCCATCTGTAAGATGACGACCTCTCCCAGTCCTATGGTTCTGTGGACGAATGCAAAGGCATGAATCCAAAAATCAGTTTCTGTAAGGCTCAGGGTTTTCTTTCTCTTTCTCTGGAACATTCCATGGTTGCCGTAATTAACCCCAAGGACTCGCACATTTGCAAAGCAAAATTAACTGCGCTTTAAAAAGAACACTGGAGAAAGAATATAAGGAACAGTAGCCATCTTTTTAGGGCTCAAATGACTAAGTGCTTCTTTTGGTGATGTTTGAAGGTTCTTGATGTCCAGGCAGAGGGATGCTGTTTGGAATTTATGGGGGCTGTGGCCAGACTTTGGGACATGGCACTTCCTGTCGTTGGGGAAACAGGCTGGAAAAGGCGAGCACCATCTCTTTGGTCTGAGCACACTGCCATGTGGCCAAGTCAGGAGTTGAACCCAGGCTGTCACCGCTGGCCACGCTCTAGGATGCCACCTGATATGACTCTTCGTGCTGCTTCTCTAGAAGGTGGGGCAGCCCCAAAGCCTCTCCCTGTGAGAAGACTGGCCTCTAGGGAAGGCTGGATTGACCTAAGGGGCCGGGCTCCTGCCCCTCCCCCCATTCCTTCCTGATTCCTGCCATGCAATGAGAGGTGGATACTTTCCTTCCAGACTTCCCCAAAATTTGCTTCCCTGGCCCTGTGGGGGAGGAGAGCCCTCCCTGCACCGAATCCTCTCAGACACATTTATAGTCAATGACAGACACCAGCGGAAACTCCACCCCAAGCCGGGCAGCCTTCTCTCCACTCTGGCCCTGGCCTCCCCACTGACCGTAACCCGTGCCAGGCAGCCAGCCCCAGGTGGCCCCTCCAACATTTACCTTGCCCTGGGGGCCAGTCCAGCACCTAGCAGCCAACACAGAGTATGTCTCCCCAAAGACCCTCAGAACTGGCCGGGAGGGGCCCACATCAGCTGGGCCAGCACTGAGGGCTCCTGTCCACCCGCAGACCAGCTGAGGTCCTGCCCCTCAGCAGTGAGCAGGCCCGCCAGATTTTTTTTTAATGTTTTATTTATTTCTAGGAGAGAGACAGCGTGAGCAGGGGAGGGCCAGAGAGAGAGGGAGTCACAGACTGAAACAGGCTCCAGGCTCTGAGCTGGCAGTCAGCACAGAGCCCGACGCGGGGCTCGAACCCACGAACCGCGAGATCATGACCTAAGCGAAAGTCGGACGCTTAACCGACTAAGCCACCCAGGCGCCCCAGGAGGCACCCCAGAAAGGTGCTGGGCTCCTCCCTCACCCTCCCCTGCGCCTGACGCCTTGCAGGGTCGGGACTCCACCTGACTGGGTCTCTTTGGTTCTGCTCTTGGGTTTGGATCCATTGTCTCCAGCCACCTGTCAGGCTCCAGAGCCTCCCTTGCTCAGGATTCAGGTGGCTGCGCTGAATTTGAGTTTCTCCAACTCAGAAACTCCTGCAGTCATCAGTCCCCAGGATGTCGGAGCTCCTCTGGTCCCCTCCTGCCGCAGAGCCTCACCATCCTTGACCCACGAGGATGGGAAGTTCCACAGTTATCACACCCTCCCGCCGCTGCGTGCAAGGCTCTCTGTTTATCAGAACGTGGAGGGAGGGAGCGGGGAGGGATGGGAAAGAAGAAACGGAGAGAAATAAGATCAGCCTGCCTCGGGCCACCTCCCCCCCCAACACCAGCCAAGAAGGCAGCCTCGTACACAACAGCAGAGTCAGAATGTGATTCTTGCCGTGCAGGGGGGTGCCCTCCGGGGTCGCAAACTCAATGAGAGGGTGACAGGGTCTGTGTGACAATAGCGTTGCCACAGGGGCATGCCGGTTCAAAGGGGGTTCGCTGCTGCTCAGATCTGTGTATGATGACTGGGACTCAGGAAAAGGCTCAGGTGAAGGCCAGAGAGGTAGGTGGGGTCAACCTCTCGATGTTGCTTCTTGACGCCCCCAGGTCAAATGCCACCTTCTCTGGGCAGCTGTGTGGAGCAGAGTTAGCACAGCAGGCCAGAGAGGGCCATCCTTTGAAAGTCCTGCTCATGAGACTGGCCCTTGGCTGGAGTCTGGGAACTTGGATTTTGGGAGTGCTCCCACGATCCTCTGAGGAGGACTCACTGCCCCTAAATCGTCACTGCAAGCGGCATGGCTTATGCGGAAGGCCTGCTCTCCCATGGGGAGTCTGGGATTTTGGTCCGTCTAGGCAGGGAGTACGTGTGTGACCAGCCCCCGGGAAACACCCTGGGCCCTGGGTGTCCGGTGAGCTTCTCTAGCAGACGATGTTTCACGCACGCTGTCACGACACGACGCTGGAGCGTGTCCCATGTGACTCCTGTGTGACTCAGTGGGGTAAGGACTCTGCGAAGCTTTTGCTGGGTCTCCTGTAACCTTTGCGCTGCGCCTGTGTCGCTCCGTACCTTTGCACTGTGACAGGTCGTGACGCTCTGTGGGCTCCTGTGAGTCCTCCTAGCAAATCACACTGGGAGTGGTCCTGGGGACCCCAACCCAGGGACTCCCTCAGGTCAGTTGGTGTCCTAGTTAATCTCTTCTTTCTCGTGATCCTGCAGAAGAGAGGGGTCCCTTGGATGCTGGGTGAAGAGTATTTGTAAATTGTGCATCAAGAACTCCTAGCCTGGGCTCCTGGGGATGGGGACACTGTTAATGGAGCTAAGCAAGGAGGAGGAGGAGGAGGAGGAGGAGGGGGAGGGGGAGGGGAGGAGCAAGCCTGGAGGGGAAAGGACAATGCAGATGGCTTCACTGCCCCAGGGCTTGCTTGGGCCCAGGCTCCGCCCAGCAGGCTGCACGCCCCGACTCCTCTTTTTCAGTCTGGAGAGCCTGGAGGTCTCTGGGAGCCATTGGTGTGCGTGTGTTGGGGGGGGCGGGGGGAGAGGTGTCATAAGGTGAGGAAGAGGCCTTCCTGCCTAGGCAACAGACCCCCAACCCCATGGATCCCTAGCAGCTCCTCAAGCACAGGCTGAGCGGAGCTGCTGGAGAACCCCACGCCCACTCGCCCCTTCTCTCCTAACAGAACCCTCCTTTTCTAGCCGAGGGCCCAGGGGCCGGACAAAGACCACACTTCCCGGCTGCCTGCAGCTCCGCCTGGTCAGGGGACTCCATGGTAAGCCGCAGGATATGAGCAGAAGGGACAGGAGCCACATCCTGGCTGTGGCCTTTAAGAGAAAAGACCATGCCCGCCCTTCTCCTTCTTCATCTCCATGGGCTAGAACATGGACACGGCGGGTCCATCTTGTCCGGTAGGCAACCAGAAGGCAGGAGCTTGGTCCCCCCGCACCCCTGGACCCCCACTCCAGCCTGGGACTGCCTGGGCCTGACTGTTACGGAAAGAGACATAACTGTTTATTTTGTTTAAGCGGTGTTATTTTTGGTTTTAGAGACAAGAGCCATATCTACATCCTAATTTTGAGGGCTTCAAACTTTTTCTGCCTCGACCACAGAAAGAACATTTAAAAAAAATTTTTAAATGTTTATTTATTTTTGAGAGAGACAGAGTGTGCATGGGGCAGGGGCAGAGAGAGAGACACAGAATCCGAAGCAGGCTCCTTCTGTCAGCACAGAGCCCAACGCGGGGCTCGAACTCACGAACCAGTGAGATCATGACCTGAGCCAAAGCTGGCCACTTAACCGACTGAGCCACCCAGGCGCCCCTGCACATTTTATCTGTGGTGTGTGTGTGTGTGTGTGTGTGTGTAGGGAGAACAAGGGCTTCATGAAGCAATACGAACCCTCATGTACTCTGCATTCTCATATTTTAAATCTATTTCATTTCTTTAAAATTTTGTTTATGTTTACTTTTAAGAGAGAAAGAGAGCCCACAGGGGAGGGGCAGAGAGGGAGAGACAGAATCCCAAGCGACTGCACACTGTCAGCACAGAGCCTGACACAGGGCTCGAACCCATGAACCTCGAGATCATGACCTAAAGTTCAACTGATCGAGCCACCCAGGCGCCCCTCTATTTCACTTCTTTTTAAAATGCTGTGTGTGTCTTCATTAAATTGTTGTGACTTGAGGTCTGAAAAACACTGTCTTGACAATTGTCTTGGCTCACCTGCTCCCCTCGGCCACCAGTTTTTCCACCTTTCTGCCACCCTACGCACCCCCAGCACTACCGGCCTCGTACCGCACTTTTCCCCCCCTTCCAAACAGTCATTCATTCAACGAACACTTATGGAGCCTAAATCTTTCCCACTTCAGGACCTCCACATTATGTTCCCTCTGGAACACTTTTCTTCTGCCCCACTCTTGCTCACCCAACTTCTACCCACCCCTGGATCCCCGGCAAGGACCAGCTAGGCTAGCATCTGCCTCTCATCAGGTGACGGCCGATAAATACTTGTTGAATGAATGAATTCCACCTCAGCCCTGTTCATCTGTCACTTGGACAGCCTCCACCCTTGTCTTCTAGCCCCTCCTTTCTAGCACTCCCAGTCCCTCTTTGTCATGGCTGCCATGGAGACAGGGTCACTGCCATCCTCTGATAAAACCCTCAGTGGTTCCCGATTGGCCACAGGGTAAAAGCCAATTTCTTTCTTTCTTTTTTTTTTTTAATTTTATTTTTTTATTTCTAGGAGAGAGAGACAGCGTGAGCAAGGGAGGGTCAGAGAGAGAGGGAGTCACAGACTGAAACAGGATCCAGGCTCCGAGCTGGCAGTCAGCACAGAGCCCGACACAGGGCTCGAACCCACAAACCGCGAGATCATGACCTAAGTGAAAGTCGGACGCTTAACCGACTAAGCCACCCAGGCGCCCCTAAAAGCCAATTTCTATTTGGCTCTTTGGAAGGCTGGTGATTTGGCCTCCACACCCCTCACTAGCATCTTCTCCTCCTTCCTCCCCATCTCCTGTGCCTCCGAGCCTCCGCGTAGCCTCCACCCCAACCTGAAAACGTTCTCTGTTCTTCCTCCTTACCTGCGAAGCCCCTCCACATCCTTCAAAACCCAGATTAAACATCACGTCTCCCTCCCGCCTCCTTAGGCATGGAGGGGAAGCCGCCTCTGCTCCTCACTGGCCCCGTGTGGGCCTACGTCTTCTCCTGGAACACGACACAGCATCGCCCTGATGGTTCCCCGGGTTCTCCCCTTCTGATTCCTGAAGGTCTTGTCACGGCTGTAACCTGAGTCCTGAGTCCTGGGCCTGGCACAGGGCCGGTAACTAGGTCGCATACGTTAAATAAACGAACGACTGGATGAACGATCTTGTTCCAGTTCAGCCCTGATATCACCATTGCCCAAAATATTTATCACCACTCCTGGCCCTACCCATCACCATTAGAGATTCACTTCTCTTTGTTTGCTTGAACAATTTTACCCTTTCCTGTAGAACCTTTCTGCAAACTGATTCCAAGTCAATGTATCCCAACTGTTTCTTGTTGGAAACCAGAATGTCAACATTTTATGTGAATTGCTGAAAACGTTATATTTAGTTAAAGGAAACAAGTCTTTGGTAATTTTTTTAATTTAGTAAATTCAGTGCATTCATCTAAGGCATATTGAGCTGTTGGCAAATTGGCCTACTTTCTGCCTCCTAAACTTCTCTCCCAGCTTATATTTCAAAAGGAGCCGTAAGCCAAAGGAATGAATCTCTAAGGGTGCAAATATGTGTCTTTGGGGGCAGAGATATCAGAGAAGCTTCCATTCTTTGTCTTCTCTGCCCATCTCTGTATTTTACTTGGATTCACACCCCTGTGCTTTATCGGTTTCGCCCTAACAGCACCAGGTGCACACAGGCTCACTGGAACATGCACAGGGGCACCCTCCCTGAACTGTAGCAGGGGCCGCTGCTCTGGAGGGGCACCATGGTCCTTAGTTCTCTTTGACTGCTTGGTCGGTAGGGGGAGGGCTTTGGAAACAGGGCCATATGGTCCAGGACAATTTGGTTGCAGGTGACAGAAACATAACGCAGACTAACCTGGACAGAGAAGCAATTTATTAGTCCTCACGAAGGGGTGGATATGCGCACAGCTCTTGGAAATGGAGGAAGAACTCTAGGAACCAGAGCCTGGGCATGACAACTGGACGTTAACATCCCTGGGACTCTGGCCATCTTACTCTGTTTCTTTCCACCTGTTGACCTCATTCTCTCTGGCCCATGTTGGCCATTCTCCACGCGGCAGAGAATGTGCTGTTTGCTCCCAGACTCGGCATCAGTCCCAACACAGGACTCGGGCTGGGTCCCTTACTGCTGCGGGTGGCTGGAGTGCTGTGATTGGCCGGGCCTGGGTCACGTGACTGCCCTTGTGTCCGGCACGGGATCTATTATTACCAGAGGAAGTGAAAGAGCAAACCCAACAGTCTTTTACACAAGAGGAGAGGAGAATAGTTTAGCTTGAAGGAAAACCCCAGGGAACTGGATAAACGTCCCACCCTTTATTTGGGAGGATGCTTGGGCGGACAGGATTTTTTTTTTAATGTGTATGTATTTACTTTGAGAGAGAGAAAAAGTGAGGGCACAAGTGGGGGAGGGGTGGAGAGAGAGAGGGAGGGAGGAGGAAGGGAGGGAGAGAGAGAGAGAATCTCAAGCAGGATCCATAGTGTCAGCGCAGAGCCCAATGTGGGACTTGAACTCATGAACCATAAGATCATAACCCAAATCAAGAGTCGGACGCTTAACCGACTGAGCCACCCAGGTGTTCCAGGAAGACAGGATTTTTAAAGATTTAGACCCACCATTAATTCCCACCTACTGACCCCACCCAGCCACATACCTCCATTCCAACTCGCCTCCATTCCACTGCTCGCTGCTTAGAGAGTAAATATTGGCAGAGGAGGTGAGTGAATGTTTTCCGTATATGGCTCAGACCCCTGAGCCTGCCGCCCCGCCAGCCCTTGTTGTGATCATATTCATCCTTTAAGGCCCAGTTCACATGCTGCCACTTCCACGAAGCCTTCCCTGATCCCACAACTGGCAGGGATTTGTTTCTGTGTAGGCTTTGGTTTTCCCTCACCCTTTATAAACCGTATCCTGATTTTGTGTTATTTGTATTATTGGCTTAACAGAAAGGAGTTTCCAGCAAGCACCACCCCACAGATGGGACGGCGTAAGCTCTCCATCCCTGGAGCTTTGGGCACCGGCCTGTTTGTGGAGGGGTTGGGGGGGAGGGGGGACACCAATGAAAGGTGAGGACCTCAGGGACGAGGGGTATTGTCTCCTCGGCTGCTGTAACAAGTTACCACAAACTGGGTAGCAGACCACAAGCCCAAAGTGGAAGCATCAGTGGGGCTACTGACTTCCGAGGGCCTGAGAGAAGCCATGCCAGCCTCTCTCCTAGCTTCTGGGGCTGCCGGCAATCATGGCATTCCTAGCTCGTAGGCGCCTCACTGTCACTTTGCCTCCGTTGTCACGTGGTGTTCTCCTTCTGTCTCTTCATGCCCTCTCTTCTTCTTACAAGGACACCAGGGCCCTCTCTAAACCCGGAATGATTTGATCTCAAGATCCTTAACTCACTACATCCGCAAAGAACCCATTTCCAAATAAGGTTGTCTTCTGAGGTCCTGGGCGGACACGGATGTGTGGCAGACACTACGCAACACACTGCAGGGATCCCGTGCAGGGCAAACTCAACGCAAGCCCTAGCGGCTTCAGTAGAGGCTGGACAGACAACTGGAAAGCACGGGCCTCAGCACCAGTCATCATCCCGTCCAGTTTTCAAAAGAAGCCAGAGGTCTGGGTTTTTTATGTATAACATCCAGATTTTTTCCTTAATGTTTATTTATTTTTGAGAAAGAGGAGCGTGAGCGGGGAAGGGGCAGAGAGAGGAGGACAGAGGATGCAAAGAGGGCTCTGCACGGACAGTGGCAAGCCCAAGGTGGGGCTCGAACTCCCAAACTGTGAGATCATGACCTGAGCCGAAGTCAGAAGATGCTCAACTGACTGAGCCACCCAGGCGCCCCTAGATTTTTAAATGCTGGCAACATATTCAAGTGTTTGTGGGTTTTTTTTAAGTTTATTTATTTTTGAGAAATAGAGAGTATGTGTGAGCAGGGGAAGGGCAGAAGGAGAGGGGGACAGAGGATCTGAAGCGGGCTCCACACGGACAGCAGAGAGCTGGATGCTAGGCTTGAACTCTTGAACCTTGAGATAATGACCAGAGTCCAAGTTGGACACTCAGCCGACTGAGCTTCCCAGGCGCCCCTCAAAACGTTTTTGACACCGTGGCCCACACATCTATACAATCATAGACAGCACATGTGTAAGTCCAGTTCGGTCTCTGCATCACGGTCTGTGACCTCTGGTGGATACTCAAACTTGGCTTCTGGGAGTATCAGGAAACAGGGTTTGTTGCACTTCTTGAAGAAGCCACCAGATGGCGCGCCAGTCATTCCATTAGGCCTACGTCTTCCAACCAGGGCTGGGAACCGTCCAGGGACTGAAATCCAACCATGGGGCTTTATCAAGTGCAGTGGTGGGCAGCGCGAGGAGAGGAGAGGGTGGGGGTAGAGTGAGATTAAGCTAGTTGCCAGCGTTCACTGCATTTCAAACGTACTCTTCCATCTTTATCTCTATCTTTGATGCCTGCTAGCTCTTGCTTGTATTTGCTCTCTTGGCAGACAAAACAAGTTCAAAAGGATATCCAAAGATACACTATAGGAAAAACGGAGGAACAGCCGATAGTACATGTTCAGCAGCTGTTCTCGTTCTTTATTCTAAATAAACCAATTAACTTTAAAAAATTGACGCACGCACATGGCAAAAAAATTCTAAACCATACAAAATATTCCTGCTCCCACTGCCAACGCCTGCTGTCGCCGCTAACATGTCCTCATTGCTTCAGGAGTGCTGAATTCGGGGCTTAGGATTATTTCTGTTGTTGCACATATATAATACATTTTTACTTTTTTTTCATTTTTTCATTTTTTTTTAGAGAGGGCACATATGTTTAAGTGAGGGAAAGGCAGAGAGAGAGAGAGAGAGAGAGAGAGATTCTTAAGCAGGTCCTATGCTCAGCATATAGCCTGACACGGGGCTCAATTCCATGACCCTGGGATCGTGACCTGAGCTGAAATCTAGAGTTGGATGCTCAACTGACTGAGCCACCCAGATGCCCCTGTAATACCCTTTTCTTGAAAGGAAAATTCTGCATTGTCGGTACAATGGAATTAAGTATATCAGTTCAGATGGTTACTGACTTGTCTATAAATGTGACCCTGGTGATCCTTATAAAAATCACAGGATGAGTGGATAATAGTTATGGGGGGGGCATTTCTAAGAATTTAATAATACCTAGTCAGAGTTTGAATTTTAGATGCAATACTTAATGATACATTTTCAATATTTAACATAAATTTATTTTTACTTTTTATTATGGCTCAGTTGGTTAAGTGTCCCACTTTGGCTCAGGTCATGATCTCACGGTTTGTGGGTTCAACCCCACAGTGGGCTCTGTGCTGACAGCTAGCTCAGAGTCTGGAGCCTGCTTCAGATTCTGTGTCTCCCTCTCTCTCTGACCCTCCCCTGCTCGCTGTCTCTCTCTCTCAAAAAAAATAAACATTTTTAAAAAAAGAAATGTTCAAAGATTTACAAAAATGGAGGAAATGGAACAATGAACCTCCATGCTTCAACAGTTAGCGACTCATGACCAAACTTCCCCTGGCCCCCCCATATGCACTTTCTGTTTGTTTGCTGGAGTATTTGAAAGCAAGTCTCGGGCATTGTGTCGTTTCATCCATGAACAACTTAGTAGTCCACATTCTTTTATTTTGTTCTTTTGTTTCTGTTGTTCACTTTCATCACGAGAGAACTCATGGTCAGCTGGCTCAAGACCAATCACCAACCAACTCATGCCAATGAGAGCCCCTCTTGACTTCATCCCTAAGACCCACCTGCCCTAGTGTGGCACCCCACACATTTTTCATCATTCCCAGTGCCAGGTTTACTTCTCTGCTTTTCACTCATTTTTAATGAATCCAATCATATGGGTAAAACTCAATAGTGTATTCAAATAATTATCCAAAACTCAAAGACGCCACTGCCAAAGTCCGTCTCTTGGCTGGGACTCAGTGTCCCTGTACCGTCATAGCTCCAAGTGTCTGTGAGTCAACTGAGGCCTGAAATGGCTACATTTTATGTAAATGAAAGGTCTTCTAGGAGTATCAATGTCACATGTACCAAGGTCAAAAGTCACAAGGTTTCTATCTTTCTCAGTTTGTCCTTGGCTTGCCTGAGAAATTGGTGATGGCTCTGCGCGGAAGATTACATCTTCCCAAGATGGTTGCAGCAGCGTCTCCCAACCCACATGCCACTGAGTGACCTTGACATTGCCCCCACTGTCTTCTCCTTGAATCTGATGGACCTCTGACTTGCTCATAACCAATAGAATTCGATAGCAGTAGTACTGATGACTTCTAGCACTGGCCCAAAGAACACGATTCAGCTTGCACCTGGCTAGCCAGAACACTCAGTGTGAAGCCCCGGGCTGCCAGGTAAGTAGGCTCACCATTCTGAGGCCACCATGCTGTTAGAATACCCAAGCTACCACACTCGAAGAGATCCCATGTAGATGCCCAAGACCTCATGGCGAGAGCTGCTTGGCCATCCATGTCCCATGTTGTTCCAATGCGAGCCTCCATCTGACTACAGAGGTATGAGAGCCTGAGCGAGAATCATCCAACTGAACCTTCCTTGATTTCCTGGCCCGCAGAAATCACGGCAGATAATATAATGGTTGTTTTTGCTTTAGGCCACTAAGTTCGGGGGTGACTTGCTACTCAGCAATAGGTAACCATGCTGTTGGTTTTGTGACAATTATCATAGCGTATATATATATATATATTTTTACTGTTGTGTTGCTGCTATTGTTACTTGTTATCGTAATTTCAGTTTGCCTCTACTGGAGAACCTCAACGGGAGCTGACAGCCTGACCGTCTCCCTCTCTCCACCAGACTCTCCCTCTGTATGTGCTGGGAACCTCAGAGCGCCTGTCAGGAACTACTCACAGTCAAAATTGACAACTGGAGTCACTTGTCTGCTAGTGATCACTGCACCCTTGGCAGAGAACTCCCTGCTCCCTGGGGGGTGGGTAGCAAGATCTGCCTAGTCTTGGGTGGAGGGAATAGCTCTCCGTGTGTTCCGATTTCATTAGCCCCTACACAGTCCACTTGTGCCAGGAAGTTCACCGTTCCTGGCTGACTCTTTGGGACATGTCACTGCCTCTCCTTGTGAGAGAACAGAGAGAGCTTCTGACTCCCTCTCTCTCAGGCTCTGTGAGGGAAGGCATCTGCTCCCTTCCTGGGTGGGGCCCGCGGAGCGGGACTGCAGGGTATTTCCCTGGACAGACCACCTGGTACTTGCAGACCCTTAGCCCCACATCAAGGCTGACCTGCATCCTGTCCTCAGGGAGCGGGAGGGGACACCTTGCATGCTCTTCGCAAACCGACATTCCCCCATACCCATCCCACCTCTCCAGAGAACTCGCTACCCTTTATAAGGCCAAAAGCAGTTGTGAACTTTCTTCAGTGGACACTAGCAATTAGTAAGTGATCACGTTTCTGGTTTTGCTCTGGTTTCTAGAAAATGTATGGTCAAGGCTATCGTTCACCATGACAAGAGTATAGATCATGCTGGTAGAAATACAAAGGAAAAAGAATCAGTTACAACTCTATTGCCCAGAGATAAGGAAACTGGGTTTTGGGATATAGCCTCCCAGACTACACACAAATGTGAAAGTGGACTTTATAACATGCACAGTATATATACAATGTATATAACTAGTCATGGCATTATATGCCCTTCAATGGGACGGTGTCTCTTCAGGTCTTGGGGACCATAGTCATTTCAACAAGCCCAAGAGGGAGTGTCTGGCTAGCTCAGTCAGCAGTGTGTGTGACTCTTAATCTCAAGGTTGTGAGTTTGAGCCCCATATTGGGTGCAGAGATTACTTAAAACCAAAATCTTGGGGGGAAAAAAAAAAAGAAGCTCATGAGATTTCTAGTCCCCTTCCTAGAAAAATAACATTGGGCATATACTTACAAATTTGGCATTAGGTTCTATAAATGAATCAACTGTTTGTAAGCAAATTAGATTCTATAGCTGTATTTTTAATTTCTATGGGCACATATGGTCAGTTGGGTGGCTCTGTTGTAATTTATTTACCTAACCCCCTATTGTTCTAATGCTCCACTGTTACAAACTACTCTGAAAATCTCTGTAGCAAAATCACTAGGGGCATCTTGGTCCAGTCTTCATTTATGCTGGTCGTGTCTTCCACGACTTTGTGGCGATTTTATACCTTCTTTGGAACCAGGCAGGGCACGTTTAAACACACGCAGTGTCTACAAAATGAGGAATCCGTGAGTTGGAAGAGCTCCCCACCACGGCCAGGGCGTAGCCTCGGGGATCCTGGCCCAGAGTCACTCGGAGCTCAGAGAGGGGCCAAGGGGAGGGGAGGCGCTGGTGCCCAAGGACGCCTGTGCTGCAGGCCGTGGGGACCTGGCCTCCACTGGCCAGCCTCGGGAGTGGTGATTTATGTCGCGGGCTGAGGAAGAACAGGGGCTGTGTGTTCCCTCCTGGAGCCGGGGCTGGGCAGAACCTGGGCGGGGGTAGCGGGGCGGGAACGTGGCACGATGGTGGCAACAGCTGGCTTCCAGGGCCCTGGTACACAGGCTGGCGAATCTTAATGTCCATAAAGCGAGCCTTCAACAGCAGGCCAGCAGCATCCAGAGGCTGCCTGTGGAGGTGGGCAGGGACCAACCCAAACAGCCGGCAGAGAAAGGGGCCTTTGTGGCTAGTGGAGCATGGCTGCTGGGGTTGGAGGGAGGATGCCAGGGCCATGTGGCCAGGGAGGTGGTTGGCAGGTGCTGCTCCCAGGTCGCCTGATATTGCAGCCTCCCAAGCGGTGGGGATGGGTCATGGGTGCAGTGCTAGAGGCTGGGGCCTTTGGTCTCTAAGGCACTTCCTTCCGTTCTCCTTCTTTCTAAATCATTTTTCTTTTAAAATGTTTTTCTCTTTATTAATTTTGGTAATTACAAGAGTGATCTGCTCATTTATGTGGTGAGTCCATGCAAAGCTGGAAACGAGCGTAAGTATCTCCCCTCCACCCCCCAATTCCCACATCAGCCCTGGGGCCCTCTCATACCACCCCCTCGCTCTGGGGTCCTTACATCTACACGGCTAGGGCCTTGCTACTGTTTGTTTTTTAAAAAAGTAAGACATTAGGGGTGCCTGGGTGGCTCAGTCGGTTAAGCGTCCAACTTTGGCTCAGGTCACGATCTCATGGTTTGTGGGTTCGAGCCCCGCGTCGGGCTCTGTGCTGACAGTTAGCTCAGAGCCTGGAGCCTGTTTCAGATTCTGTGTCTCCCTCTCTCTCTGACCTTCCCTTGCTCATGCTGTCTCTCTCTCTTAGAAATAAATAAAAAACATTAAAAAATAAAAATAAATAAAAATAAAAAATAAAAAGATAAGACAGTCTTTTTCATCTGCCCTTTTCGACAACATGGATGAAACAGGAGGCTATTACTCTAGGTGAGATAAGTCAGGCAGAGAAAGAGAGATATCATATGATTACACTTGTATGTGGAATTTGAGAAACTTAACAGAAGACCATGGGGGAAGGGAAGGAAAAAGAAGTTACAAACAGAGAAGGCGGCAAACCACAAGAGACTCTTAAATACAGAGAACAAACTGAGGGTTGAGGGGGGCGGGGCGAGGATTGAAGGGGTGGGGAGGTGGGTGATGGGCACTAAGGAGGGCACTCATTGGGATGAGCACTGGGTGTTGTATGTAAATGATGAATCACAGAAATCTACTCCTGAAGCCTCGACTTCACTGTATGTGAACTAACTTGACAATAAATTAAAAAGCAAAACAACAGGGGCGCCTGGGTGGCTCCGTCGGTTAAGTGTCCAACTTCAGCTCGGGTCACGATCTCACAGTTTGTGAGTGTGAGCCCCGCATCCAGCTCTGTGCTGACAGCTCAGAGCCTGGAGCCTGCTTCAGATTCTGTGTCTCCCTCTCTCTCTCTCTGCCCCTCCCCTGCTCACACTCTGTCTCTGTCTCTTTCTCTCTCTCAAAAAACCTTAAAAAAATAAAAAACAGAAACAAAAACACAAAAACCCACAAGACAAAACCACCCCAGACCTCATCATCGCGGCGGTGCTCAGCTTGGAAAATCTGGAACCGTGTTAAGGCGATAGTGTTCTTTTGACGCTGAGGCAGGGATGTTGGTGCATCATGAAGGGATGGGGCAGGGGGACGGGTTGGTGCTAAATGTCCTGAATGTGTGGGACTCTTTCGCATGTCGAATTGTCCCGCCTGCAGTTCCCAGTGTCCCAACTCAGCAACATACCTTCTAAATTTAGCAATATGCACCCGGGCCTCCAGATAGTAGGGCCACAGCCATCCACGCTTTGTGACACCTGCACAAGCCACGACAGTACGCATCCACCCGTGGTCACGCAGTCCCCTAGGGGGGCGGTGCTCCCCCTGTTTCAAACGATACTGTAAAACCACTCTTTCTCACATATCCTTTTAGTGACTGCCTTGCTTCCCATAGGAAACTTGTCAATGTTGGCGCTGCTGGGCTATAAATTACGTGTGTGTTTCCTATTTTAGGAGAAAATGTCAGATTGTTTTCCACAAAGGTGATGCAACACGCTCACGGTGAAGTTCAACTGCTAAGTCCCAGGCCCCCTCAGTGCCACTGCTATTGTGGCTTTGTTTTAAATTCTGCTCTGTTTGTGGGTAAACATTAGTATCTCATTGTTGCTTTCCTTTGCATTTTTTTGGAACTCTGATGAAGGCAAATGTCGTTTCCAATTTTTATTGGCCACCGACTTCTCTCTTCCCATTTCCTGCTTCCTAGATGCCTCTGGGGAGGCTGTTCCTCGTGGAATGGGGACAGCGAAAGCCATAAATGCCCTTCCCATCACTTCCTATCGAAGTTACACGGTAACATGACTTAGCTCTGTTGATGCTAACATTGCTTCATAATCTCTGAGCAAGGCATTTTCACGTGGTACCAGGCAGGCCCTGCCTCTAACGTGCAATCCTTCAGGACCTGCTGGTACAGCTGATCTGGGAGTCCTGCCTTCAGGAAGCAGCTTCTCCATTCTCTAGCACCTCCAGCTGAGAGGGACACAGGCCAAGGTCTCCCAAGTGCTCTGCCTATTTTCCAAGTCACCAGATCACAGCCCCTCTTCCTCACAGGAACCCCCAGTCTCCATGTGGGATTCTAAGAGCTCCCCCACCCCCACCCAGCACTTGACTGGGGCTGGGGCTAGAGTGAGCTGCCTTCCTACGTGCAGTGGAAATAGCTGCTCACCCCCTGTGTGCTTTCCCTACAAGAGATATTCCCATGTTCTATGTGTGATGGAGTGAGGGTGGGGGCTGCTGAGGTAGGGTCAGATTGGCCAGCCTGGTGGGCTCTGGGGGGAGGTGTCTGGCCCCAACTGGGCTCTCTTTAATTTTTTTTAATGTTTATTTATTTTTGAGAGAGAGTGGCAGACTGCAAGCAGAGGAGGGGAAAAGAGAGAGAGACACAGAATCCAAAGCAGGCTCCAGGCTCTGAGCTGTCAGCACAGAGCCTGACGCGGGGCTCAAACCCACAAACATGAGATCATGACCTGAGCCAAAGTCGGTTGCTGAACTGACTGAGCCACCCAGGCGCCCTCAGCCAGGCCCTCTTTAAACCCAGGTCCCACTCTGGAGTCCCGTGCTCTGCTTCTCTGCTGCCTTTTGGAAACGCAGGACAAGATCTGTCACCCTCCTATCGTGCCACTGAAGGAGCAAGCGAACGCTGATGATGGGCCTGGGCAGTCACAGGGCCCGGGCCCCTGGTGCAGACCGGCCTGTGCTGTGCGCTGAGCAGCGGGGCTGGGGCAGAACCAGACGAGGCCTAGACTCTATGGGCTCAAACGTCATTGGTTATGGATGATGAAACCGAAATAAAGCAGATGCCCAGAGTCATGAGGCACAAAGAACACCCAGCGGACCAGAGTAGGGAGGGGGCTGTTTTACATAGGCTGGGCAGGGGGGGCTTTCCTGAGAAGGTGACTTTTAACTGAGACCCAAAGGGTGAGGGGGCAGGAAGAGTTCTAGAAGGCAGAGTCCACGGTGGATTACCCTGCCAGGGGGCGTGAAAGACATCTTCAGCCTTTCTCATCCTGCTACTCCCCAGCCTCAGCTCAGGGAGAATTTTCCAGAAGTGAGGGCCCAGGCCTCCTTGAGGTCCCCCAGGCACACCTGGCTGCCTAGTGTCTGTCTCCACAGCTCCAGCCGCCCCCCAGGCAGGAAAAGGTGGGTGTCAGGGCTGCTCCTCCCTGTTCTTTCACCCTCCCACCCCGCCCCAGCCTCCCCACCACCACCCCACCCTGTAACTTCCCTGTCTGCCATAGGAGCTTATTTGGGGCTTACCAGGGCTGGTCTTGCTCAGGGGGAGAACACGGTCCTCAGCCCCCTCCCTGAGACAGGGCCTCAGCCTACTCACAGCCACCCCTACTCCCTGAAGTGGCCTGTGCCATAAGGGGTTGGTGATGGAGCCCTGGCCTGTATGCAGGGAGCTCAGACCTTCTCCTGGCCCTCCCGAGGCTTGCTGGTGACCCCAACACATCAGTGGTCCTTTCTGGGCCTTTCTAAGCTAACAGCACAGAGTTCAGTTGAAGAGAATTTAAAACACCTAACAACCTCAGGTGCAGGAGCCAGGATTGTTCCTCCAGAGGAGGAACATGAGGTTAAAATGTGGTAACAATGTTAAAGAGCCTCATATAGAGCAGCTCCTGGGGAAGGAGGTTTGCTATCTGTAGGACAAGCCCCCAGCCTCAGTCCTGCCCAAGCCTCTCACTTTACTTTTTTTAAGAAATTTTCTACTTTTTAAATTTTTAATTTATTTATTTTTTAACTTTTTAAATTTATTTTTGAGAGAGAGAGACAATGTGAGCAGGGGAGGGTCAGAGACAGAAGGAGACACAAAATCTGAAGCAGGCTCCAGGCTCTGAGCTAGCTGCCAGCATAGAGCCCGATGCGGGGCTCGAACCCATGAACCATGAGATCATGACCATGACACTCACCCGACTGAGCCACCCAGGTGCCCTGTCTCTCCCTTTATAAACCCCACGCAGCTTCAGGCAGAACTCAAAGGAGCAGATGTTGGACATGTGTCTTCCTTGCTGGCCAGGAGGAATTCGGAAGGAGCCATGTGACAGGACAAGGGTGAAGACACTCTTCAAGCATGTCTATGTAACGGTGGCCAACTTTGCCAATGTCCTTGCACCCCAGTTTCCCTATCTGTAAATAAGAACCCTGACACCTCAGAGATGCATGTATTAGCAACTCACCAAGTCAGAAGTTATTATGATTATTATTACTATTAGTTCCTTTTTTATCAATGAGGGAGATGTGAGACAGGCATACATGTCCCCTTTTTATGGATGACAAGCCTTGACGATATTGGAACCCCAATGACAAACATGACAAATGACTTCTCTCTGCCCAGGCAAGGAGTGGGCCCAGAGATGGGAAGGTGGCCCAGGGGAGGCCTGAGAACCAGGAACAGGACCAGCCTTTAATTCTGAAAAATCAGACTGGGTCATAAGGGGACAAGGTGCTGGAGGAGACAGAAAGAGGCCCAGACTATTTCCTGATTGGGCACTGAAAGCCAACACCAACCCTTTCTGCTCCATAAGTAAATTTCACATTTAAGTAAATGGGGAATGAAAGGACATTTTTTCCCATCTGCAAAAGAAAAGGGCATTTATCCTGTCTCCAGGAGCTCATTCCTTATTTCCAGCTCCTCTCTGACATCACCCAGGGGCAGCATGGGAGGAATTTTCTCTTCTCATCCCCTGAGGGAGTCAGGTCAGGCACCTTTGGGCTGTGCTTGGCCCTCGAGCCACAGACAGGCTCTGTTCCCCCAGTTCTCCTAGAGGTGGTTGTTGGGGACTCAGAGTGGATTTTCCCTCTGAAGCAATATTGTCTGTGGTTCTTTGGCCCCCAGCCTACACCAGCAGCCTGTTGGGGAGACAGGGAGGAAAAAGCAAGGGCTTTGGATTCAGATTACCTGGTGCAACCCAGGCTCTGCTGCATCCTAGCTTTGCGACCCTGGGGAAGTGACTCAACTTCTCAGAGCCCCACTTACCCAGTCTGTCAATGTTGGGAGACAATTCTCCAGAGAGCCTCCGCAGTTTCTGGAAGTCTCGTGACAGCTTTTGCTTTGGGCTATGTTTTCAAGGATATTCATTTGGCAAATAGTTTTGGGAGATAAACCTAGCATCTATCTCCCTCTAGGGCAGGGGGCAGATTTGTTTGCTGTCTAGGATAATAAAAACAATGTGTCCTGAAAGGGAAAAGATTGGGCTGTTTTGCTAGAGGCCCCTTTCTAAAACTGGGGGTTTCCTAATCTCAAGGTTCCTCGGCTGTGACCCAAACCCACTGTGGGTTCAGCCTTCACCTGGGCTCACCTCCCTATTGGCCTGTGAGACAAGAGGGCAAAAGGAACCAATGAGAACACAGAACTCCGGTCACCTGTTTGTTTTCAGTAATAAGTCCTTTGTCTCTGTCCCAGAAATCTTGTGTCTTCTGCCAGCATTCAGGGAACTGGCAGGCAGACTCCTAGCTTGCGAGCAGAGTAAAGTCTCAGACCCACCACGATCCTTGGCAGTCCATTGCCTGGCTCTAACATCCACCCAGTTGCTGGGCAGGCTGTGCCTGGCCCTTGCTACGGAGTTAATAAATGGTGGTTGGAACAATGGTGAGAAGCTGGTTACTCACAAGCGACTCAGGATTCCTACCCAGGATGTCAGCAGGGCGGCATGGCCTTGGCCCTGGGATCAGAAATCCCATCCTCTCCAGGGGAGGCTGGCAGCTGGG
The DNA here is from genome assembly GCA_017311185.1 of Proteles cristata cristata. Lineage (NCBI taxonomy): Eukaryota > Metazoa > Chordata > Mammalia > Carnivora > Hyaenidae > Proteles > Proteles cristata. The sequence continues at coordinate 718,749 of JAESUZ010000214.1, read as the reverse complement.
ACAGGTTTGCAGGACCTGGGGCCAGGGCAGCGGGGTGGAGTTTAAGTCTTTCTTGACCACACCTTCAATTGCCTCCCTCCTCAAAGGCAGCCTTTGTGATTAATTTGAAATACATCTTTCTATACCTTCCCTTGCACACACATATGTGTAGAGAACGTATACTTTATTTTTACATATGTGATTTACATCGTGTGTATTGTTTTGCAATGTCCATTTGTCACTTAAAAATATACCCCGGGCTCCTTTCTGTGTCAACCCATGTAACTTGAAGAGCAGCTGGATAACATTCATAGTATGATTTAACCACCATTTATTTTCCACCCCCTCTCAGATGGACGTTTGGCGGTTTCCCCTTTTCATTGGTGCAAAGATGCACAGGTACGTGCTGAAACACTCCCTGGGTGTATGCGGGAGTCTCCCTCCAGGGCAGGAACGAGGATCTTCCGTCCTCATATCACAAATGTGGAACAAGAGACCCGGAGAGGTTCCAGACTCCCCTGATATTGCACCGTGCCATGCGGCTGGTCACAGCCCCTGCCTTGTTTCCCCCCTCCCTGTCCACTAGACAGAGGTGAGGAGGGGTTGGGCCATCAGACTGAGAGGGAAGGAGGGAAGGGGCGACTGGGTCCCAGGGGCTCTTCTTCCTGAGATACTGGCTGGCACAGCGGAGATAATGGATCAGGCAGCCCAGAGGCCCCTGAAGAGCCACCTCATGAGTGCCAGAGGGGACACAAGGGGCACTACGGTACCCCACTTTGGTAAAAGGCTCTGTCAAGTGTGACACTGTGTTCAAAATGGATGAGATCCTCTTGGGGGCCAACCCAAGAGCTGGACGTGACCAACAGCTCTCTTGCTCACTACAAGAATATGTCGCCCAAACCAGTCAGGTCAGCCAACAGAGCAAGGCCTGGGGGTAAGGCCCGCCAAGACACCAGGCCAGTTGACAGAATCACCGGCTCGTGTCCCTGAGTGCTTTCCAGGCTCTATGCTGGGCCTCCTGGGAACGCCGTGGAAGGCACAGCTCGCTGAGGTCAGGCCGGCAGAAGGATGTGACATTGAACACAATGGGCGGAATGGAATTAACCAGCAGTTAATTAGCTGACCGTGTACTAACATGCCAGGCTCTGGGCTCATCTCTTTATCCGGTCTCTCCTCTCCTCCTAATACCCCTGTGAGCTGGTGTTACTACAACCCCCTTCTTACGGAGGAGGAAACAGGCCCAGAGAGGGTACGAAACTTGGTCCAGTGCCCACAACTAGAAAATGATGCACCAGGGACTCAATCCCAGGCCTGCCTGACTCTGGCATCCAGCTACCTAACGGTTCTTAACCTTTAGAGAGTCACAGAGCCTTTGAGATTCTAACAAAAGCCCTGTGCCTTTCCAATCAGAAAAGTGCCCGCAGTACACACACGACGCAGCCATGTGCACAGGGCCCACTTCCTGCGTGTGCGGCCTGTGCAGTCACCCGGAGCCTGTGTTCACAGGCACCTGTGCGTGGGTTCCTGTTTTGCTGCTGCCGTCGTGAAAATCTTACAACCTTTTCAGCACGGAGTCCCACATTTTCATTTTGTCCTGGCTCCACAATTTATGTCTGGCACGTACCGGCACTTTACGCACGCACTATGTTGCAAACCACTTGAGATGATGTGCAGGGATCCCATGAGGCTATGCAAAGACTCCTCTGCTTTCCTGGAAGGCTGTGTGTGTGTTTGTGTGTGTGCATGTGTGTGCGTGTGTGCATATGTGTGTGTGTGTGTGTGTAGGTGGCAAGTTGTCAGGTAGAGCTGGGCGCCCTGGCCGGAAGAGGGGCCAGCGAGCAGAAGAAGGAAGGGGGCGCATGGCATCAGTCTCCACACCGTCTGGGACAGCAACTTCCTCACCTCTGAGGGAGGAAGCCCGGGGCTGGAATAAGCCGCCACAGGACCAGCCCATGTCCCCACCACCATCTGGGGCCCTGCACAGGGAGCCTTTGTTGGGCCTCACAGTAAACACGGGATGGTAACCAGCGCCGGTGTTCAGGCTCGCTGTCTGGGACAGGATTTTCTTTTTTTTCTTTTTCTTTCTTTCTTGCTTGCTTGTTGTTTTAAGAAAAAAATATTTATTATTTACACCACTGAAATAGTCCCAGAAGAACAATATTACACCATGTTTATTTGAAAGCAAGGCAGGATTTTCTTGTTCAAACCTTTTCATCGAGGGGCTTCAGGAGAAGGGAGGACACTAACGGTCCATGTCCTCGGCCAGCTGAGATCTGCCCAGCTCTACAGTCGCTGAGTGACACGTCAGATTCCTTTTTAGGTAATTTGTGTATGTATGTATGTATGTATGTATGCACGTATGTATGTAAGCCCTACGCCCAACAAAGGACTTGAACTCACCACCTGAGATCAAGAGTCACATGCCGTATAGACTGAGGCAGCCTGGTGCCCAAAAGGTGGGGCGGGATTCTCTAGGTCAGGCATGGCATTGAGCTCAGAATGCTGCTTCCTGTGGCCAGCTGGAAGGCCCCCCAGGCCCACCCGCGAGAGTGGAGACACCTAGGCAAGGCGTGGCATGAAAAGGGCCACACAGGACCCTGAGAACAGAGAGGGCACAGAGAGCCTCGGCAATCCTGAGAGGCCTGCAGGGTGGGGGGAGGGGCCTTTCTACAACCCTTCCTCTGATCTTGGGCCAGTGACTTACTTCTCTGTGACTCAGCTTCCCCATCGGTGAAACAGGGGTAATAATATTACCTGCCCCCAAGGTTGTTGTGAGCACTGAATTTAGTGGAATGTTCGAACCAAGTTCAATAAACAATAGCTATAGTTATTATTGTTTTATTATTATTATTATTTAAAGCTGGATCAGAGGATAAGGCTTCACACATAACAGCTGTGCGTTTACCTTGGAGTTTCTGTTTGTTTTTTCCAGTCAGTTAAAGCCCAGTGGCTTTCACTGCTGGAAGGTGGGGAGGTGTCTGTTGCTGGGCTGGAAAGTGCCCTGAGGGCAATGCGGGGCTGGGGGGAGGGTCAGGCCTCAGGATGGAGTCTCAAGAGACTAGGAGGGAACTGGCAGCCCTGGGCCTGTGGCTGGGGCTCTCTGCAGGGGGGAGGCTTACACAAGGAGGATTTCTTTTCTTTTCAATCAAAACAGCAAAGGGCTGTTTCTATGTCTTTGAGGGGGATAGATTCTGGGTTCCTGGCTTTGCCTGCCCAGCCGCCCACACTCAACCCCTCTCTGGGTCAAGTCGGGAGGAGGCTGTTCAAGGTACCGGGTGTGAGCGGCCTCCTACCTCCCCACAGGGCCGGGGGCCCAGGGCCCAGAGACTCTACTTGCTCTGGAGCTCTGGCCCTGGGGCCCTACGGGACCTGGCAGGGGGGTCACCGTCCACCGTCTGCCACCTCCCAGAGGAGATGGGACTTCTCATCCTTCCCTGCCATACGTACAAGCTAACCTTTTCCAGGCTTTCTACATGCCAAGCTCTCGTCCAAATTCTCCGCCCGCATTACCTCCTTAGCCCTCCCCGCAGCTGCGCAGCCCTGAGTCCTTGCAGATGGGGACTCTGAAGCTTCTTAGACAGGGACAATAACCAGCCCAGGTCGCCCAGCCGGTGAGCCGTGCGCCTGGACTGGGGTTCAGCTCAGGGGAGGTCAGAACTTTGTTCTTAACCACCGGTCGCGCCAGGTGGTCCACAAACCTTGGTGACAGAGGGAACTCTCAGTCCTTTTACTGGCCTTTCAGGGAAAACCTCTTGGGTTAGATGAAGTGCCTGGCACCTGGTAGGTGTTGAATAACTGTCAGCTGTTATCACAGCTTCCAAATGGGTTTCCCAAACCCCCTCAAAGACACCTTCGCCCTCCGCTTGAAGGCAGAGAGAGGCTGGGTAATTTGCTCAGAAACACTCTTTTGCTTATTTAGTGCAGCCTCCCACCCTCTGAGAAGCCATCACCCCCACAGCTGAGAACCCTGGGCAGGGGTGGGGGGGTTGGGGTGGTGCACAGGCTCATGCATTGGGGTTGGCGGGACACAGAGAAACAGGCCCGAACAGGGTAGTTCTTGCCTGATTGTCATATATTGCAGACGGTGACTGGGATTCAATTGTGAACATCAGCCCTTCCCTGAGACCAGCGCTTCTCGGAGGAGGAGGCAGGGCACAGGCTTTGTTCAAACACTGCTCTTCTAACTTAGTAGCTGCAAGACCCTGAGCAATTTACTTAACAACTCCACACCTCAGTTGCTGTGAAATGGGAATAATAAACATCTGCCTTGCAGAGCTGACGTGAGATTATTTTAGGTCCAGACCCAAACAGGACCTGGTACATAGTAGGTGTTAAATAAATGATGACTAGTTTCATTATTTGGTCCTCATCCCTATTCTCAAAAAATGTGTTTTGCTTTAACTCAGTTTTTCCTCTTTTATACGTTCTTACCCTAAACAATAAACGAAATCATCCAGACATGTTTCACCAATTCCCATCACCCTGTGTAAGGTTTAGGTTGAAGTTCGTATTTTTGTCTAATGGATGTCCAATTGCTCCAGCATCACCTGTTGAAAAGTTTCTTCCCTCCGTCAAATTGCTTCTGTGCCTTTGTGAAAAATCAGTTGGATGTATTTGTGTAGATCTGTTTCTGGGTCCTCTTTTCTGTTCCATTGATCTAGGAATCTCTCCTTCCTCCAATACCACATAGTCTTTATTGCTGGAGCCATACATGTAGACCTAATATTGGGGAGAGTAACTCTTCCCACTTCATTTTTCTCTGTCAAGATTGTTTTAGTTATTCTAGGACCTGTGTCTTTGCATATAAGTTTAGAATAAAGTTCTAAATAAAGATATATTCTAAATAAAGTTAGAATTGGGGCACCTGGGTGGCTCAGTAGGCTGAGCATCCAACTTCGGCTCAGGTCATGATCTCGCAGTTCATGGGTTTGAGGCCCACATCAGGCTCTGTGCTGACAGCTCAGAGCCTGGAGCCTGCTTAGGATTCTGTGTCTCCCTCTCTCTCTGCTCGTCCCCAGCTCGTGTTCTGTCTCTCTCTGTCTCTCCAAAATAAATAAACGTTAAAAAAAAAAAGAATAAATTTATCTATGTCAATGAAGATCTTATTTGGGATTTTGATAAGAAATGTAAACCTATAGATCAGTTGGGGGAGAACTGACACTTTTACTCTGTGAGTCCTCCAATTCATGGACATGGTATGTTTCTTCATTTATTTAGATCTTTTATTTCTTTCATCAGAGTTTTGTAATTTTCAATAAAGATCCTACATGTGTTTTGTTAAGTGAATACCTAAATATTTTATTTTCTTAAAGGTACTGTAAACTATATTGGGTTTTTGAATTTTCATTTCTACATGTTAATTGCTAGTATATAGATATGTTGTTCATTTTTGTGATTTGATCTTATATCCTGAAAATTTGCTGAATTCACACATGATGGAATATAATGCAACCAGGAAGTTGATGTTTATATTCTGCCCCATTGGGGTGAATTTTTCTGAGCTAAACAGCTGTGTCCCATAGGAGTGTATCCATTCTATTAAGTTCAAGGACATATTTTTTACTTTAAAGATATTTTACACCCCACGCTGTAGACCTCTAGTGGAACTGTCAAAATGGCTGTTCTCAGCCTGAAATGCTGGGATATGTCACTGCAAGTGCACAGGTGACTGAGTAGATAATTTAATGACAGGAGCACAGTCCTCACATTTCTGATCTGCCATTCTTTTTACATGTTCAGGTTCATAATTAAACAATTCACTGTTTATATTCCTAACAGATGCTGGAAATGATGCCGTTTGAGTCAACGTTCAAGGTGGAGTCTGTCACCCAGCGTAATTTGTCAATAAACTTCATGCAAGCATAAAAAAAATTATTGAGATACAATTGACATATAATGGATAAATTTAAGGTATACAATGTGTTGATTTGATACATTTATATATTGCAATATGATTGCCACTGTAGTGTTAGCTAACATTTCTATCATGTCACACAGTTACCATTTCTTTTTTGTGGTGAGAACAATTATGATCTAGTCTCCTAGCAGCTCTGAAGTTTATAATACAGTGTTGTTGACTATCATCACTTTAGTGTTCATTAGTTCTCAAGGACTCATCTATCTACTGGTTGCAAGTTTGTACCCTCAACCAACCACTCCTCAGTTCCCGCCCCCCAGCTCCTGGTAACCACCATTCCACTCACTGTTTTTATGAGCTGGGCTTTTTTAGATTCTACATATAAGTGATATCGTACGGTATTTGTCTCTCTCTAACGTGTCCTACTTAGCATAATATCCTCAAGTTGCATCCATGTTGTAAAGAGCAGGACTTCCTACTTTCTCATAGCCGAATAATATTCCATTGTATGCATACATATAGATATAAATGTATGTTGTATCATAATACATAATACACTGTATTATAACATATATAATATTCTATTGTATCTCTTCCTTATCCATTCATCCAGTGACAGACACTTAGATTATTTCCATATCTTGGCTATTGTGCATAATGAACATGGGAGTGCAGAGATCTCTTCAAGATCCTATTTTCATTTCCTTTAGATACATACTCAGAAGTAGAATTTCTGGGTCACATGGTAATTCTATTTTTACTTTTTTGAGGCACCTCCATACTGTTTTCCATAGTGGCTGAATCAGTTTACATTCCCACCAACAGTGGCCCAGGTTTCCCTTTTCTACACACCCTCACCAACGTTTGTTATCTGTTGTTTGCTTTTTTCAAATTTGTATTTAAATTCCAGTTAACACACAGTGTAATTTATCAGTGTAATATCAGTTAACATACAGTGTAATATCAAAAAAGTGATTACTGTATAACATACAGTAATATCAGGTGTGCAGTTTAGTAAGTCAATGCTTCCCTGTAACACCTGGTGCTCATCATGACAACCGCACTCCTTAATCCCCATCACCTGTTTCCCCCATGTCCCCGCCTCCCATTCTCCCACCTGCCTCCTCTCTGGAACCATCAGTTTGTTCTCTAGACTTACCAGTCTGTTTCTTGGTTTGCCTCTCTCTTTTTTCTCCTGATGATCATACAATGGAATATTACTCAACCACAAAAGAATGAAATCTTGCCACTTTCAATGACATGGACGGATCTAGAGAATATAAAGCAAAGTGGAATAGGTCAGAGAAAGGCACATACCATATGATCTTACTCGTGGAATTTAAGAAACAAAACAAATGATCTGTTGTCTTCTTGATGAGAGCCATTCTAACAGGTGTGAGGTGATGGCTCATTGTGGTTTTGATTTTCATTTTCCTGCTGATCTGTGACATTGAACATCTTTTCGTGTACCTGTTGGTCATTTGGATCTCTTTTGTAAATACATCTGTTCAGTTCCTCTGCCCATTTTTTAATTGGATTGTTTGGGTTTTTTACTATTGAGTTGTATGAATTCTTTACATATTTTGGATGTTAACCCCTTATATGGTTTGCACATATTGTCTCCCATTTTATAGGCTGCCTTTTTGTTTGTTCGTTTTCTGCTGTGCAGACTTTTAGTTTGATGTAATCCTACTTGGTGATTAAAAACATTTTGTTTAATGTTTTGTTTATTTTTGAGGGGGGGTGAGGGGGTGGACAGAGAATCCAGAGCAGGCTCTGCACTGACAGCAGAGAGCCTGATGTGGGGCTCAGACTCAGGAACAGTGAGATCGTGACCTGACCCGAAGTTGAATACTTAACCCACTGAGCCACCCAGGTGCTTTGTACTTGGGAAACATATAGCTTTACGTTCACTGTTCTTGTTTCATTTCTTCCCACTTAGGCTTCATAATTGCTTATTCTTTTTTTAAGAATTGATTCCTGCATTGACCTCTAAGGCGCCTAAACATACATCTTTTAAAAGATTTTTTCAAATCCTTCTTATTGTTGAGTTTGTCCGTTTTCTTAACATTAAATTTCTTCATTTAATTGGGAATGTTAGGGTCCCATACTGTAATGGTTAGCATGCTGGGCTCTGATTTGGAATGTTAGCTTCAAGGTCTATTGCAAATGGGAAGCGGGGTTCATGTTTTTATTTTCTTGCTTTTTTCTCTCCTGTTCACTATGCCCATCTCAGGCTTTGCCCTCTGAGCCCACAGTCTGGAACTGACATGGACTACTTGGGGGCCTACTCCGAGCTTATACTGGGGATGTCAGACACAGGTGTCTGTGCAGAGAGGGACCTCCTGTGAGTCCTGCAGGAGAAGTCATGCCTCTGTCCTGCTCTGCCCTGCCCCCTAAAGTGTAGTTTCTCACCAGCTTTGCAGGCTTCTGCCTCTGACCCCAGGGCTTCTGCCCCTCTCACAGTTTGGAGTTTTCATTCCATTTCTGCACCGCAAAAATGTTGATTATGTTTTTGATTGTGACTTTGTCTTTTTTGGGGAAAGGGAGCTTTTTAATTTTTACAAATATATTTTGCTTATTATTATTATTATATTTCTGGAACAAGGGGGTCTTCGAAGCATCCATGTAAAACTAACAACCTCACACTGCCCCCGTTGCCTGCATTTTATATGTGTTGAAATTGAGGTTCAGAGAGGCAAATGGACTCACGAGAGAGGGACTCTAAGGGCTCAGTTATAAAATGATACATGTTATGATTGACACCCAAACTCTAAAATATTCGACTTGTTTCCTTCCCATCTGGGCTAAGTGCCTCAGTGCAACAGGAGACCCCCTGGGGGGAGGTTACGGGCAAAGATGGAGACTTTAAAAATAAAGATGGAGTCTGTTTGCTCTGGGGCCGGGTGAAGTAATGTGTAGGAACCCTGGTGAGAGCACAGGAAGGTATGTGAATTAATATATGTGCACACACACCCTTTCCTGTTTCCTCACGTACTTAATAGCAGACACAAGGAGGTGGAGCAGAGGTCAGCGGTCACACCTGCCAGACTGAGGTCGGCTGTGATGCCCATTCATTCTGTCGGGGCCACACCACTATCCTGGTTGGTAACGATGGGAAAGGCAGACATGTCTTCCTTCTAGACCAGAGCCCCACGGCTGTTGGTTGTGAGAACACTGCACCCCATTTGTGTGGAAGGAGTAAGGACGGAGAGGAATTTTAATTTCTTGGAGGTTTTCAACAACCTTATTGAAGAGTTTAAGTGGCTTTTGTTGTTCAGAGAGTCAGGACAAGTGTGAGAGTGGGTTTATGAGGTCTGATCCCTGCCTCTGGGGACCGACACGGAAAACACGATTCATTCTGATTCATTCTCATCATCACCGTGTCTCCAAATGTTTTCTAGACTTCCACCCCAGAGGAAGTCATTATTACCTTGGATGGTGAGTTCAATGAGACAGCCTGGGATTCAAGTTAGTTTACTTACTGGTCACGTGTGATCTTGAGCAGGGACTATGGGTTGAATTGTGCTCCCCCAAATTCATATGGTGAACCCCTAACTTCTAGTACTTCAGAATAAGATCTTATTTGCAGTGAGGGCTGTTGCAGATGAAATCTGTCAGGATGAGGTCACACTGGAGTAGGGTGGGCCCGTAATCCGGTATAACTGGTGTCCTCATAAACAGGAGAAATTTGGAGGCAGACGCATCTAGAAAGAATGCTGTGTGAAGATGAAGGCAGAGGTCAGGGTTATGCCTCTACAAGCCAAAGAACCCCAAGGATATCAGCAAACTGCCAGAAACGGGGAAAGAGGCATGCACGGATTCTTCCACACAACCTGCAGAAAGACAGGAGCCTGCCGACACCTGGATCTCAGACTCCCAGCCTCCAGAACAGTGTGACAATACGTTTCTGTTGCTTGAGCCACCCAGTTGGTGACACTTTGCAGGGGCAGCGCTGGCAAACTAATACAGCAAGTCACCTCGCCTCTTGGCTTTACTTTTCTTGTCTGTAAAATGGGAATAACAATAGCAATAATACCTACCTGTGGCAGAGAGAGTGATGGTCACCAAACCTTGCCTTTCCAAGACCCTCCTCCCTGCACAAGTTGGTGGGCACCACGTGACTCACATTTGCCAATGGCCTGTGGGCTTAAGTGACATAAAAAACCAGCACAGGCCTCCGTCCATCTTTTCTTCTGACTCCGCATCAAGGTGTCCTCCGGCTCAGTTGGCCAAGCCACCAGATCAAAGCTGCCTGGCTTGCTTGGTCACTGAATGAAGGAAAGTTGCCCTGGAAAGTCACATGGCTGCATAGCAGGCTTTGTGTAGGTGGGGAAATAAACCTTTGTTATGTTATTCCTTGAGACTTTGGGGATTACCATACTACAACCTAGCTTATGCTGACTCATATGCCACTTCTAGGATTTTTGTGGGGTTTGAATAGGTGAGTATGTGTAAAAAAAAACAACTAAAGCAGTGCCTGGCTTGTAGTAATGACTCGATAAATGTTAGCCAGCATACTAGCTGTGTGACTTTAGGCAGGTGCTTGACATCTCTGAGCCTCTGTTTCCTCACTGTCAAAATAGGAGCAATGACAGCATCTCTTGTGGGGATTGTAAGGATTAAATAAGATACTCTTTGTAGGGGCACCTGGGTGGCTCAGTTGGTTAAGCATCTGACTCTTGGTTTTGGCTCAGGCCATGATCTCATGGCCATGGGATCGAGCCCTGCCTTGGGCTCTGTGCTGGGTGTGAGCTTGTTTAAGATTCTCTCTCTCTATCTCTCTCCCTCACCCACCCTCTCCTTCTGCTCCTCCCTTGCTCATTTTTTCTCTCTCTCAAAACAAATAAAACATTTAGAAAAAAAGATCCTGCTTATAAGAGCTTGGGCCAAGGGAGGTAGACTGTGTTCATTCTCCTCCCTCTGCCCCTTAGGGCTGCCTGGTCATTTGGCTTCCCCATCTGCGTCTCTTTGAGGCTCCTTAGCAGGAATGGGCCAGCATCTAAGGACCCTTCCTTCCTGATGTGAATGAATGTGTTGGGCTCCATTCTCGGGGAAGTCCTTGTTCAGAGCATCTGCTCTTTGTTTTGTAAAGCTTCTTGCAGTGGGGCGGAGGCCCACAGCTCCCCTTCTGCCAGGCCTCAGAAGGGGATTTATGCCCTTGCAGACCAGGGATCAGGCCGGCAGCTGTGTGCTCAGCTGCTGCCTTCCCTGAGCCGAGCCGGGGACGTGGGCTCCCAGGACCTTGGCTCTTGCACTGATCAAGGCAAATCAGCTTTCCTTGTCATAAGGAAGGGGAGATCTGGGGGCTATCAGCCCCATGTGCAAGGAGACGGAGCGTGTCTCTTGGAACGAAGCAACGAGGGAGGGCAGTAAGACCTCAGGGAACCTGCGGAGACTGAGAGCTAAGGGCTGTGATCGGTGCTGATGCCAGCACTCAGCCAGAATCCGGAGCAAATCAGAGATGCAGAAACGGCCTCTGGGAAGCTGCAGACTGGCCAAGTCAGAGAAAGATGTCAAGATTTCTCTTTGAAGTGCAAAAGGAATAGGAGTGAGATAAGGCCATGATTAAGAACAGCTGGGTTTTCATTAGTCCTTAACTGATAACTGGATGTTTGTACTTATTTTTGTAATGTGGTCTTGTAGCACATCATACCTTAATTGACCCTGCAGGTGATGGAGGTTTTCCCAGGATCCTCTGGGCCCTTCCTTCCTTCCTTCCTTCCTTCCTTCCTTCCTTCCTTCCTTCCTTCCTTCCTTCCTTCCTTCCTTCCTTCCTTCCTTCCTTTAAAAGTAAATTCTATGCCCAACCTGGGGCTTGAACTCACAACCCTGAGATCAAGAGTCTCGTGCTCTACGTGAATGAGCCAGCCAGGCAACCCACTCTGGGATCTTCTAAGTAACAGATGTCCAGGCCCCGCTCCAGACCAATTGAATCAGTCTCCGAGAACAGGGGGAGGGCAGTGCTTTCCAACGTGGGGTCCAGAGACCAGCAGCACCGACAACACTTGGTAAAATGCAAAGTCTCAGGCCCTACTTGTGTGCTAAACCCGCAGTGCACTCAAAGACACGACCTATTTTAGCCTACCGTGACCATCTCAAGTGACCTCAAGGAGAAACCAAGCCAAGAAGAACTGGAAAACCATTTAGGCAGAGGCACGCAGGCAACATTTTTTAACAATCGGGTATGATAGAAACATAACGTTTTTAAAAAAATTTTTGTAACGTTTATTTATTTTGAGAGACAGAGAGAGACAGAGCATGAGCAGGGAAGGGGCAGAGAGAGAGGGAGACACAGGATCTAAAGCAGGCCCCAGGCTCTGAGCTGTCAGCACAGAGCCCGATGTGGGGCTCAAACCCACAGACTGTGAGATCATGACCTGAGCCGAAGTCGGATGCTTAACTGACTGAGCCACCCAGGCGCCCCAGAAACACAATGTATTAAGATATAGTATGGAGGGGCGCCTGGGTGGCTCAGTTGGTTAAGCGTCTGACTCCAGGTCGGGTTATGATCTCATACTTCATGGGTTTGAGTCTTGTGTCAGGCTCTGTGCTGACAGCTCAGAGCCTGGAGCCGGCCTGGGATTCTGTGTCTCCCTCTCTCTCTGATCCTCCCCAACTTGTGCTCCATCTCTTTCTCTCAAAAAATGAGTAAACATTAAAAAACATTTTAAAAATGTAAAGATTATGGAAAATGTATGTGACTGTATGCAAATCAGTAAACCTTAATTTTTACAACTGAACACATTATACCTTATGATGTGCAATTCTACCTTGGAGGATCAGTTGCAAGCACATGTAACCTCAGTAAGACAACGAATAAAGCATTTACTACCCTATTCTGAGGTTCCTTTTTTTTTTTTTTTTTTAGTTGACGCACCCTGATCCACTGAGTCAGAAACTCGAGTTAGGTCGAGAAATCTGTGTTTTTTATAGCAAGTCATCCAGGAGATTCTGATGCATAGGAAAGTTTGAGAATCAGTGGGTGATTTTAATGTGTCCCCAGAGTTGAAAACCACTAGGTTCGTTTAGGGAGCTCTATTTTTGTTGTCGTTGTTGTTGTTGTTATTGTTGTTAAATAAGTCATAAGAAGGAGAGTGTTGAGTTTAGTCACTTCTTTAGTGGTGGCTTATCTCTTCCCTGCTGAGACCCAGAGTTCGGGATGTAGGCATCTGGTCCCTACTTCCTTTTTGGAAAGGGAACGTGACCTACCCATTCTTTGAACGTCTTCTACATACATAAGAGAGAACAAGATGGGGCACTGGGTGGCTCAGTCGGTTAAACATCTGACTTCAGCTCAAGTCATGATCTTGCGGTTTGTGGGTTCAAGCCCTGCACTGGGCTCTGTGCTGACAGCTCAGAGCTTGGAGTCTGTGTCTTCCTCTCTCTCTGCCCCTCCCCTGCTCACATACTCTTTCTCCTTCAAAGACAAATTAAACATTAAAAAAAAAATTTTTTTTTAATAAAAGCAGGGGAGGGGCAGAGAGACAGGGAGTCACAGAATCCGAAGACAGTCTCCAGGCTCTGAGCTAGCTGTCAGCACAGAGCCAATGCGGGGCTCAGGCCCATGAACCGTGAGATCATGACCTGAGCTGAAGCCGGATGCTTAACCGACTGAGCCACCCAGGCGCCACAATAAACATTTTAAAAAATTAAAAAAATAAGGGAGAAAAAGGCAAATGTTGTCACAATTAATATTCCTGCCCAATCTCTCTTATTAGTAACAGCAGTATCAGAGGAGGCCAGGCCCCAAACTTTCTCAGGGCATCCCTGACCAACTGTATTTTGAGACTTTACTGATACGCAGAGATGTCAGGCACAGGTTTCCCTAGCTGCTGTTTCATGAGCTCCATATACGCCAGCTTGATACCCTGCAAACATAAGGCCTTTTCCTTGGGTCTTGGCCCATTCTCCACAATCCTAATCCCAGAGGAATTAATTTCTCATTTTGGGGTAATAGAATAGTTGTGGGAAGTGGGTGGAGTGGGAACTTCTAGAAATCACAGCTTTTATTGAATGCACTTTCTCTCATTTTCAGCCTACTCTTTCTGTTCACGCTCCCGGATGTTGTATCCGGCAACGGGTAACCTGCTCTGTTGTGGGTCAACACAGCTAACGGCCACGATCTTCCAGATGATGCCTGAACACTGCATCCTCCTTCTGGGGTAAATGAACTTGGAGGATGAAGTCTGGCTGGAAAACCCTACCCTTCCTGGAAAGAGAGGTGGGGGGGAGGGGGGGAGAACTACAACATGTCCCATGATCCTATTCTTCTCTCACATCTGGAGGAATCTGGGACCCATATGAGTCAGCTCCTGCCTCGTGAGGGGCCACAGAAGAGGACAGAGACCAAGGGCAGGTGGATACTTGCCAGAGGCTGCCGGTAGCTCCAACGGCATGTCTCTCTCTGGCCTGTCCCTCTTGATTTCTAAATACATCAGTCACATGTACGGGCCTCCCCCTCTCCCCACCAGGATGCGCTCTGGTCCTCACTAGGTTATTACTACCCTCCTCACTCCTATCCATCTCGGCCTTCAGGGCTCTTGCTGGCAACACCGTGAGGTTTCTCCGTGGCTCCTTCCAAGTCTGCTGGGCTAAGCGAGATGTCTTGGATTTATTAAAATCAGCCCCATATTGGAGCCAGATGCTGCACAGCAAATGATGTGGTCGGGATGAAGCGAAGAATCAAGCGGGGCAAACAAGGAGGCTCCGGCGACGAAGGACGGTCTTCCTGGGCCTTACTGAAAAGCCTCCTGTATTGCTCCTTCTCTCCTCCCAAATCAAACATTTGCTGACACGTTTTTGTAAACTTCCGCGTCTCACTCTGGGACCAGCAAGCCGATGTTTGTCGGGCTGCTGCTTCCAAGCCCTCTCTGTGGACGGGGCGAGGCGGACGGAACACTGGAGTCCTGCAAGTGTGAGGCCAAGGCCTTGCTGTAGGTCTCAGACCTCGTGGTGGCCACGGGGGGCGAGCTGGCCCTGGCAGGGCTGGCGGTCCAGCTAGTGGGGCAGAAGGAGCAGGCGGACACTCAAGGCTTTTCTCCTTCCTAATTGTAAGAGTTATATGAATAATCCTAACGGGAGTGCCTGGGGGGCTCAGTCAGGATGCGTTCGACTCTTGACTCTTGGTTTCCGCTCAGGTTGTGATCTCACGATTCACGGGTTTGAGCCCTGCGTCAGGCTTCGCGCTGACAGTGCACAGTCAGCTTGGGGTTCTCTCTCACCCTCTCTCTCTCTGTCCCTCCCCTGCTCACGCTGTCTCTCAAAAAAATTAAAAAACAAAAAACATTAATAATAATCATAACAATAATTAGGATAATCATAGTAATAGTAATGATAAATCACTGTGAGAAATTGTATTATCATCTCATTTAAAGCTTCCCAACATTCCCTGAGCAGGTGCTTTGACGTTATTATTATTATCGCCATATGTCCTTGATTACAGAAATTCAGAGATTTCTCTGTGCACCAGGGATAGAATTGGGATTTGAACTTGGACAGCCTGATTCCAGAGGCAACACTCATTTGTGTGTGTGTGTGTGTGTATGTTTTTAAGATAGTGAGAGATAGAGAGAGAGCAGGGGAGTGGCAGAGAGAGAGAGAGAGAGAGAAAGAGAGAGTCCTAAGCAGGCTCTGCTATCAACGCAGAACCCTCCAAGGGGCCCCATCTCACAGAACCCTGAGATCATGACCTGAGCTGAAATCAAGAGTCCAAAGCTTAAGCAACTGAGCCACCCAGGCACCCCTAGAAGCTATACTCTTAAAGGTCAGGTGACAGGTGCAAGGGATACATGTTTGTTAAAGAAACTGTGGAAAACTCAGGTAAGTAATTTACCATCCACAGTTGGCTTATGTGTTTCCAATCATTTCTCTGTGCAAACACATTCACATTATAGAGAATATTTGCTATAAATCGAGTCATATGGTACTTGCTGTTTTATACATTACTTTTGCCATGTAATTTTCCTAAACGTCTTTGTCATTAAAAAAATTCTTCTGCGTGCTCATTTCAGCGGCTGCAGAGAACCCCATTCCATGTGTAACCACAGTTTATTTGACCAATTCTCTCCTATTCAACACTTAAGTGGTTTTCCGGGTTTTCACTATTATAAGCAATGCTTACCATCCAACAACATTAAATCTTAGCATTCAGCCACAGTTATTTCCTTAAGATAAACTCCGATACTGGATTTGCTGGAGAAAAGGGTAAGAAAAAAGGTTAAGGTGTTTGATACCTATCACCAAACTTTCCTCCTCCAATCTCCCTTAGGATGAATGGATGTTTTTTCTACACCTTCTCCAGCACTGGGTTTTTACTATTTAAAAAACAACATTGTTGCCGGGGTGCCAGGGTGGCTGGGTCCTTTGACTTCAGCTTTGGTCATGATTTCAGGGTTGATGGGGTTCGAGCCAAGGGTTGGGCTCTGTGCTAACAGCACGGAGCCTGCTTGGGATTTTCTCTCCCTCTCTCTGTGTCCCTCCCTGACTTACCGGTTTTCTCTCTCTCTCAAAATAAATAAACTTAAAAAAAAAATAAAAATAAAAAACATTGTTGTCAATTTAAGAGGTCAGCGTTTTGGTTCACATTTCTTGGCTCTGCTGTTTGAGCTTTATTCTTGTGTTTGTTATGGGCTCGTGTCTGGAGGGGAACAGTGACCTTGCATCCGGGAGCCTTGCACGTGATGTTTCCCAGTGTGAGCTCCGTGCCATTGGCAGCAAAAGCCAAATTCTAGAGACTCTGGCCCCACTGCCTCTTTCTTGTCTACATCAGGAGCCCACAAACGCTGTTCACAGAGGCAGATAACATCTGCAGGGATTGCCCAAGATCCCAGACAACTGAGCCAATCCATCCTGTCACCAAAGAGAGGGACGAGGGTGCTGACGGCCCTACACTCACAGATGTCCCCGTGACTGTGTGGCGTGGCTATTATGAGGTCAAGCTCTGCAGTCAAGACCTGGGTCTGCAACCTGGAGGTGCTGTTCCCCCCGCCCCCCCCCGCCGCCCCCACCCCCACCCCCACCCCCTCGCCCGCAAGCCTTTGTTCATTCAGCAGTAAAATGGGTGATAATCAAGTGCGCATTTCACAGGTTGGGAGGACCAGCCAATGAGATCATGCAAGGTAGGCACTGGGCACAGTGCTAGCAGAGAGTACATGCTCAATAAATCTTCATCATTATGATTCTCATTCAGTTGTGAGTATCTGGGGCAGAGGGAGGGCTTCAAGGGAGGTTTTTGAGTGAGAAACAATAATACAAATGTTCACTTGCTTGAAATGTTCATGGACACTCAATCAACCTTGTCATTTCTGCAAAGAGAACTCATTAGAATTCCATTTTATTCTCTTTATTCCCACCTGCGACCAGGCCTGCCCAGGGGAGCTCAGTGACTAGAAGTTTTGGCAGGGGCCTGCATGAGCCACAGGACTGGGGTCTGGCCCCTCTGCTTCTGGGTCTGAGATAAAGTACCCTGCAGGGTCCTGGACTCCTGAGAAGACCTGTATGCAGATATGGACTTGGTGACTTAGCACTATCAATGGCAGAAAGTTGCTGGTGAGTTACATTTGAGCTGGCAAGGCCCGGGCCACTTCAGCTTGGACATTCCCATCAGTCATAGGCGGGGGATCAGGGGGTACTGATACAGACACGGGGTATTGATGGTGGGGTTTTATTTTTCTGACTCAGAATTTTTTGGTACAGATTGTTACAAAGCAAGCCTCATGGAAATTGTCAATGAATTTCTTTTGTTGGAAAGTACGAAAGTAAGTAATACCGGGGCACCTGGGTGGCTCAGTCAGTGAAGCTTCCGAGTCTTGGTTTCAGCTCAAATCCCAATCTTGTGGTTTGTGAGTTCAAGCCCTGCATCAGGTTCTGCTGACAGCGTGGAGCCCGCTTGGGATTCTCTCTCTCTCTCTCTCTCTCTCTGCCTCTCCCTTGCTTGCTCTCTCTCTCAAAATAATAAAAAAATTTCTTTAAAAAGTATGTAACACTGCGTCTGCCCTGAAAAGTCTGACGTGGGAAGTCTGTTCCCGTGTGCTTTCAATTTCCTACCCTGCAGCGCTGCACAGGGTCTGGCACAGGGTGCGCGCACAGCCAGCTCTTGTCGGGCTCCACTGTTTCTATCTCAGCAACTTCCTTAAACCTTGCTGAGCCTCAGTTCCTTTACCTGTGAAATGGGGAGATAATTTCCACCTATTTGCGAGCAGTTCAGAGGGTTCAATAAGAGATAATGAGCAGATACCCAGCATGGGGCCTGGGTCACAGCAAGTGTGCAGGAAATGTTTACTAAATGAAAGTGCTGTCAAAAGTTGGAAACAACCCGAGGGGCCATAAGTGGATGAACAGATAAACAAAATGGGGTCAGCCCACACAGTGGCCCATTCTTTAGCCTTAAAAAGGATTGCAATGCTGATACATCCTACATGGATGAACCTTGGAAACATTGTGCTCAGTGAAAGAAGCCAGACACAGAAGGCCACATACTATATGGTTTCATTTACATGAAATGTCCAGAATAGGCAAACCCATAGGGACAGAAAGCAGATTCGCGGTTGCCAGGGAATATGGGGCTTCCTCCTGGGGTGATGAAAATGTTCTGGAGCCAGAGAGTGGTGACGGCTGTACATTAGGCATGTACTAAGTGTCACTAATAGTACAGTTTATGTCATGTGTATTTTACCACAATAAAAAGAAATGGAAGAGTTTATTCCAAGTGCTCCTTTAAAAAAATTTTTTTTTAACGTTTATTTATTTTTGAGAGAGAGAGAGACAGACAGAGCACGAGTGGGGGAAGGTCAGGAAGATCAGGAGACACAGAATCTGAAGCAGGCTCCAGGCTCTCAGCTGTCAGCACAGAGCCCAACGCAGGGCTCAAACTCACAAACTGTGAGATCATAACCTGAGCCTAAGTCGGACACTTAACCAACTGAGCCACCCAGGCGCCCAAATGCTTCTTGAATTTCACCAAGTGAGGTACAAGTGCTTCTTGAACTTCATCACCATTCATTCATTCATTCATTCATTCATTCATTCATTCATTCATTCATTCAACAGTCACTTGTGCAGTGTCAGGCAGAGTGGGAGCCGATGCTGAGGCCTTTCGCTGAGGCTTCATCACCTGTGAAGGACAGGAAGGAGGCGCACTGACATCTGGAGGTAAGATGTCTGTCCCTGAAGCTTAGCTCTGGTTTTCAGGATTTGTCCTGCAGACAAAGGGCAGCCTGACCACCTGCAGCAGCTGCTGAGGGACCCATTCTCTCTGACCCATGCTCCCTGAGTCCCATTATAATCTTTACCTGGGGCTTCCTTCCAGCCTTCATAACGTGTCTATTCACTGACTCACTGAGGCACTTGGCAGAGGGCGGGCATGGGGTGAACGGCCTCAGGTAAATGCAGTAGCTGTGCATTCAGCTCATCATGAACCAGGCACATGACATGCATCCCTGTCTCTCATGTTGATACTGTCTCCATTTTTACATGTCAGCAATCTAAGGCCAGAGAGGACAATTTGCTGGTCCAAGGTCACACAGGTGGGACATACTGCTGCTATTCAAGCCTGCAGAGCAGACTCAGGGACAGACTTGGAAAAGTGGGCACTTGGGAGAGGGGTTGGGCTTGTTCTGTATGACCCCGAAGGGAAGTCTCTGGTTCTGTGCTTGTACCTCCTTGACCTTTACATGGCCAGTGGGGTTTCAATAGATCGCAGCAGGAGACTTGAGGCAAAGGATGAAACAGAAGGGTCTGTGAGGGCGAGAGGCATGGATTCACACACATCCTTACACTGCTGATAATGTTGGCTGTCTGGGCCTCACTCTTCTCATCTGTAAAGTGGGATACAGTGATCATAGCAAGCCCCTCTGCTTCACTCTGGCTTCCAGTGGCTCCCTAGCTTGAAGGATCAGGTCAAGTCCTTTAGTACAGGCCTAGAGGCTCCTGAACATTCAGGCCCTGCTCTCCTCTCTGGCTGCCTGTCTCATCAGAAGCAAGCTGTCCCACGGGCCACAAATGCTCCAAATCCTCTTGGTCCTTCAGGCCCTTGCACATGCTGCCTCCTGGATTAGTCACTCTGTTGATCTTTCCTGGGTGAGAGAGAATAGGGTGTCATTTGAACCCAGGCACGGGGGAGTTGCCATGCATGCATTGCAACAGCATGCCCAGGGGGCCCGTGTCCCCCACAGGTGAGCATCCCTACTATGCATGTCTGAGAGGGAAAAAGTTGAAACCTTGCCAGAGAGGGCGAATCTGGTGTGGACTGACTGGACACGGGTGGCCCCGTCCCCCCCTAGGTGGGCAGAACCACCTGTCTTCTTCCTCACCGCTTAGTCTGGCCCCTGCCCAGGTGGTCAGCAGGTGCTCCAGGGGCCGGGTGGGCACGAGAAATTCAGGAGGGTGCGGAGAGAGAAGGCGACGAGGTGGTTGCGTTCAGGGTTCTGACCAGACAGACAGACGTCGAGCCCACAGTTTCCACACTAACCAGCTTATTCCTCAGGGTCAAGTGTTAAGGAGCCCGGGGCGGGCATTGCTGGGAAACGCAGCTCACACCCCAGCGTGCAACCGGGACTTCAAGCTGGAGGTTGAGAACGCAAAAGCTTATGGGTCCTGGGGAGCAATTATAATGAATGGAGTCACAGCAGCGGCCCTCTTGGCCTGCTGCTTTCTCACTTTGGACAGAAATGGATACGCAGACATGTCTCAGCTGGAGGTAAAATATCAGTGCCAGTGCTGTGCTAAATGCTGCCTTGGCATTGGAGAGGACAGGGGGCGTGACCGGGGCGTAACCAAGGGGCGTGGCCAGAGGGCGGCCGCCTTCCCCCAGCTGCAGCCCCGTGTTCCTGTGGGAGTGAGAGCCCCACATCGCCAGGAGCGGGTGCTGTCAGACCCCGCCCCACCCCCCACTCATTCTGCATACTTACACTAAACTCTGGAGACCTCCAGCTGCCTGCATCTCTGGGCCTGACAGGCCTGTTCCAGAATTCTGGAATGTTCTCCCAGCAGGGCTGTGCTGGGGAACGAATACCTCCTCCCCCAAAAGCAGCCTTCATCCAAAGACTGACAAGGACTGGTGTAGGAAGAGTCCAGGCTCCCCTTCCCCCTGGGGTGGAATTGGGCACCTGCTCTGTATAGTTTCCTGGACGGATTCTGCTCCAATTGCCCAGGGGAGTAGCTGGCTTAACAGTGCGCCCTGTGACCGAGACTGGCTGTCTCACTCCCCTCCTCCCCTGCGCTGTCAGCAGGTCCCGAATCAACCCTTTGCTCTCTAACCCTTGTCTCCACATCAACGCCGGGTTACTTAAATTAGGACACCTGACTTTCAAGAGGAGGTAGAAATCTGGGGTGTGTGTGTGTGTGTGTGTGTGTGTGTGTGTGTGTGTGTGTGTGTGTGTGTGAAATAAAATCCCTTACTTTTTACGTGTTGGCTTCTAATGCCAATTGTTAAAAACAAAACCAGATGCTGCGTGGGCCACACGTCCACTGGGTGGATTCGGTCCAGGGCCAGTGGTGTACGGGGCTCTGCGAGCACCGGGCCTGGCCCGAGCCTGCACGCCCCGAGTTCTTGGACTCTGCCGCCGTGGCTATCCTCATGGGTGTTCTCTTTAGCAACTCGGCTGTCTTCCCCCCCCTGCATCTCATGAGGATGTCCCCTCCTGTTGTCACTCCCCCCACGCCCCTTCCTTCCTCCCTTCTTTCTCACGGCCTGGTGTTCCTGGGCAAGCCGCTCCTGCTGGGCCTTTACTACTCGCTGGTTCTTCCAATAAACTGCGCAGTAGCGTTTAGCGAGGGGTTTACTAGCTACTGGAGGATTACCCCTCCAGGGAACCTGTTTACTGTGGGTAACCTTTGTCCAGCTGTTTCAAAAATGGTTCCTTTAAGAGTTACCTCCAAGGGCAGATCAAGGGTGTCCTGTGGTGTTTATGCCTGGCCTGCTTCCCCAGGGTCCCTGCTCTCTGTGGGGGTCACCACACCTTTCTGGAAACACTGCAGAGGCCTTGCAGGTGCGGGCCGTTAAGGAAGCCAAGGGCTAAGGGTTTCAGGTGACCAGGAGATTTTACAATAGCACACGGATGCCTTGGGGGGTGAACTTGGACCCACAGTGACCCCACCCCCCACCCCCGGTGACCCCACCCCCCACCCCCGCCCCCAGGCTGCTACAGTCTCCACAGGTCAACTCTTGCTCCTGGCCAGCAGCTCCATGAGGATGGTGTGAAAGCGGGGATGGGGCCCTGAAGCTTATTCCTGAACCTTTTCTTCCTACCCTCTTCACCCACAACCTTGTCTGCTTATCATGACTTTTAGTCCTACCTGCATATATTTGCAGGTTTCCAATGGCTACAAAGTGTTTTTTATTAACATTTATTTATTTTTGAGAGAGAGACAGAGCATGATCGGGGGAGGGGCAGAGAGAGAGGGGGACAGAATCCGAAGTAGGCTCCAGGCTCTGAGCTGTCAGCACAGAGTCTGATGCGGGGCTCAAACCCACAAACTGCGAGATGATGATCTGAGCCTAAGTTGGGCACTTAACCGACTGAGCCACCCAGGCGCCCCCAAAGTGTTCTGTAGAAGGCCAGAGTCTTGAAAATGTTGTTTGGCAAAAAAAAAAAAAAAAGTTTCCATGATGAAAGAATTCAACCCATAAAAATTGTTCTGAGTGAATTCTGCTAAGCTGGGGCAAAGGAAATCAGGGCTTCTCAGAGCCTTTAATACGTTAAGAAGCACTGTTAACTTCCTAAGAGCGGCTAAGATCACGGTTTCTCCAACCACTCTTAGGGACACACTGATGCAGACTCCAGTGCTGGTAAGCAAATGACACAGGTCCTGGGCCCCTGCTGGTGATCAAACGGCTTCCCTGATAGATCCAACCGACTGTTACTCCCTCAGAGAGTGGCTCCTTCCCAGGGCTGGGTAACTTGGGGTGTCGTGGAGGAAGATTCAAGAGCTCAGAAAGGGCCTGTGAGTGGAGAGGAAAGACAGTCCTAAGCCTGGGCTGGTGACCGAGGGGGTGAGTGGGAGGAGAGGCCTCCAGGCTTCTCTGCTCTATGATTATGGCAATTTGTTTCTCCAGGAGGTCATTTGTGGTAGGAAACATAGCCCAGAAATTAAACTAAATATATTCAGTCCCCAGAAGACTGGAGACAGCAACGGCACCTGGCTGGGGGCGGGGTGGCAGACATACTCAGGTTGGAACGTCACGGTACACAGCTGTATTTTAAGGAAAATGGTTTGAGTTCCCAAGGCCTGGCCTGGGTAAAATGGCAGAAGTATAGGTTTGAGTTTGGGGGAAGGGGTCCCATCCCTTCATATCATGCCTCATTCTGTAGTGACCCCCCAATTCCCCTCCTCATTGCTCACCAATGCTCAGCCCTTCTCTGCCTCTTCACGGTTGCTACTGTCCCCCCAGACCCACATGGCTTTGCCGGCTCTGTCTTCCCTTTGTTCCAAAATGAATCTTCTCCCTGTGGAAATGCCTACCAGGTGGCCATTAGAAGACACAAGGGCCAAAATCTAATTCACACTCAAGTTATTATGACTGAGAGAGCAATGTAGTAACAATTTCAAAGGACTGTATTAAATTTCTTAGCTGAAAGGGTCTTTAGCAATCTTCCGGTCTTATTTTTGAGACTTTGAAGGTCAGGGGAATCTTAGTGCCATTTCAACACGTGGAAGAGGATCAGCGTGCTGGTGCTCTGGGTAAAAAGGCACTGCCCGCTCTTTCAGCTGACTTCTGTAAATCACTGATGACGCTCCTCATTTTCAAGGAAGCTAGGGCTCAGATAAGGGAAGTGACTTGTCCAAGGTCGTGGGTCCAGAGAGTGGCAAAGCTGGGACTTGTCCCCAGGTCCCCTGGCTTCTAGCCAATGCTCCTGTCCCTGCCCTGTAACTCCTGGGTATTCACGACTTAGACCTCATCCTTGCAGCTGGCTCCGAGCAATCTTCACCGCTCTGCCATCCTGGTAACATAAACAACATCATCAACCGCCCCCCCCACCCCCTCCACGCCATGCCCTGAAATTAGCCTGGCTCCCCTGTGTCTGTCACTCCTTGGAGGCTTCCCTCTACCTTGCTTCATGCGAGAAATCACCCCTTTCCTACTGCTGCTAATTTTTTCTTGTTGATTATTGATTGCTGCTGAGAACAAATGTAAGAGAAAGGCGGAGACACACTTCAGATTTTGCTCATTGCATGTTTTCATTTTTAATTAAATAAGTCAAGTAAGCCATCAAGTGATGGGTTCACATTCTGTTCGCAAAGCAGACCCTGACTGGCAGTGGCCGCCAGCTCTCTGAAGGGTAGCCCTGCATTTCCAGGAGACGGCAGATTGTAGCCACGGCAAGGACATCTGGGGACGCTGATGGCAAGGGGCCGGGAGCAACGTACACACAGTATGCACAAACCCTGGCCGCACATGGCCACGAAGGAAGTGTCCCGTACCATGTGGTCATGAAACAGGACACAGGGTCCAGGTCTTGGCAAAAAAGGCAGAGTTTGCAGGATCTAGGAGGGAGCAGGGGGGGCCAGGCGAACTTGTCCTAGAACGTACAGACAAGATGGAGGCTTCAGGGGTGCCTAGTTCAAGCCCAATGGTAGAGGAATCAGGATATTTTCCCAAATGCAATACCTGGTCTACGGTATGAGCTGGGTCCGGAGGATGGGCACTGCATTTATATCCGTGGAAACACACAACTAACGCATCCCCCAGGCGCAGCCACAGAATGACAAAGGACATGGAGACCCAAGGATCTCAGAGCTCTTAGGACATCTGAATTTGCCAAATCTGTTGTGTCCTTCTGAGGTAAAGAGCAGCTTCGAGTATTCCTGAAACTGTGGGCAGCTGAGAGGAAGCCCGGGGCCTTCTGCCTCATGTACAGCTGGACCACATCTGGGGAATTTTCACTAGCAAACCCACCAGCCTGGGACCCCTGGATTTCAGCGGATGCTCCTTTCACTTTGTACAGATCAGCACAGCCAACTTAGTTTCTCCGGACATGTTTGTTTCCTCACCCCGCTTCTCTCCAACTCGGGAATCCATCCCCCCAAGACGTGCCTTTGTTTTCAGCCATGGGATTGGGAGCAGCCATCTGGTCTTCTGCTCCCATCCTCCACCATCCAGGCCCCATAGGCAATTAAAATAGGCCCTAATGTGTGAGCGACCACCAGGGCTGGAAGAGGCCTTCGGGGTCAGGACCAGACCACCTGATGCTTCCATCTCCAGACCAGGCGCCCATCTTCTGGGACAGGGGCAGAGGTGGTGGGGAAAGATGCCCCTGTAGTGGGTTGGGCGGGCCCTCTGCTCTCAGGGGTCCGGTCGGCGGCTGCCCCATTACACCAGCCTCTGGCAGTAGCTTCCCGACTCAGCACACTGGCAGGCAGGGAGCAAACTCTTCATGAAACATTTTTTCCCCTATTCATTTAGTTATTTATTTTCAAGTGTGTGTGTCACACGAAGGGACCAAAGGCTAGGATTTGTTCATGTCTCTCAATAGCAGTAATAACTTGGTGATAACCTAGTGCGGGAAGTGGGGTGGGGAGGGGGGCGGGGGGTGTGCCACAGAGCTGCGAATCTGCTTCTTCTGTCCTCTCTGTGGGGACTCGGGAACCCTGCTCCCCACCGACTTTCTCAAAGACCCCTGCCCTCAACCTGGTGCCCTCATCCTCTCCGAGGTTTACACACAAGGCCTGAGGAGAAGCCAGGAATAGGCAGCAGTGGTGACAGCCTGTGGGTGTTGGACACCACCCTGTCTCACCAAGGCCTAGAATGTCTGAACTATTTATATAGGCCGGGCTAAAGAGGTCTTCATCAAGAAAAAGAAAACGAATAAACACTCATTGCTGAATGGGCCTCTTGTTCCGGGCAAGCCGGCAGCCCCGGACGTGAGGCCTCAGCTGCTCCCTCTGTCTGCGGGCAGGTGGACACCGTGCAGGGGAGAGGCTCCTGGTGAAGCAGGGCCTCGCTGGAAAAGGAGGCACTGGCCCCGCTGGCCAACCTTCCTCAGCCCAGCTCCCTGCTGCAAACCACAACCTGTTGCGTAACTCCAACCAGGTCCCCCGTGGAATAGAGTCAGTAGTCGCCCCCACCCTGTCCTTCCCCAAACCCCGAGGGTTCCGGGAGCACTGCTGAGCCCCAAGCAACACTCGCTTCAGCCGTGTCCTGTTTCAGACACCAGGGCAAAGCTAATACAGCAGAAAAGGCCTTAAATGCCGCATCTTCGAATCAACAAGAAGAAACCAAGCTACCTCCCTAAACGGCAACCTGGGGCCAGCGCATCTCCCGCGCCCGTGGCTTTAGTCTTGCGCTCTGAATCGTCTTCGAGTGTCCTTGTGTGTACGGAGGGAGTCAACGGTTTCTAGTATTATTTTGTCTTTCTTGATTTGGATACAGCTTTGAGTCCCTGCAAATAATAAGGTATTTTATGTCTCTTCTTTGTCACAAAATAAATAAATTAAGTCAGCTTGCAGTGTACCAATTGTCAATGTCCTGAGAAGTCCCAAAGGTCCATTCTCTGCACAGTCCAGAGCTCAGGGGTGGAGACCTTAGCCGCAGAGGCGTAGGAAGGAAGAAGTTTGCTGTCCACGCCAGGAGGGCCCCAAGAAGAGCCCCAGATGGAGGCGCCTGCCTCTGTCCCTGCCCCAGCCCCTACCAACCGCAGGTAGGGAACCAAGTGGGGAACAGTGTGGGGAGGGGAAGAACAGCTAGTGCTTCTGGGCTTGCCAGCCGCATCCTGGTCTCGCTCTGCCCCAGGGTCAAGTTTTCAGAGCTGGAGTCTCTTTGGACCCCAAATTGGAGCCAGCTCTCTCCACAACTCCTTCCGGGACTGGAGAGCCCAGGCTGGAGGCCTCCTTGAATGACTTGAAGTCCGTGAAGACCCGCAGCTCAAATGTGGTGATTGTGAGACACTGCACAAAATGGCTAGTCTTCACCATCTCAAATGGCAGCTTCTGGCCAGGACACACTCCTGCCTTCCCCATGGCAGCACCAGCTGGACTCAGATCTCTTTTTCCCTCATTTCCACATTACTCAATCCGAAACTCAGCCCTCTGGGTTTGACAACAGGATCGATCTGACATAGAAGTTGTCCAGGAAATCAGAAACAGCCCTAGTAAACTGGGGCAGCTCTTCAGGTTCTGGGGCGGATTGAGCTCTGCTCTCCAATCTGGGCTGAGGGTAGAAAAGGACCTCCCCTTTGGGGGCGTCTGCTGCTTGGCCGTACCCCCCTCTCCCAGGAAATGCATTTGGACCTGAAAGAGATGTTCAAATCTGGCCTCATCTTGGGGAGAGGGTGAGGGCTAATTTATGTTGCTTCTGGACACACAGCAAAGAACACTGGTGGTTTCTGAGATTCGTTCCACATGGGGTTCAAACAGAAACGCCCGTGGGGCACTGTGGGTTGCCATGTGGCCGCGTAGGCTCTGATCCTTCTGGAAGGCTCTTCCTCCTCCTCCTCTCCCTCCAGCAGGAGCCATAGTGCTCCCTGCTGGTCCCCCCAGCCCCCTGAAGCCCAGATTGCTTTTATGCAGCACTCCTGCGGAAACAAAATAAAAACCGTAGCCACAAAACACGGTACCGAACTATAAATAACTTTTTTAAAAAAGACCCAAATAAAATGCCCAGCCTGTCCCAAGTTGAGCAATACTTTTCCCAGAGCTCTAAAAAGAGGAATTCCAGATACTAACCATGTGACGATGGTGACCATCCATGAGGCTGACCTCTGTCTCCTGTCTCCTCCCAGGAGGGGTATCCTGATGGGGGTCCTCTCCGGGGAGAGGACACACTGCACTCTCTTCTGGGCCCTGCCCCACACGAGGCCTGGCTGGACTCCTCAGATGCCTTTTGCCTCCAGTCAGGCCTGAGGCAGCCTTCAAATACGGCCCTGCTCTCAGGGAGCCGGGGGAGCTGGGACGGGGCCTCCGGGCTGTAGTCATGTGAGGACTGGCCACACCATTTTAAAACATCCCGCCTGCCAGCAGAGAGGATGCGAGCAGGCCAGCGGAGGTAGCCAGGAGAATCCATGGCAGGCAGGGGCTACAGACCCGGCAGCTCTGAATCCACTGTTCGTCCCAAACCTGGTCAGAACAGGGTGATGGCCCATGACTGTGTCTCCTTCTACGTCCCCAAATAATTCTAAAAATGTAATCAAAGGCTGCTCTTTAGTTAAATCCTATGGGCATAATAAAGCCACACAGAAGCCTGTGGTGTGTATGCATGTGGACTTGCGTTTCTAAGATGTGTCTGTCTCTGGTATACATAGGCATCAGTCGTTTACACACGTATGTGTGCTTTGTCGTTCTATGGAGGGCCGATGTCAGCAGTGACCGGCACAGCCGTTCCGTTTATGAAAATATTGAATCATTCTTGGTTGATAAGAACCAGCTGACATTCTGGGCTGTTCCAGCCCCTCCCTTCTGACCCATGCAGATTCCACCGTGGATTGTGTAGAAATCCAGAAACTGACAGGTGAACAGTGAGTACAGCACGAGGTCGTACTGCGAGGGGTAGTGGCCACAGACCCTTCGGGTTTAACATCCCGACTCTGGCCCACGGGGTCTACAGGCATTCATGTGTTTTTGGTGTATGCTTCTGTATGTGTGTGTGTGTAAGAGAGAGAGAAAGAGACACAGAGACAGAGACAGTGACGGAGAGAAAAAGGCTTGTCAAAAGTTCCAGGCCTCCCTGGGCCTGCTCAGGTGACCGCAGCCCCTCAGGTCCGGGTCTGGCGGCCCTCACGGATGGGCACTGTCCTGTTCTCGGTGAGAGACCCCAGGCCCAAGGCAGCAGTGGGGGAGCTAGCTGGCGGGGGGCCTACTTCTACGGGCGGAAGGGCTGCCTGCTCCGCGCTTGGCCGCCTGGTCGCCCTCTGGGAGAGCCACCATCTCACTGCCCGCCGAGGGGGCGCGAGGAAGGCGGGCTGGGCCTTTCCTAAGGAGGGGCGCGCGCGCTGCCACGGACCCCCAGCCCCCTACGTGACCCAGAAGGTCCCGCGCTCCTCCAGCAGGCTGACGGAGCGGTTGGTGAGGGAGGCGGCGTCCCGCGCCAGCCGGTAGCCGAAGAGGCGCATGGCCGGGGCGCAGGCGGCCTGCACCACCTGCGCCAGCTTGAAGGGCATGCCGAAGCGCCACTTCTCGAACTGCTCCGAGGAGTTCTTCTGTGTGGAGTAGATGCCGCTGCCGTCCTGGGCCGCCTGCGTGTTCCTCCGGATCCAGTCCTCCACCTGCGCGGTGAGCGGGATGCCGGCAAAGCGGTACATCTCGCGCGCCTTCTGCAGCGGCCAGCGGGCCACGTCTTCGTAGCGCACCAGCATGTAGCGGCCGCGCAGCCAGGGCGGCTGCCGGAGGCCCAGCTCGGCCGACAGCCGGATGCTCTCACAGTTGCCCCGCAGCCGCTGCACCTCCTCCTCCCCGAGGCGCGCCTGGCCCTCGGCCAGCCACTTCTTCCAGCCCTCGTACTTGCCGGCGAAGGCCACCATGCGCGAGGCCAGCACGGCGCGCGGGTCGCGCACCAGCTGGATGACGCGCAGGTCCAGCCGGGGGTCCTCGGCCAGCGGCTGCAGGAACTCCAGCTGCCGGATGCGCACGGCCTTGAGGGCCATGTGCTCCTTGCGGCGGCAGGCCTCGGCGGCCAGCGTCACGTTGAGCGGCCCGCAGCGGCGGTTCCTGCAGTGGTACTTCTCGAAGACCTTCTTGACGAAGGGCGTGCACACGGGCTCCTCGCAGAGCGAGCGGCTGGAGCCGCGGCGGAACATGAACTGGGTCAGGTGGTCCTCGGGCAGGGGGCTGATGAAGTGCTCCAGCACGTACAGGTCGCACAGGAACAGCTGCTTCAGCACGTCGCGGTAGACGAGGGCCGAGCCCGCCGCGTTGGCGCCGCCCGACTCGAAGGACACGGTGCGCTCGATGTGCCACAGTGGCTCGAAGAGGTAGAAGATGTTGCCCTGCTGGTTGAAGAACTCGCCCACGAACGAGGAGCCCGTGCGGGTGGTGGCCATGAGGAGCACGTGGCGCCGCGGCCGCGCCTCGGTGGGTTGGGGTGGCCCCGCGGCCTCCGCCCCGACCCCGGCCTCGGCCCCGGCCTCCTCCGCCGGCTCCACACCCAGCTGCAGACTGAGGTTGCGCAGGCGGCCCTGCAGCTGGGTGAAGGCTGAATCGAGCTCACTCAGGGACAGAAGGGACGCATTGTCGGCCAATATCAGGGCTGGGTCGGTGCTGTTGGCATCTGCCAGGGGTTGTGGGATCTGCTTCAGCTTGTCGGACACCCTAGGGGACAGAGAGAAATTGGAGGCAGTGAGTGACTGGGGACTCCAGCTCCTGTGCACCGCGAAGCAGCCTCCAGGGCTGACCACCCGAAGCCTGCCGTGGCTGGGTTTCCCCAGAAGCAGACTTTGAGGCAGGGGGTTGGGTGTGAGTAGTCTATTAAGAACGTGATCACAAAAAGAACTGGAAGAGAGGTAGAGAAGAGGACTGGGAAGAAAAAGAAGTCGGTAGAAGGTGAGCAGGCTGTCCCTGTGAGCAAACCAATCCCCACTGGGGCAGCCAGGAGGACACACCTGGGATTCTCTTGCCCCGGGGATGTGAAGTCCCGGCTGACCTTGGCTGAGGGCTGCTCCCAGAGCCATTTACTCCCTGTATTCCTGGCTTGCCGGTGTGCAGGCGGAGAGGAAGGTCTCTGTGGAGAGTTGCAGACGCTTGCATGAACCATTCTGGTTCGTGCTGAGGAACCGAGGTGGGGCAGTGACTGCCCCCTGCACAGTCCAGTTCCTAATCTATCCATGTGGCTGATGCTTTCTTGCAGGAGTTGTGCTGGGAGAGCAGATCAAAGAAATCTTTCTATGTCTGGCAGGCTCGCCAGCAGAGCCACTCACTGCACACAACGGTATACTGCCGACTCCAAGGGGCAGCATTCCAGTGTAGCCGAGGTGAGTGCCCAACCCAGGCATTTAGCGATACACAACCTGAACAACTGCACGTGGCAGTCCTGCCTACTAGGTATGTGTACCAGGACCCTGCCTTGCCAAGGGCTCACCCTCATCTCATCCATGGCTTCAGGTTGGTATGGTAGATGTGCTGATAATGTGAGGCTTCATCCTAGCTAAGAAGTAACTTAATAATAGTAACTATGGTCAGCAAGTACTAGATACCAACTGCATGCCAGTCACTGAGCTAAATGTTTTACATTTCCTCATTTAATCTTTATAAGAAGGCCCTGTTATTAGCCACATTTTAAAAATATTTGTTTTGTGAGAGAGAGAGAGAATGAGTGAGGGAAGGGCAGAGAGAGACACGGAGGGAAAATCCCAAACTCTGAGCTGTCAGCATGGAGCCCAAAGTGGGGCTCAATCCCATGAACCATGAGATCAAGACCTAAGCCAAAATCAAGAGTCAGAACAGAGCCACCCAGGAAATCCCATCATTAGCCATATTTTACTTAAGAGGAACTTAAGACACAGAAAGTGATTTTGTCCAAGCTGTCATAGCTAGAGAGGGCCGGAATTGGGATTCTAATCCAGGTTGCCTGAGTCCAGAGCCCGAGTGTTACCCCTGTGCAGTGGTGACGACGTGCGCATGACCCACGGCCTGCGCAAAGGGGGGGCCTGGTCATGACTGGTTGAAGAGTTGCCTTTGTAAGTCCGCAAAGAGCCTCCGCCCACCCCTCCCTGATAAGGAAGACTTGGGCTGGCATCCCTCACCTTGATATGATTTTATTTTCCTTTTCAATGAAGACAAAAACCACCACCACAAAAGCCAGGAAGAGGGCATATTTGCTCTTCATCCTCAGGCTGTGCAGAAAGGCCCAGCAGTCCTGCGGTAGAGTGAGTCCTTTCTCCATGGGGGAGGGTGGGGCCGGGGGCGCTCAGCTTAGGAGCATCACTCAGGACCTGGCTTGCCGTCTTCAGGTGGGGGACACCCTTGTCCTGTGAAGAGACAGGCGGTCAGGACACCCTCCTCTGGAGATGAGGAGCGAAGAAGGGTTTTTCCACCCAACTTTTGAAGGTCGCGGCCCCGCCTGGCAGCAGAAACCCCAGAGCCGCTCTCCGGTAGATGAGAGATCAAATCAAGTCATTTACAATGCTAATCAGCCCTTTGATTAATTCATTCCACTTCCATGAATGTATCTTTTAATCTCACACATAACTCAAGGGCAAGTGCATGGAAGAGTGTTCCTTGCACTATAAATGTTTGAAACAAAAGACTACAACTACCTAAATAAAACATGATGGAGGGGGACCTATACATGCTGATGTTAATAACCTAATACACATACTAGATCCTTTACTTGGGCAGGTCCTAGAGTTGACCTTCATCACACAATGGAAGTGGCTAGAGGGACAGCCAGAACATCTGTCCTTTGGGGAAAGCAGTGGGGCAGGGGCTCTGCAATATGAGGAGGCAGATGTGCCACCCAGAAGCCTAGTGGAGGGTCCTGGCTGCGCAGGGCAGAGTGGTGGTAAGGCTTCCTGGATGCAGCTGGGTGGAGAGGGGCCCAGGAGGGAAGAGTGGTGTGGGGTCAGCTCCAGGGCAACTGGAACATTCCTGCCTCGACCTAATTCTTCTGGGCCTTTCCCCATATCCCCACCCACTCCTGCAACAACTACTTCCTGAGCACCCACTATGTGCCAGCCTCTGGTCTAAACACTGGGGGTACACAGTGAACAAGCAGATCTGGCCCACGGCCCTCATGGGGCTTACATTCTGCATGGAAGGCCCATCCGGAATATTGGGTGCTGATCACTCTATGCCAGGTGCCGTGCTAAGCACGCAATTTGCATTTCCTCATCAGATCCTTACAGAAGTCCTACTGGGTAGCAACTATCCCATTTTACAGATGAGGAAACTGGGGTTGAGAGAGGTGAAATAATTTGTCGAAGATTCCTCCAGCAGCAGCCCTCACCAGCCATCCGAGATCCAGGTCACTGGAGCCTCCCGGTGCCCCCCAGCCACCCCCACCATAGCACATATGGTTGGGCTTTCCAGCTGATGGTCTGTCTGTCCTTTCCCAGACTCCGAGCCTCTTGAAGGAGACACTAGCATCTAGAATAGTACCCAGAAGACATCAGCTGCCAAACAATACACTAGCGAGCAGACCTGTCAAAGCCTGTGCCTGGCTCAGTGCCTGGCAGCCTGTCAGCGTGAGTTTGCAGAAGGACAGGAGACAGAGTTAGGTCCCTCATGCACCCTGTTTAGCCTGGGGTAGGGTGTGAGGCCGCCCGTCCCTCTGGGAGGGTGAGACCCAGCACTGAGTCTGCAGAGCCAAAGGGATTGAAATCCCCAACTTTCTGCCTTCTCATCTCTTGGCTTAGAGTCGCCTGTGTCTGATGATGTGAGGGAAGCAGAAGGAACTGGGACCAGAAGTCCTGGGCTTTTGCCCTTCCTGCATGTCTACCATGCTGTGCAACCTTCTAAAAATGACTTAACCTCTCTGGGCCTCAGGTTCTTTTCCTGTAGCATGAAAAACCTGTACATAAGGTTGCTGTGAGGAATAGTATCTGGGGCAGGATAAGCGGTCATTAAATCCGAAAGGGGAGAGAAGGCAGGGGTGGGGTGGGGAGGACTTTGCCTTCACTGTCCTCCCCCTTCTGGGTCTTTGGTAAGATTGGAAGTTTGGCTGCCTTGATGACAAAGCCCTACACCTTCTCCTCCCCTCTCTACCAAGCACTGTTTCTATTTTTCAGTTGCTATCCCAGTCCTCTCACCCCCCCACCCCGAAAAATACAGGGCTCCTAAGAACCTTCTCGGCATTGCCCTAAAAGGAAGAAGCAATGGTGAGCACCCTCTCCCACACGACACACAAGGCAGGCTGCTGGCTCCTTTGCTCTGTCCCAGAAGGCTGCCCCGAGCCTTAGCTTTGGAAGCCCAGTGCATGGTGGGAACGCAGGTGAGAGAGGTTTGGGGGTCCCAGGGGAATGTGGGGGGTCCCCAGGCCCTGGAGTTAGGAGAGGGCCACAGAGGCCAGGAGGTCACGGGGTCATGAGGGAGGAAGATGAGGCCAGGACAGCAGTCACCTGGCAAAGGTCCAGGCAGAGGCCCTCTGTAGGAAGTAGGTCTGTGACACCTGTGAACACTAGTCAAACCTTTGTGCTCCCTCCCTCCCCAGACTCGTGCTGCACCCTTGCTTAGCTCATGGGAAGGATGAA
The DNA here is from genome assembly GCA_017311185.1 of Proteles cristata cristata. Taxonomy (NCBI): domain Eukaryota; kingdom Metazoa; phylum Chordata; class Mammalia; order Carnivora; family Hyaenidae; genus Proteles; species Proteles cristata. The sequence continues at coordinate 684,798 of JAESUZ010000214.1, read as the reverse complement.
GTGGCTCTTCCTTCTCTTGGCAGATGCCACCTCCCAGGGGAGTGCCTGATACCCTCCCCCCACCGCCCCCAACACGCAGCAAGTGATGTAACAGCCAAAGGCAAAGCCGAGGTCCCATTTCCAGGGCACCAGGGCCAGTGGGGAAGGAGGCCAGAACCACGAGCCAGCCCGGCTCTGCCTGGATGCGGCACATGGTGGGGCAGCCGCCCTTGGCCCTGTCATACCGAGGGCTCAGCTCTGGAGTCCTCCTCCAGAGCCCTTCCCTGACCACCAACCTCATGCTGACCATCTCCTCTCCCCTATCACTTCCCTTCTCAGCATCCTGCTTTATTTCCTTCCTGGACCGAAATGTGCTTGTTTCTTGCCTATTTCAGCCGCTGGAGGGTAGGGTCCATGAGAGGAGAGCTTCGTCAGTCTGTTTCACCTTCGTCTTCTGGGCCCACAATCCCAGTTGCCTAGTCTGTGTGTGTACCGGGCATGGGACACGTGCTCCGTAACACTCATTGCATGAATGGATGAATGCCTTTTCCAAAGCATTTAGCCCAGTGTGAGCTGCTTACTCGTTCTACATGGATGGCAAGTAGGAAGAAGAGAAAGCAGGTGTTCCCTAAAAGAGTGAACCGTGTGTGTGTGTGTGTGTGTGTGTGTGCTCTGCACATGTGCACGAGTGTGCGCTGAGTATACAAGTGCGTACTATGGGCAAAACTTCAAGCTTGGGGCTTCACAGACATCAGTCCCCGGAATTATCATCATCAATCTGGGAATGAAGAAACTAAGCCTTGGGGCTTTCAGTTCAAGCCTGTACAGCTATGTGCTAACGATGGCAGGGCAGCAAACCACCACGGGCATAGCCCAGGCCAAGCTTAGTGAGGGAACACTGAAAAGAAAGTGGGCGGTGCCGAGGCCCTAACTGCAGGCACCGCCTTCCCTACCCTCCTCTTCCCTCAGGGGCCCTTCTGCTCAGGCTTCCCTCCTGCCCAGCAAGGGGCCCTCACTAGACAACAGTTGTCTGCTTGGATACCTCCCAGCCTGGCCCTGCCTCCCCTAGGAAAAGGTGGGGTCCCAGAGTCTGCTGTGAATGGAGCTCTGATAAGGGACAGGCCCTGCCAGACATTGCATCAGGCAGCAAACCTCCACTCCCCTCACTTGCTGGGCCCCAGAGCGCAGGGGGGGCTGGGCCGCAGCATAGGCCCTGATCCCACAGTCGCTCGATCTGGGGAAGAGCAGATCCGTGGGAGCAGGGGAGCCCACCGTGGGAAACTCTACACCAACAACCCATGGGCTACAGCTCCTGGGGGGCCGGGAGTTGCCCCAAGCATGCCATGCCGCCAAGGCCCAGAAGGAGGATTTCTGTGAGTTGTCTCTGAGTCCCGAGAGAGCAGGGCAGAGGGCAGGGCAGGGAGGAGGAGCTCGGACACTGGGCCTGCCCAAGCTGAGTTCCATTTCACACGGGCGAGGATGGCCAGAGAAGGACTAAGGCCCCCCCCCGTGTCTCAAGCTTAGTGTCTAAATGCCTAGGGGCTGTTAGATGAACCAGTGGGTGAGGGAAGAAGAGAAGGAATAAAAGAATGAAGAAGTGAGCGAATGTCTGGCTGAGGCCGCCTGCTGCAGCTCGGGGCTGCCATTATACCCCTCGGGCCTACTCACATTGCAGGGCTCCAGCCTCCTCTCACAGGGACAGACCCCTCTGTGACTTCCTTATGGGCACGCACTCAGCCCCAGCCAAGACAGAAGCAGTCACCAACGAAGGTGTGTTTCACCTGCGTGGCAGTGAGCATCCAGGAACTTGTGAGAAGCTGTGGGCCACAGCCACGAGCTGGACCAGGGGCTGAGGGCCCGCCTGGTGGGGGCGGGGCTGCCGCAGACTCGGAGAGCCAGCCCTGTTTTGCTCTGTGGGGACGTGGGGGAAACACACTCTCTACCCCCATCTGAGAGTCGCTTTCAACAGGGCCCGCTCAGCCCTGTGGGCAAAACATCCTGTGTAAAACCCCGGAGCCAACAGGTGCATGAAATACAGGCCCCAGAAAACAGTCCCAGGCCTCCCTGTTTGTGAAGACACTTCCAGCAACTCTCACACTGAACCTGGGGCCCTGGGCGGGGTCCGAGCTGACTCCTGCTCTGGGCTTTGCTGCACTTGCCCAGACAGGGGCTGCAACGGAAGCCCTGATATCCAAAAGAAATGTTGCCCGCATACCACCCTACGGATCATGAGAAAACATGGCTCTTGCCCTAAAACTGCAGAATGTCAGGACTTGGCAATTTTCTTACCCACTCTTCCTCATTTTTCTATCTGTAGAAATTCAGGCTCAGAGAGGGGCGCTGAGGTGGCTCAGTTAAGTTGGTTAAGTATCCGACTTCGACTCAGGTCATGATCTCACTGTTTGTGGGTTCAAGCTCCGTGTCGGGCTCTGTGCTGACAGCTAGCTCAGAGCCTGGAGCCTGCTTCAGATTCTGTGTCTTCCTCTCTCTCTGCCCCTCCCCTGCTTGCACTCTCTCTCAAAAATAAACATTAAAAAAAAAAATTAAAAAAAAATAAGCATGTGAGGCTCAGAGAGACCAAGGCATACAAAGTACACGGTGACAAAACTCAACTATGTGGGTCTCCTGTCCCCATGGCTAGTGCTGGCCATGCCCTGCTTCATCAGTCTGACCCTCACAGCCTAGCCCACTTAAGAAGCTTCGTGACAGGGATGGCAAATTCATGGCGCACATTCCACCACTCAGCAGCCCTGCACCTGGAGCAGACGTCACTAATCAATCAATGTCCCCTTTTCAGCTAAGCCTGGATGTAGCCTCACTTCTCACTGCAGTGCCAATCCATTAGAGTCATCATGTGAGAGAGAACCGATTTGCCCTTCCAACCTTACAGGATCCTTACCGGCTACCAAAAGAATTTCTCCCCACCCCTTCGCTTGGCATGCTACGATCTGACGTCACCCTGCAATGCCAGCCCGAATTCCCAGTCTCCTCTTCCAGAAACCCTCCATTCAAGCACATGTGCCTTGTACATCCATCCCTCAAGCCTTTGATTTAGTCCATAAAGCCCTTTACTGAACAAAAGACCACAGATTATAATTAACGGCGAGGTTACTAAGAATAGTTAAGGCATCAATATTTGCAAAACAAAGAAAGAAAGAAAGAAAAAGAAAATGGCCTTTTGAGAAGAACTGGAATGGATGCAAGGTTCTTATAAATCCACCTTTCTCCCTCCCTTGGCTTGCGGCTCCATGAACGAGAGGTGGAGGCGGAGTTAGAGAGCCTAGGAAATTGCACACGACGGCTGCCAACCCATTCCATACCACAGCTGGCAAAGATCTTTACGTGGCTAATTTTATATTATTACTCACATGCCTTTATATGTTTTTATGAATTAGAGCCAAAATTTAAAAAGTCTTAGGGCTTCCCCACAAAATGTTTTTTGGGTTCTGGGAAACTTTGGGCAAGTCCACTGGAGTGCGTCTTGAGTATGAACACAACCTGCTATGGAAAAGGTTGAGGGCAATCGCCTAAAGCATATAAGGGCAAATCAAAACGATGCATGGCGCCCGTTTTCTCACATAGGAGGTCATCGGACAGTGTTCTGGAATATACCGTGTGGGTCCAATGATGGGGGAACAGCTGGCAGAGGCCTGGTGCTCATCACATGCCCACGTGCCCTCCACCTTCCCCAGCCCATTGAGGCACAGGACCCAGTTCGGGTCAGCAAGACGTAGGCTAAAGTGAGGTGAGCCGCTTCGAGGTCTGGCCCTCCAGATGATCCCACACATTCCTCAGGCCTCTCTTCTCCTGCCGTGGCAACACTGGAGGCCACATGTTCCAGCTGGCTTGGTACAGATCCTGAGCTGCTGACTGGAGAGCCCCCCGACCTGCGTCAGATGTGGCGTACGTGAAAAATAAGCCTTTGTTGGGTGAAGCCACGGAGATCAGGGGTCTGTTCCTGCAGCATTGGCTGTTCTGTCCTAACTTATATGTAGCACCCTCTTGTAATGTTGATGGGGGTGTCCTTTTTGAAAGATGATTTGGCAAAGCCATCACACACACACAAATTTTTTAAAATTTATTTGAAAGGGAGAGAGAGGATGGGGGAGAGGGGCCGGGGGAGAGAGAAAGAGAGAGAGAGAGAGAGAGAGAGAGAGAGAGAGAGAGACCCTTAAGCAGGCTCCACTCTCAGCCCAGAGCCCAGTGCGGGGCTCAGTCTCACAACCCTGGGATCATGACCTGAGCCGAAATCAAGAGTCAGGTGCTCAACCGACTGAGCCACCCAGGGGCCCCCAAACCATCACAGTTTTAAATATGCAGACTCTCTGACCCAGCAATACCACTTCTAGAAATTAATGCTGCAGATACACTGTGACAGTTACAGGGACACCAACCACAGTAAACTGTTTATAATTGTAGGAGACTGAAAATAACCTCGGTGTTTGTTAACAGGCAAAAAAAAAAAAAAAAAAAAAAGAAAGAAAGAAAGAAAAGGCCCGTCTCCAAAACAAAAAACTAGTTAGATACATGATGGTACCTTTATCAGCACAATACTCTGTGCTGATTAAAAAGAAAAAGGCAGCTCTGTATGGGCTGATGTGAAATGCTGTTCAAGATATGAGTGATATAATAAACCAGGGGCAAGAGCGAGTGAGATTTACTGCCATCTGCGGAAAATCAGGGGTGGACACATGCAAACGTTCGTACCCAGAATGCCTCTAAAGAGAGAACAAGAAATTGGCAAGAGCAGTTGAGGGGGACTTGGGAAATAGGGGTGGGAACGGGCCCCACTTTTCATGGATACCTTCTTGTATTGCTTGAATGTGTTACCTCTGTTTGTTTAGTACCCTTTCCAAATAAAAGTGGTTATAAATAAAATAAACTGGAATAAAGAGTATACAGAATTGGGTTCTAATCCACTGCCTGCTATAGTTAGTGCTTCATGTTTACTTAAATGACCAAGTGGGTCTAAGAAGCTCTGTGATAAACAACCCAGCACAAGGAAGAGAGAGCTTTGACATAGGTGGTGACAGTACCAGGTTTCCAGCATCTTGAACCAAAGAATGCCGTTAAGCTGAGGACAGCAAATAATTCTCAACCCACGAGCCAAAGCCGATAGACTGGTATGGACGGCCTAGAGCCCTGTGAGGTCAGGCTTGTTTTCCGTGAAAAACAATGAGGTGGTTGACTAGTGATGTCCGCCATGTGTGTAGGATGGGAACGGGGTGACATGTGTGTTACATATTTGCCATTCTTACTTCAGGAGGAGCAGCCTAAGAAGGCTAGGAATCTTCTGGGCCATGGAGTTCTTTTCTTCCCTCAGTCCTTATGTGCCCTTTTATTTCTATTTTTGGTCATGCTCACTACTACAAAGTGCTGTGTTCATTTGCGGGATTGGGGGCTTTTGTTAGTTTCATTGATCAGCAACCTTTCAACCAGAAACGTGTGACATCATAGGCCAACATGCTCAGGAGAGGCCTGTGGCTGCTATGGGGGGACCTGGGGTGCCTTCAATATGGTCACACAGCTTTCCTATCTGACTCTGCACCTTTGTGAAGATAATTCCACTACAGCATTTCTGAGATCACCGGGTAGGAAAAACTCTCAATACTACTTACCAGTTCTCCTTCCTGCTCTATCCTACTTATTGACTTTCCTGAAGAGACTCCAGAAATTTCTGTGCCTGGGAAGGCAGAAGTAAAATATCCAAGTAAAGGACAGGATAGAAGGAATTTCTTTTGCTACTGGATTTTGTGCAGAAGAAACAGGTACTTGCAGTCCTCTAGTTTCCTCAAGCCCCCATGTAATGGTCCATTTACAGTAGGAAGGGGCTTTATTCCTTGTGACAAAAAAACAGGACCCAGTCTCTTCTCTTTTTCACCAGGAAGTTCTGCCCACCATCCAACCAGTACCGCATCTGTGGAGGTGGTCAGGGGTAGGAGAGAGAGGGGGCAGAGGGGTCTTAACCCACACTGACTTCTGCTATGGTCTGAGCTGATCTATGGCCATGACAGAGCCTATCAGTACCTGGCCCTGGGGAAGGAGACAGAGTCTGAAGGTGGGGAGAGGTCCAGGTAGTCAGCTGTCTACTCTGGACTTGGAATCAGACTTGGATCGGGTCCCTATTCTCCCAATCACTCTGGTGACCTTGGGCAAGGTATGTAACTGTTCTGAGCCTGGGTTAGTCCCACAGGGCTGTTGCGAGCAGCAGATAAGTTTGTGGGAGGCTCTGCATACAGGCTGGTCTTTATAAGCCGGAGCCTGCCACACTAGTAGCTATTCGTTGTGCTTGTGCACTCCTCTTGCACATCTCTCGCTCAGCTGGGATGTAGGCTGCTGCAGGGGAAGGGTGCAGGTGGATTCACTGCCTTCCTGTGGGACCAGCCCACACAATCCTTGCCTACAGTGGCTTTTGCTGCCGCTATGACTACTGGTCACTAGAAAGCATAACTAGGAGGGACACTCAGGTAATGCGCCAGACCTCAGGCCTGGACCTGGTCATTGCCAAATAGTTTCAGGCTTCCCAGCTGGGAGGGCAAGTCAATTTCAACTCCTGGGCCAAGGCTGATCAGTTGGAAGTGGCTGTCTGGAGCACTGTATCTGAAAAAGTACGTCTCATAGGAGAAGATTGCTATCTATGATTGCTTGGTGATATCTGCCATGGCTAGAGGGGCAGCATGGCTCTGGTGCTTTGTTAAGAGTCAGCTGGCGCTTTGCTTTTTTTTTTTTATGTTTATTATTTTTGAGTGAGAGAGAGACAGAGCATAAGTGGGGGAGGAGCAGAGAGAGGAGACACAGAATCCAAAGCAGGCTCCAGGCTCTGAGCTGTCAGCACAGAGCCCGACGTGGGGCTCAAACTCACAAACTGCGAGATTATGACTTGAGCCGAAGTCGGCGCTTAACTGACTGAGCCACCCAGGCGCCCCTGCACTCTGCTTGATAGCAGGTGAAGAGTCACCTGGCCAGGGTAGGGGTCTGGGAGAGGGGGTATTCAGAAGTTACTGAGGCCTGGGTCCCACCCCGCAGAGATTATGAGTGAATAAGTCTGGGTATGACTTGGGCGTTGATTGTTGAAAGTGCCGTGGGTGGCTCTAACCTAGAACAGGCAAGGATTGAAAGCCAGGCTTTAGCCCATCTGGCCTCCTTAAGGAGAACCTGCCCGTGGCACCAGCCCAACAGCAAGACCAGACTGGTGATTGGCGGTAGGGGTGGGAGGGTTGCTGATCTCTTGCTGACCAGGGATGGATGCCAGTGGACAGGTCTGTGTTCCTTGTTTTGCTCCGGACACAAGGTCTTGGGGAGCTTCTAGGGCTGTGTTAGAGCAGTCCATTCAAAACCAGCTCCCCTAAACCACGGGACACTACTCAGAAATAAAAAGGCCCGGACTAGGGTTCCTGGGTTGCCCAGTGGGTTAAGCACCAGACTCCTGATGTCGGCTCAGGTCATAATCTCACAGTCACAAGATCGAGCCCTAAGTTGAGCTCCGCACTGAGTGCGGAACCTGCTTGAGATTCTCTCTTTCCCTCTCCCTCTGCCCCTCCTCCCGCCCCCTCAAAATAAATAAATAAACTTAAAAAAAAAAAAAAGGCATGAACTACTACAATATACAACTTGGATGCACTTCAGGGGTACTGAGCGAAAAAAGCCAGTCTCAAAAGGTTACGTACTGCATGATTCCATTTATACAAAATTCTAGAAATGACAAAACTAAAGAGAGAACAGAGTTAGTATTGTCAAGTGCTAAGTTGGGAGAGGGAGCGGGAGGGACGTGGTTAAGGCTATAAAAGGCGGCATGAAGGATCCTTGCGGTGCTGTCTCGATGCTTAGTGTCGCTGTCCTGTTTGTGATCTTGTAGGAGGGTTCTGTACGAGGTTACCCTAAGGGGAAGTGGGGAATAGTTTGTGGGATCTTTCCGTATTATTTCCTAAAACTGCACATGTATCTCTAATTCTTTCAAACCTCAAAGAATTTAAAAATTGGGGATTAAAGAGTATACTTGTCATGATGAGCACCGGGTGATATATGGAATTATACAATCACTATATCGTACACTTGAAATGAATATAACCCTGTGTGTTAGTTAACGAACCGGAATTAAAGACTTACAGAATCTAAAAAGTTTAATTGAGCAGAAAAGAAAAGGAAGCTCCTGCTTTCCATGGCTCGTGGCCCCCTTATCCATCTTCAAAGCCAGCAATGGCTGGTTTAGTCTTTTTCTTGAGGCATCACTCCTGACTTCCTCTTCTGTAGTCAAATTTCCCTCTTTTTTTAAAAATCATTTTTAATGTTTATTTTTGAGAGAGAGAGCATGAGCAGGGGAAGGGCAGAGAGAGAAGGGAGACACAGAATCCGAAGCAGGCTCAGGCTCTGAACTGTCAGCACAGAGCTGACGTGGGGCTTGAACTCACAGACTGTGAGTCATGACCTGAGCTGAAGTCGGACACTTAAGCAACTGCCTCTCAATCTCCCTCTTACCAGGTCTGTTATGCTTACATTGGGCACATCAGATAATCCCGGGTAATCTCCCTATCTGAAAATCCTTAACTTAGTCACACTGCAAAGTCCCTTTACAATGCGGAAGTAACACATCCATAATGGGGTTCATGTGGCAACATCTTTGGGGAGCCATTATTTAGCCTCCCACAAGCACCTACCTCATAAAATGGGCACTACAAGTTCAATGCTTAGCACAGTATCTAACCAATAGGAGGCTCCACTGGGAATGAGAATCACGGAGAGCTTTTGTAAAATATCAGGGCCTGAGATTCACTCCTGAAGATCTAGGGGTGGGGTGATCCGCACACTGAAATGCTTATATAGGCTCCTTAGTGACTCGGCTGAGCAGCCAGGGATGAGGTCGACCAGAATAAGCACTGAATTCATGTCAGCGGCTATTCTCATTCCCCACAGCTACTTAGCACCGAGCCTCCCTGCCCAGCAGCTGTTCAATAGATGTTTGTTGAATCACACTGAACTAAGTCACTCCTGGGGCCTCCAACTGCCCCTGGGAAGGGACAGGAAGGGTAAGCGGGTCTCTCACTGCTGCATCAGGGCCTGAAGAATGAGGTTCTGTGGGCAGAGCCTGAAGACTCGAATCAACTTCACACCCAGAAATGGCTGCCTGGGGGGGGTGCTGGAGTCCTTCCTCCTCCCCAAAGTCCAGTCAAGGGGGCCCACCCTGGGCAGAATCCAGTCATCAACGGGCCATTGTTAATGGAACAGAGGGGCTCTGTGCCCATTTAACACTTCCCTCCCTCACGAGGCTGCTCCCAGCTGAGGGTTGGCTTCTAGAGGATTGCAAGACTGGGGAGGGGGCCCCAAGGCTGTGAAGGGGGTGGATTAGGAGTGGGGGCTGAGAGTTCTGTGGTTGGAGGAGCAGAAGCAGCGTAAAGCAGAGGCCAGTCTCAGAAAGTCAGCAGGCTGGGAAACCCCAGGGCTGATGCACGCGCTCAGCTACAATGTCAGGACGCGGTTCCGATGAAAGCTGGGAATCCGGCAACAGCCAATGAAATCCACCAGACCCCAACTGCACTGAGGAGAACAGCCTTCCCCATGGGGTGGTTATGCCTGACTTGCCTTCTTCCCTTTAAAAAACCAGAAAGGTGAATTCTGCATGGTAAATGGCACCTTTCATTCCCTATAGAAGAGCAGTGTTTTCAAAAGGGGCTGGGAGGGTTTTATGTTCTGTGGGCTTGGGATTTAAGAGGCAAGTAATTCAACCAGGGCTGGGCATAAATGTCCCTTTGCTTAGCAGACCTTTTCTGCATTCGGCACTTGATACTAATAGTGTGAGCTGGATTTCAGGCGGGTGGCATTTAAAATCCCAAAGATAGTGAGTGGCCTGAGTGGCGCCCACAAAACTGTCAGAGACCTAATTCTTGTGTTAGCCATTGGCAATTCTCATCTGTTGAATAAAGCAAGTCCTCTGGAAGTCTCTGCCAGGAAGCACCTTGCTTTAGAAAAACAATCTAGGCCGGTCGGATCTCAAAATGGGGTCCAGGGCCAGTGGCAGCAGCACATGGGAACTTGGTGGAAATGCATGTTCTCAGGCCCTTGCCCAGATCTCATCAGTCAGAATCTCTGGGGTTGGGCACAGCAAGCTGTTCCATCAAGTTCTGCAGGTAAGGTCGCTGTAAAGTTTGAAAATCACTCTTCTAGAGTAATATTTTTAAAACCCCACCCTGCCATCAATTTGGTAGGTCCACATACTCAAAAAAAAAATGTTTTTTTGATGTTTGTTTTTGAGAGAGAGAGACAGAGCATGAGCTGGGGAGGGACAGAGAGAGAAGGAGACACAGAATCTGAAGCAGGCTCCATCCAGGCTCTGAGCTGTCAGCACAGAGCCCGATGTGGGGCTCGAACCCACAAGCTGTGTGATCATGACCTGAGCCGAAGTCGGATGCTCAACCAACTGAGCCACCCAGGCGCCCCTCAACAAAACTTTTTTGTAAAAACTAAAATAGAATTGTATAGAACTGAAAATATCAGAGTGCATCACGTGTAATAAAGATACCCATGGGCTTCATAAACCTTTTGTTTCAATTCTGTGTATCTTTGAGGTTTTGGTCCAAAGGTTAATAAAGCATTCTCTGGAGCTGGTATGGACCTGTTTCAAGCTGGCTCCCCTTTTGTAACTGGTCTGAATTAGGAGGTTTTATTTTATTTTTTTTAATTTTTTTTGAATATTTTTATTTATTTCTAGGAGAGAGAGAGAGAGAGAGAGAGAGAGAGCGTGAGCAGGGGAAGGAGAGAGGGAGTCACAGACTCTGAAACAGGCTCCAGGCTCTGAGCTGGCAGTCAGCACAGAGCCCGACGCAGGGCTCGAACCCACTACCGCGAGATCATGACCTAAGCAAAAGTCGGACGCTTAACCACTAAGCCACCCAGGCGCCCTGAATTAGGAGGTTTTTTTTTTTTTTAACTTTTTTTTTTTAATGTTTTTTTTTATTTCTAGGAGAGAGAGAGAGACAGCGTGAGCAGGGGAGGGTCAGAGAGAGAGGGAGTCAGACTGAAACAGGCTTCAGGCTCTGAGCTGGCAGTCAGCACAGGGCCCGACGCGGGGCTTAAACCCACGAACCGCGAGATCATGACCTAAGTGAAAGTCGGACGTTTAACCAACTAAGCCACCCAGGCGCCCCTGAATTAGGAGGTTTTAAAGATCATTGCATGCGAGCTCCCTTCCCTCGCACAATGCCCTCATGGAGGCCTTGAACAATAAGAGGGCCTGCTTTGGGGCACATGGCCTCCTTACAACACTGGCCTAAAACTTAAACTAAACTGTGCATTTCCCCGTGTTTATAAAACCTCCCCTCTTCCATGTATATGTGCCTAGAGAAGTAGGTGGATGAAACAACTAACTGATTACATCTGGGTGGTGGGACAGAGGGAGGATTTGTTGCTTTCTTCTCTGCATTTGTCCATTTTACTTGAACTTTGCACACGAAGCATCTATCATTATTATCAAAACTATAAAGCCATCACTTAAAAAATAACAAAGCTGTGGGTCCATCTCTGGGTGGAAACAGAGAAAAGAAGGCATTCCCACGGGAGAGCAGGCAGAGCCCAGGGGTCATCCCCTCCCTCCTCATGCCTGGCCAAAGTCTACCCTAAGGCTGAGCCCAAACCCCACGTGTCCCCAGAGCCCTCAGCCATCATCAGTCCCCCAGAGTAAAAGCACAGCCCCTTCCCACCCCCATGGGAGTCTTTGTGTCTCATGGGTGGAGTTGAAGGCGACTGCTGGGGGAGGGCTGGGGGTGGGGGGGGTGGGGATGCTGGGAAGCAGCGAGCACAACTTGGGTGGGGGCGCAGGAGGTGATCACACTTTCTGTCTGGGGCAGCTGTTCTCCAGGCTGTGCCTCGATTAGAAATTTTTTTTTTAATGTTTTATTTATTTCTAGAGAGAGAGAGAGAGACAGCGTGAGCAGGGGAGGGTCAGAGAGAGAGGGAGTCACAGACCGAATAGGCTCCAGGCTCTGAGCTGGCAGTCAGCACAGAGCCCGACGCAGGGCTCGAACCCACGAACCGCGAGATCATGACCCAAGCGAAAGTCGGATGCTCAACCGACTAAGCCACCCAGGCGCCCCTGTTGTGCCTCAATTTGAAAGAGATTTCTCCACAAATCATTTGGTACCTTTCCAATTCTGGACCATGGGCATGTATCACTTAATTCACAAAATGTAATCAGACTAAAAAACAAAAAATTAAAAGCAGGTACCAGTTTTCTACCTGTAGAGGTAGAGGCAGAGGTCTTTTGAAGTGAGAAGCCCATTTTAGAAGTCATTTTAACAGGCCTCTGAATTTAAGCAGAGGCAAAGCCCGAAAGGGAGCTCTGGAGGCAACGAGAAATGGAGATGTCCCTAGAAAGTCACACTTAAGAGCCTGCCCTGCAAGGAAAGTGAAAACTCCGGACACTGTTACTATGTGGGGCGAGTAACTGGCTTGGGTCCCCTCCCTTCTAGGTGTGAGGGGCGGGGGCCACCCCTGAAGCCCTCGAGGTCCTGGGGGCTGGGGGGGCGGGGTCAGGAGCAGCCACCCTGCAGACTGTGGAATCCTGGGGGACCCGCCACATGCCTGTGGGGAGCGCCACTGGACTGTGCTAGCCTGGGACTTGGGCGTTAACAAGGGGATGAGGGACCACCGGGAATCCAGCACCTGTCGGCTGAGTCCCAGGCTGAGTAATCACCTAAGCCAGGTCTCTCATAAGGCCGTGGAGGCCCTTCGTTTCCAGGGCAGGACTAGGGAGAGGCTGGCTGTCTGGTGGAGACTGAGCCAGCCCGGGAAGTGGAAGCCCGAGGGCCCCTACTGCTTCAACAGTACTCCTGGAAAAATGGTAATTCACAGCCCAAGGGAAATCAGAGCTTTTCCCTCACCCCAGAGGGCCATTCTCTCTGTAACACAGGGAGCCAGTGACTGCACAGTGATACAGAAATGCAAGCCTGAGAACAGAGCTGGCCTGTACCCTCCGTGTCAGAGGGCAGGCTTACTCCTCCCTGCCTCTGTCTCTGCAGAAAGAAGAGCTTAAGAGTCTCTGTTTCTCGGGGCGCCTGGGTGGCTTAGTCGGTTAAGCGTCCGACTTTCGCTCAGGTCAAGATCTCGCGGTTTGTGGGTTCGAGCCCCGCATCAGGCTCTGTGCTGACTGCCAGCTCAGAGCCTGGAGCCAATTTCAGAGTCTGTATCTCCCTCTCTCTGACCCTCCCCTGCTCACGCTGTCTCTCTCTCTCCCCTAGAAATAAATAAAAAAATATTAAAAAAAAAAAAAAGAAAAAGAGTCTCTGTTTCTCCCCTTTCCAGCCAAGGGCATTCAGGTGGGCCAGAAAGCCTCTCTAAGCCTCAGTGTCCTCACCTGGAAGATGGGGATAACCATGCCTCCCTTGTCAGGTTGCGGAGGGTGAGGGCACCAGTCAGCACAGGGCTGGCCATGGGCCCCTCCTCCCAGCTAAGGCAGCTAGGGCGGGACAGCACAGAGCTGGGAGTCCCAGCGGCAGCTGCGTCAGTCGGCCTGGCATCCTGCGCCTGCAGACCGGGCTGCGGAAGCTGGCACTCAGCCCCTCTCTTGACTCACACGCCAGGTCTGACCCACCAAAAACAGAACAGACGCCCTCTGAACCCCTGTGTTCCTTCCAGAGAGGTGAGTTTCATGCCCCCCTCCCCCCATGGCCATGTCAGCAGGGTCTGCATGGCCAAGAAGCTGGGTGCTCTCTGCCACCTCCTACACAGATCCACAATCTCCAAGAAACTCTGAGGAGTGATCCACACTGAAAGATGAAATCTCTCCTGGCACTTCCTGTCTGCACCACACTGTTTGGCATAGTTCATACACCCCATCTCCTATGATTCTGATGGCTTGTTGTGCAGCTGCATGGGGGGTGGCTAAGAGCACAGCTGAACAGCTGAGGGTTTGGATTTTTGGGCTGTGTGACCTTGGACAAGTCACTTAACCTCTCTGGGCCTCAGTGTCGGCATCTGTAAAATGGGGCTACCTCACGCAGTCAGACAGATGCAAATAAATCACTCAGCCTGAGGTTGCTTAGTACATACAGAGCTCTCAGAGTCTCAGCTGCACCTACGAGGAAGGCGGAGGCCTTTGGGACCTGTGTCAGTGCTGGGCACACAACTCGACCAGACTTTACTTTTTAAAAGTGGTTCCAACACTGGAATTCCCAGAACTCCCATCAGCAGCCTGGCAAGGATGTACTTTTGGAAGCTCTTCATGCCCATCACCACTTCCAGAAGCTCCTGCCAGAGCTGAGCATGTGAGTGGGGGCGTGGGAGACCCCAGGCAGGGAAGGGAACACCGGGAAGGTGAGGGACAGCAGCTGGAGAGAACTCAGGACAGGAAGCCAGAAAGCTGACCTGGCTCTGCTACACAAGATGTGGGGGTCCCTTGCAGGACTTTGGGCACGAGGACACCAGGGAACCACAGAGGGCAGGCTGGCAGGGGGGCAGTGGACAGTGAGACTCGGTGATGTCATGCTCTCCCAGAGTGACTCAGTGGTGCCCCTGGGCTGTGAATGGGAGCTGTGTGGTGTGGCCTCGAGTTTTCCCTGTCTCTTCACCCTTCAGGCTTGCACAGTACCTCTCCGCCCCCTGGCACCTCCTGTCCTCCCTGCCCCAGGGACCCGTGGCTATGGTGTCAGTGCTCCTAGCTGGGACCCCCATCTGCCTGTCATGTCTCCCCAATCTCCACACGGAGGGAAGACCTAACTGCCAGAAAGACTTGGATTTCATTACTGCCCCTGACTCCTCCTGGCCAAGTGATCTCGGGTGGGTTAACCCGCCTCTCTAAACCTCAGTCTCCTCATCTGTAAAATGGAAACATTATTAACAACCTCGCTGGGTTGTAGGGGGCTTAGTGAGATGGTTTGTAAAATACTTGGCACACGGCAGGTGCTTAGCAAATGAAAAATATGACATTCAAGGGCCTCTATGATCTGACCTCAATTTACTTTTCTAGCTGCATTTATTAAAACAATAATAGGCCATTCTTCTTGATGCTTACCACGTGTGAGGCACTGCTGTAAACACTTGTATAGGGACACATTTTATTCTCCTATCACCCGCATATGGTGGGTACTACTAGCATCTCCAATTTACAAAGGAGGCACAGAGAGGTTAAGCAACTTGGCATGGTCACACAGCAGGTGGGGAGCAGGGTTCCCTTCCCTGGCAGGCATCTGGACAGGCGATGCAGGGGGTAGGGATGGAGGGGAGCACCTAATGCATCTCCCTGGGTGGCCCAGAGGAAAACTTAGCACTCAGGGCTCCACTACTTCTGCAAGAGTAGTTTGAGGGCTTCGGCTGGAACCCCCACCCCCACCCAGGGAGCCTGCCAGCTGGCCTTCTTTCTCTCTGCTCAGGAAAAAGGACTGAGCCACCAGGGACCGACAGTGCCCGGGGGTGGGGCTGAATCCTGGAGGGGCTGCAGGGGCTGAACAGGACATCTGTCTACAAGGGAACAGGACTGAGAAGCCCTCGCTGATGGGGCTGAGTCATGGTGGGAGTCACCGTGAGTCGGAGGGGGCAGACTCAGACCACTCCCTTAACAGGTGCATCCCATCTGGGAGGCTGAGCACTGTCCCATCCCGCGCGGGGTAGCTTTGTGTCCTATCCGTCACTTATGGTTCCATAGTCAGGTGGGGACTCACTGGGGCTGCGGAAGCACTGGGGACACCAAGGGGGATGAGGCAGACACTGTCCTGCCTCGCAGAGCGCACTACCCACAGGAGACCACAGACTGAAACCAGCAATGGCCACACGCTGGCCACACGCTGGCCAAGTATGACGAGGGGGACATGCAGGCAGCTGACCTAGGCTTCCAGAGGTGACACCTGAGGCTGAACGGGAGCTGGCCACCAGGAAAAGGCAGCTGGAGAGGCTGCAGAGAGCAGGAGGTGTGCGTCTGGGAACGAGGGCAGTTTGGAAAGCGGACAAAAGAAGATAAGGTGAGGGCTGGGAAGGGGAGACCGGGGCATGCTACCCACCGGGAAGATCACAGGGCCCGTGGAAGCCACTGGCACCCCAAGCAGCTCGGCACCTGCCCCAGGGCGGGGCCCCTGTCTGGTTGGAACGCCATGATCTCCCAGTTCCTCCTTGCTGGTAGTTTAAACCCCTTCTCCTGCCATGATGCCATTTCCTGACCCCAGATCACTGCCAAGGGGAAGCGGCGCTCAGCACATGGCCCACCTTGCAGAAGAGGTTGATGGACCATCAGAAATGCCCTGTCCGGGGCAGCCCGGGGAAGGCCGAGGGCCCCAACTGACACCCGCAGGACCCCCACGGAGCTGCCCCTGAAGCCAGCCTCCCCAGAGCTTCCGGGCCAGGGAGCAGCGGCCCGCCCCGGCCGGTTGTGAAATGACTCTCCTTGCATCTGCTGGGGCCGCAGGCACGGCAGCCAGGCTCACCCACCGCAGCGCTGTGGCCGGGAGGCGGAGCTGGGGGAGCCGGGCCGCGGGGCGCAGACCCCGCTTGGCACTGCCGGGCTGGGGGATGTGGGCAACTCGCTCGGCCTCTGCGGCTCTGTCTGCCTGCCTCTAGAACGGCAATAACAAGAAACCTCCCTCACGAGCTTCCTGTGAGAACACGGGCGCAGGCCCGGAAGGTTCTAAGAGCACAGTGCCATGAGCTGCCACAACTATGGCCTCCCGGGGCCCTGTCCCCGGGTCCTGGCACCAGGCATGTGCAGAGGAGCAAAACAGCTCCTCTCGAACAAAACAAGACAGGGTCAAGGGGGTTTCGGTTCTTCCTCCATCCCCGTGAGGCTGCCTTCCCCTTCCCCACAGGTCCTAGCTTCCTACCTCGGGCCTCCGGAGGTGTGGCTGTCCTTAACCCTGCAGCCGCGGGCCCCAGGCCTGGTCCGGAGGGGTGCCAGGCGCCTGCAGCCAGGCCCATGTGCCCCCGGTGTGATGCGAGTTGTGAAATTTTTTGCTGAAAACTGGTGTAACCTCAGGCTGGGGGGTGGGGGGGGGGGAGATGGCCCAGTTTGTTTTCAAAATACTTCATCAGATATCGCTGCTTTGGCTGAGACATGTTAGCACTTCCCGGAATCCTGCAGATGGTGAGAGCAGCCGGAGGGGAAGGGAGAAGAGGGAAGAGGGGAAGAGATCGGGGAGCCCTGGGGCCCCACCTCAGGTGGCCATGTGGGCTCGCAGGGGCGCCCACTCGGCGTGTTTGAACAGGCATGCACACACACAGGAAGCGGAGCAGGCCCGCCTGCAGAGGGGGCTTTCAAATGGCTAGGCCGCGGCTACATCTTCTGAACTTGTCTCGAAGCCCAATGCATACAACAGACACGGCGGGGGAGAGGCCTGGAGCCCCCTCCCATCAGGCTCCGGAGCTGGGGCTCCGCGGAACCCAGTTTGAAAACCTCTGCTGCTAAAGGAATCTCGTCCTTCTTTGGGGGTCTTAGTACCAACATTGTTTTCAAATAATGAGCTTTCTGAGGGAAGACGAACTTGTTTTCCTGATGAATTCTAATTTGCGTCTAGGAGAGCACATGCCGCACATTCTGAGGCTCGGCACTGGGAAAGTGCAAGGTGACTGATTCCATTCACTAACAAGTTTGTTGCGTGCCTCTCTGAGAAGTCTTGTGAATCTAGGACTGAGTATCTGGGGCAGAGAGTGTGTGGTGACGAATACTTATGACACAGACCTAGTTCTGCATATAGGCAGGCACCTTTCGAAACTCCTCAAAGATGTTAATTCACTGACAGCCCTCTTACCTATGACCTAGGGCTGTCAGTGAACGAAGCTCTGGCCCATTAAGAAACTGAGGCCCGGAGAGGTTAAGTAACTTGCCCAAGGTCACAAGGTTACTAAGCAGGACTGCAGGCCTTCTGGCTTTAGGATATGTGCTCTTAACCACTACATAATTTGCCTTTGGGAATGAGCGTGTCTCTGTGTTTGTGTATCTGTGTATGCACATACTTGTGCCTACAAAGGTTTTGGTATGAAATATGTCCAGCTGTTTACTGAAATATTTGTGTTTGGCGGCGGGGGGTACATATCTGAGAGAGAGTCTGTGTGTATATATATGCGTGCACATTTCAGCCCATGACATATGGGACGGTCTGTGAGCATGTGGGCATGCAGTCTCTTTCCCGCCAACCCATCAAGGCTGCAAGTTACGGGGCTCAGTCCCAAGTCCTCTCTCTGCTGAGGCCTGGCTGCAGCATGACAAAGGGACTCCCCGGCCATGGGCAGGACCCAGAGCCTTCCGGCAGTGCCTGCTCCCCAGATCACAGAGGTCTGCGTTTGCTGACCCAGCTCACATCCAATGGAAAGACCCCTCAGCCACCCTCTGGGCCCCAGCCAGCAACTGCCCACCGCCCCCAGAGAGGCCCAGCTCTCTCTCCTCACTAGGTGCTGGGGTTTAGAATGGGTCAACTAAATGCACTGAAGTTATTAGGCAATCATGAATTTGCTTCCTACCCTACACACATAGTAACTTACAACCGTGCTGGGGCTTTTGAAACCTGCGGGGTGAGCTTACACCACCAGTACCCGAAGCTGATATGGTCTAATCTGTTATGACTCCAGCCAAAAGCAAAGAACCTTGACATTCTGGCTAGTCCAGAAAGCCCTTCAAGGTATAAATGTATGGGTTTCTTCACAAGTGAGCCCCACCTTGGATGGACACAAGAGGGGAAAATTAGCTTTGGTCCATCCAACTCGAAACTGACATTTAAGACACCCTCATCAGGTGCCGCAAACCTGGAAAAAGCCCCACCATTCTCCAGCATCAAAGTAAAACTCACCAACCGAGAGACCACCCTCGGCCTCGCTGAGTGGGGCCAAGTCCGAGAGACTTGCTCAGGTGGAACAGGGTTGAGCTGAAACCCTAGGCAGACTTTTCTCCCACATGTTCCTCCAGGTCCCGGCGGCCAGTGTGCCAGCCTCCCACAGCATGAGGACAGGCCAGTGGCCCAGACTTTTGAAGGCTCCCAAAGTCAAAAAGGAGGGGCTAGGCAGGGAGGGGTTAGGGAGGAGGGAGCTGGTGAAGGCGGCCAGTAAGCTAGGTGTAACCGGGCAAGGCCAGAACAGCGCTTCCCAGGCTGGCATCCGAGATGGCTGTTTACTTGTGGTATTCAGGAGACACTGAACTAGGAACTGGCTTATTTATTTTCCACATTTTCCTCCAAACCCTTTTCAGAGTCCTTTAGAACCCCAGTGATAAATTTCCCAGGGCCTAGAGAAACTCAGTCCTTCAGCACACAGCCATCTTTGTGGAGCAGGGGCTGAGGAGGGGAAGGGAGACACAAGAAGGGGAGGAACAGAGGGTGGATATGAAGCTACGGGTGGTCCGGGGGCTCCTGTAGCCTCCCCGCACCTCCCCCCCCTGCCCCCCCATGGATAAGGGCAGGGGAGCAAGCAGCCAGATTTGGGGCAATGGAGCTGAAGACCGAGTATGTCCACCTCCAAGCACAGAACAGGCTGCCCGCCGGCCAGGGACCACCCCGCACCCAGCTGTGGAAGCCACGTGCTCAGGGCAGGACAAGCAGCATTCTATCATCTATTTAGTCACCGGGGAAGGAAAGGTGACATTTACTTCTTATTAAGGTTTCAGGAATGAAAAGGAGGGCTGTTTTCTTTTCCTCCTACGTGACTTCACGAGGCACAGGGACTTCTGGGTTTCCGCGCGGCTATGATCCCCATGGCTGCCCTGCTTTATGACTTCCCAGAAGAGGTGCTCACTTGCAGCCGCTCCCTGGGCTTCACCCAGCACCTGACACTGTTCCTAAGTACCTCCGCGTCTCAGGCACTGGGATGGAGCCAGGGCACACAGCCCCTGTCCCTCGGGTAGGCCAGTCCCCCCACCCCCCGCACCCAGTCTCCCAACCTCTATCCTGGACAGCATGTCCATGGAGGCAGAAGAGGGTTCTGATCTCTGCGGCTCGGCACTGTCAAGGCTCTTGGAACTCACCCAAGGGAGCTTCCTGGGGAAGGTGGGCTTCCTGGGGAAGGTGGGCAGGGGCCAGCTGGGTAGTGCTCATCCTCTGCTCCTTCTTTAAGGTTGCCAGTTTTTCCCGCACTATAGACACACTGGCCGGAGTTGAGGGTGGGCAGAGTGGTGAGAGGCAGCTCTCTCAGCCCTTGCGGGGTACAGAGTACAAACCAGACTGAGACCAAGGCAGCCCCTACGTGCCTGCAGGGGTGCCTGAAGGCAGCATAGCTTGCTGGCCCTTAGCTGCATGACCTTAGGCATTCACTGCACCTCTCTGAGCCTCACTTGCTCATCTGTAAAGTGGGGATGATAACCGCTGTGCCTCTGTGGGGTGTGTATGGGAAAGCATAAGCTAGGGACCACATGAGCCATGCATTACACCCCCATCCCAGCTCTGTGCCACCCATCTCTCTTGGAGACCACAAACTGCCCCGGGGCACATGGCAAGTGTGGGAACACGGCCACTACCCAATCCTTTATATTCACCAGGCAGGCAGTGGCAGGTGAGGGCCGATTTCCCTGTGTAACAGATTTCCACTTGGGTGAGGGTTAGGGAAAAAAAAAAAAGAAGTACCATCTGAGGATGTTTACCTGGCATTTTCTCCCGAACCCAAACTTACGACTTGTAGGGTCACAAGTGGCATCTCCCTCAATTCACTTCCAAATCTCTTATCACTCCCCAACTCCAGATCTACATGGAAGGTTCTAGCAACCTGGAGCCACCCAGAGTTTAATTTCCCATGGCCCACGGTATAACCCAGTGCGGACAGAGAGTGCGGATAAAGGACTACAGTCCGAGGCCCCAGGACCACCTTAGTAAGTAGCCAGTGTTGCTTCTTTGTTGCCATGGAGGCACCAAGTAGCGACCTTGGAGACAGCCCGGCGGTGGAGACAGCATCAGCATGAGTTCCAGAGTTAGACCGTCCAGGTTCAAATCCCAGCTTTGTTACTCATCAGCAGTGTGACTTTGAAAAAGTTACTTAACTTTCTGAGCCTCAGTTTCCTAATCTGCAAAATAACCATAAAATGCTAACTTCATAGGGATGGAGAGGCTAAATGAGATCATGTAGGTAGAGCTCTTGATCACAGAAGACACAAGGTGGGAAGGTGATACAGGGAAGAACTGGTTGTGCCAGGCCACCTGAAATCGGAGGTGACCAAGTCCCGGTCATTCTGTCTCTCATCTGGGGTCAACCATGTAGTGCTGGTGCTGCCCACGAACTCTGCTAATTTCAGCATTTAGACCATTTAGAAGCTTGAAATGCAGACTGACCCTATTCACAAAGGGCCAGGGGAATGACACACTTCCTTGTGATTCCATGGCCAGGCTGTCCCATATCCTCGCATGCTCTTAATCCCATGCCAGTAGGGAATCACTCCCAAGACTGCTTGCAATTCCAGTTCCAGGAAGATTTCAGCTCCTCTGGGAAACACATGCCAGCTGGCACAGCTGGCACAGAGAACCCCCCCAAGTGTTCAGTACAGGGACTGTGACTACCCCCTCTACCTGCTGCCACCACAGAGCCAAGCCCCTGCTGAGGACACAGCCCCCACACCCTTCATGAGACCCATTTCCAGCCAGGCCCCCAGGAACCAGGAAGAAGCACGTAACACCATCTCCTGCTTAGCCAGAGACAGAAATGGAGACTTTCCTGCTGCCCCTGTTAGGCGACCATAAGCCAATGATGAGATTCAAGACCGCAGCGCCAGCCCATAGGGCACAGTGAAACTTACTGCTTGGGCCGCTTCTCCAGACAAATCAGGGCCTCCTTCTCTGCAGGAAGACCAATTCCAACCCAGGTGAGGCCACCAGGCTTGGCTCATAGTGAGTCCTTAGCAAACGTTAAGTATTGGTGTCACTAACCGTCAAACTGCTACATATTGAGTACCAGCTGTGTGCCAAGCACTGGGCTGGGTCCAGGACAATCCTTGAACTATTCCAGGGCCCCAGCACACCAGGGCATCCGAAAGCAAGCACAGCTTCAGGTGCAGTGAAAATGAAAAGGGCTCCGGCACTGCCCTGGTTCCTTCATGACCTTGGGAGTCTTAAACATCCCCCAATATCACCCCCCACCCCGGGTTACACACACACATCCAGGTTGGAATCTCCTCCACGGCTCCTCCTGGAAGTCCCTCTGAGGAAGCACATCCGCTGGGGGGGCGAGTGGGGAAGGGTCTGTTGTTTTTTTCCTCTCAAGCTCTGTCACTACCACCACCCAGCTGTCCCGCGCAGCGCAGGGGTAGCATCGGCCTGCTGCTTTTTTCCACTCTGCTCAGAGCCCAGCACGCCGGGTCTGAGTTTTATGAATCACTCCCTCCTCTCTCCCGGCCTCGCCTCCGGAAGGGCTGCGCACACCCAGACACATCACCAAGACACCGACTTTCCACACCAGACTCGCTCCTGCCGAACCCCGAGATCCGACCGCAGTGTCTGCTTCCGCCTCCCCACTTCTAGCCTCGGGGTGCCGGCCACGACTTTCAAAGACAAGACGGCTCTTCCCCGGCCCATCACGCTTTGGGGGCTCCATACTGGAAGGGGGGGGTGCTGCTGCAGACAAAGACCGTGAATGTACCCGAGGGCAGGAGGGTGTGCTTGGTCTAAACATCCAAACCCTGGCGCCCCCGGAATTGCACATTTCGGCCTGCGGCGAGTGCGGGGTCCATGCGGCGTGGGCTCTGGGCGATGTGTCTGTGGCTGGCAGGACGAGCTGAGACTACCTGGCAGCTGTGAATCTGGGTGCGGGGTGGGTCTGGGGGGGGCGGGTGCCCGCGTGGAGTTTTCCCTGGGCCGGGAACTCCCTCTCCCACGCTCCGTTTCGCCCCCTCTTCCTCCAAAGTTTGGCGGGCCGCCCGGACGGGGAAGGTCGGGGGGCGCACGGCTGGGCGGCCTTCCGCGGGCCTCCGAGGCGGTTCCGGGACGCGGGCGCCCCACTTACCCCGGCCGCCGAGCCTCCTCCGGCGGGGGCGGGTCCGACCGTCCGCGGCTGGGGTCCGGCGCCTGCAGCATCCGCTCGCAACTTTGCCGTCCTCTGCGTAGAAGCCGGCAGAAGCGGCTCCGCGGCTCCGCTCGCTCGCGGCCCGGGCTCTGCGCCCGCCCCGGAGGCGGCGGCGGCGGCGGGGAGGGAGGGAGGCGCGGCCCCGCCGGTTCGCACACCGAGCGGGAAGCGGCGCCAGGCGGGCGCCGTCCTGCGCAGCGAGCGGGCGAGCGGTCCTGCCGGGCGCCCTCCCCGCTCGGGCCCGAGCCGGCGAGCGGCCCGCGGCGGCGGCGGATTCCTGAACCGCGTCCAAGGCGCCCGGGGAGCCCTCCTCCTCCTCTCCTTCCTCACCCCACCCAGCTCCCAGCCCTGCGCGCCCGGCAACTTGGGAACCGTTGGCGAAGTTGGCGCAGCTTGGGCAGCGCGCCGGCCCGGCCTCTGGGTGGAAGGAGGGGGGGAGAGGGAGGAGCTGAGGGGGGAGGGAGGGGGCCCGCCCCCGCCCCCGGGGAGCCGCGCTCTCCAGGACCCCTCTGTGGGCCTTTGTTCCGGGCGCCGCACCTCGGCCCGCCCTCCCCGGGGACTCGCTGGGGGCCGCTCGAATCCCCTACCTCCTCGCAGAGAGTCTGGGAGGAGCTGCCGGCCCCGGGGTGGGGGGAGAGGCGGCGTGGAGATCTTCGCGGCTTCACCCCGCTAGAGCCTCCCTTCCTATCCCTCCCCGGAGACATCCCTCTGGCTGCACCAGTTCTAGGCCCGGGGTTGGAGTGCTGGAGCCGAGTGACGGCCCCCAGGGCTTCCGAAGCCCAAAGCACACCCTCTCTGGGCGGTCACAGGTCACCCACCGGCCCGACCGCCTGCTCGCGCCTCCAGTTCAGAGCTCCCCTAGTGTGAGACCCGGGAAGCAAGAAGGAAGTAGGGTCCACGCGGGCCAGCCAGAGCGGCTTCGCCTTATCTTCCCACCCTCCTGGGCAGCCGGCGCCTCGGGGGGGACGGTGGGGTGGGTGCTGCTGGACCACTAGTGGGGACCGGGGTGCTTCCCACGCGCCAGGGCAGCGCCCAGCTGGGCAGCGCCGGCTCTGAGTACAAGGCCGACTGAATCTGGAGCTGGGTAAAGTGCTCGGAATTGCAACACAAGCCGAGACACTCCCTCCCCCGGGCCCCCTCCCCGTTAGGTGCCTGCACCCTGTGGTGCCCCGGCCTCCCTGGCTTTGATCTGGGCTTGCTGGGTTCTTCTGAGTCTTCTCAACACTTAGCGCCCGTGAGCTAAGTCAGGCCTCTTTAAGACAGTGGTCCTGGGGTTAAATGGGATAGTACAGGGTTTAGACACAATAGGTCATTTCCTGGAAAGAAGAAATCAGAATTTTTTTTTAGAAAAAGCAAAAACCTTAACATCTACACGTTGCCTCCCTGGTCATCTTCACCATTTGTAGAAAAGAAACCCAAATAGAATAGAGCATGACCCTGGCCTAACCTGGGGTGAATCCTTACAGGTGGCGGAAGTCAGAGGTCCCTGTTTATTATCTAAATCCAGACCAGCCCAAGCTTCCCCCAGCACTGTGGGCTGGAGGGGACCTGGGTGGAGTGCTCCAGACTGTGAAGTGAGACCTTGGTGTCTCTTTTCGCAGAAAAGCCCAGGTGGGTGTTTCAGTTCTTTTATTAATAGTTCTGTGACCTGTTCCAGGGGACTGAAACTCTGACCCTAAATCACCTCCTAGGGAAGCATCCTGAGTCCCTCTCCACACCTCCTGCAGCCTCGGCTGCTCTGGCCTCAGCATCCACAGGGCGAGGACCGGAGCTCTGGAATCAGTCTGCATGCCCCCCAACCAGTTTCCAGAGGGGAGGGGTTCTCCAGACTCCATCACCTCTTCTCTGAAAGGAGGGCCTCCTTTGAGCCTCACAGATCTGTCTCAAGAAGCTACATTTCACCTGCTGGCCTTGTCAGGGAGGCGTCTGGGATTTTAGTGCCAGAACTTTGTAAGCATGTCATGGGATATGAAGGCTGAAACCTAGGACTGTGTCGTCCCCAGATTAGAGAGCGGATTGTGCTACTGAGGTAGGGGGTGGGAGGAGGAGCACAGGAGGCCACTGAGAAATTCCTGTGTTCACCCACGATGTATTGAGCACCTACTAGATATTGGGACCCAGGGAGGTAGATAAGCCATAGTCCCACCTTCTGTCCAGAGGAGACAGATCTATGTCTAAATAAATACTAATGATACAATGTGCTATGTGAGGGGCGACTGGGGCTGGGGTAAGGGAGTGGGTATGTCTAGAACAAGATCGCAGGCTTGCACAGTCCTGGGGGCCTCAGGGGGCAGATGGAATGTGATGTGACTGTCCGCCCTGGGAATCGTTTAGTGTTACAGCCTTATTCTCACAGCTGAAGACCCCAGGCCTGGGCTTCCCAGATGAGCCAGAATTCTGCAAGCAGAAGAGAAGGCAGAGATGGGACAGAGCTTTCTAGATAAAGGGACCAGCAATGGGAAGAAACGGATTTCTCTGAGCTGGCGTGACAGCTAATAATTGGGCCTTCATTTAAGGCTATCTTGGTTGCCAATGAGAGAGAAAGGGTAAAAGTCTGACAGGACATTGGGAATTTTCATCCTATAATGGTTTCCAGGCTCAACTTCTTCTCACAATGCTCTGCCAAGAGATTTGGTCTTGTTTTTATTTGTTTGCTTTGTATTATGTTTTTTACCCTGTTTGAAAAATTAAAAACTTGTACCCTGTTGAAAAAAGAACTTTCCAGGCCAGAGGCAGAATTGCAGAGTGGTTAAGAATGTGGAGCCTGGGGGTGGCTCAGTCAGTTATGTGTCCGACTTTAGCTCAGGTCATGATCTCCCAAGTTCGTGGGTTTGAGCCCAGCGTCAGGCTCTGGGCTGGCAGCTCAGAGCCCAGAGCCTGCTTGGGATTCTGTGCATCTGCCTCTCTCTGCCCCTCCCCTGCTTGTGCTCTCCCTTTCTCTCAGAAATAAGTAGATAAACATGAGGGGCACCTGGGTGGCTCGGTCAGTAGAGTGTCGACTTCGGCTGGGGTCATGATCTCACAGTCTGTGGGTTTGAGACCCATGTCGGGCTCTGTGCTGACAGCTCAGAGCCTGGAGCCTGCTTCGGATTCTGT
This sequence comes from Proteles cristata cristata, assembly GCA_017311185.1. Taxonomy (NCBI): domain Eukaryota; kingdom Metazoa; phylum Chordata; class Mammalia; order Carnivora; family Hyaenidae; genus Proteles; species Proteles cristata. The sequence goes on along the minus strand of JAESUZ010000214.1, from coordinate 658,788 downwards.
GTCTCCCTCTCTCTCTGCCCCTCTCACACTCACAGTCTGTCTCTCTGTCTCTCTCAAAAATAAATATTGAAAAAAAAAAAAAAACAAAGAGATAAACATTTAAAAAATTACTAGTAACGGGAAACACCAACATCATGTGCCTCCTAATGCGGTACACTGGGAAGCTTACAATGCTGAGTATGAAGTGTTTCTGCCAAAAACATGCATCACCTGAATCTGATCACAAGGAAACATCAGACAAACCCCAACTGAGGGACATTTATAAAACAGCTGGCCTGGGGGGCGCCTGACTGACTCGGTTGGCTGAGCGTTCGACTCTTGATTTAGGTTCAGGTCATGATTCCAGGGTCGTGGGATCAAGCTCTGAATTGGGACTGAGCAGGGAGTCTGCTTGGAATTCTCCCCCCGCCTTCCTCTCTCTCCCTCTCTCTGCCCCTCTCTCTGCTCACTTTATCTCTCCCTCAAAAACAAAGCAAAACAAAAAAAGCAGCTGGCCTGTAATATTTAAAATGTCAGGGACACAAAAGCTAAAGAAAATGACTAAGAAGCCATTCCGGATTAGAAGAGATAAAAGAGACGTGAGCACATGAGCACCGTGGTAGGCAGCCTTCTCAGATGGTCCCAATGACCCCCATCCTGACCTTCACCCACTTGTACATTCCCCCTCTTTGAGTGTGCCCAGACCTGCCAACCAGCTACAATGACTACACTACAACAAAGGTAATGGAATGTCATTTCTGGATTACAAAAGACCCGTAATTTAGGTTATAAAAGACTGTGATAGCTGTCTTGCTACATTCTCTCTGGTTCCTCTCTGCCATTCGGAATTGCCAGCTGCTCGATGGAAAGCCCTCTGTGGCCAGGTGGTGAGGCCCTCAGGCCGACATTCCACTATGACCCAAATCCTGCCTACAGTTGCGGACTGAGCTAGGAGCAGATCCTGTCCCTGTTGAACCCTGAGATCATGGTAACCCTGGCCAACACCTTGATTGCAGCCTTGAGGGACCCTGAGTGAAAGAGCTAAGCCACATCCAGATTCTTGACCCATAGAAACTGCGGGACGATAAAAATGGTCGTTTTTAAGCCACTAAGCTTTGGAGTGATGTGTTATGCAGCTACACACAACTGATAACAGCCACCAAGTACAATGCATTCTCCTGAACTAGATCCTGGAACTGAAAAAAAAAAAAAAAAAAAAAGACTAAGAAAAACAATGTTTAGATAATTTAGAAAATATGAATGGGGCAAAATGATTGCTAATATTGTATCAGTGTTAAATTTCCTGCATTTGATAACTTTACTGTTATGTAAGAGGATGTTTGATTCATTAGAGATACACACTGTAATATTTAGGGTCATGATTTCTGCCACTTCCTGTCAAATGGTTCAGAAAGACTAATAAAAATAAACATTAAGGGCACTTGTCTGGTTCGGTCGGTGGAACATGTGACTTTTGATCTCGGCGTTGTGAGTTTGAGTCCCACGTTGGGTATAGAGATTACTTAAAAATAAAATCTTATAAAACATAAACATTACACGTATTATATAAAACATATGTATGGTAGAGAAAGAACTTCGTGTATCTATTAATTTTTTTTAAATTTAACATTTATTCATTTTTGAGAGAGCATGCGTGGGGGAGGGGCAGAGAGAGAGGGAGACACAGAATCCGAAGCAGGCTCCAGGCTCCGAGCCATCAGCACAGAGCCTGATGCAGGGCTCGAACTCACAAACCGTGAGATCATGACCTGAGCTGCAGTTGGACACTTAACTGACTGAGCCACCCAGGCGCCCCTATTTATCTATTAATCTATCTCAAAACATAATGACTTAAAACAACAAACATGTATTATTTCCAACAAATTTGTGGATTGACTGGCTACATCTGGAAGGTTCCTCTGCTCCATTTGGCATCAACTAAGGCTACTCACCCTGCTTCCCCCAGCTGGCAGTTGGGCTGGGCTGGGCTGACCTGGATAGTCCAAAGAGGCTTCACTGCTTCAGTGCTCCTCAACACAGCCTCCCTCTCCCCATGCAGCCAGCTCCGGTGTCCTCACAGTGTGGCAGTTTCAGAGTCGGGAGAACTGACATCGCAGTTAGCTTTTGAGAGAGGAAGTACAAGCTGCCTGTCCTCTTAAGGCACCCCCGTCACGTGCTGGGCCAGGGAATCGCTGAGCCATTCTTGGGATCTGGGGTAAGTCCTCCTCTCTGGGTCCAGAGGAGCAAGTTGGCAGTGAGTTAAGGAAGAATTCTGGGGGTAAAGGAGGCGGGAAAGAGGAAGACTATAAAGAGGCTCCCCAGCTGGAGTTAAAGGGGCCAGAGAATCAAGAATCTCGAGTAAACTCTCCCCTCTCCCCACCACCCCAGCCCATCTCAGCTTCCTCTACTCCCTGATCCTTTTAACCAAAGAGCTCACTTAAAGATGGTAAGGGGCAGGGGAGGCTGGGTGGCTCAGTCAGTTAAGCGTCCAACTCTTGACTTCGTATCAGGTCATGATCTCAAGTTTCATGGGGTCGAGCCCCACATTGGGCTCTGCTAACAGCTTGGAGCCTGCTTGGGATTCTCTCTCTCTGCCCCTCCCCTGTAAGTAAACTTTAAAACAAAAACAAAAACAAAAAAACAACCTTAAAAAAAAAAGAAGATGGTAAGGGGCAGAGATGGGGAAAGAAAAATGTCATTTATTGAACACAAAGTGCCAGGAGCTCTCCCCACATTATTTCACTTATCCTCACAGCAACCCCACAAAGCAACTATTATGATGCCCTTTGGAAAGAAGAGGTAGCAAAGGTCTAGGGTGGTGCGGAGACTTGAGCCAACCCACACTGGAAAAGTATTGAATCAAAGAATGTCTTTGTTTCTCTATTCAACAAACAGGTTTGGGCTTGGGAACAAAAGGATAAATGATGTCATAGTCAGCTACTGTTGCAATAATGCTGCAAAACAAACATCCTCCAAATCTCAGCAGCTTACAGCAAGTATCGATTTCCTTCATTCATAACCAAGTCAGCCCTTGAACAGGGACTTCTGCTTCAGGCCACGGGCTGGCTGGGCTTGGGGTCAGCCTTTGTGTTGCCTTCGGGTCTACTGTTCACATCCCCACATCCCCACATTCCACTCGGTCCAGAGGCTACCTGCGGCACATTCTTCTCAGGGTAGCAAGAGACGAGGCAAACCACCCAAGCACATTTAAAGGCTCTGCTGACACCACTGGGTGAAGCAAATCCCTTGTCAGACCTAAAGGCATTAAGGCAGAGGAGTCTATTATACCCACTACGAAGCCATGGTGATGGTCTAGGTAGTGAGTTCTGGGACAAAGGGAATAAGCACTGAGAGCAAACTCCAGTCTGCCAAGGGCACAGGTCTTGTCTCCAGGGAGCTCGCAGAAGCCTGTGAGTACTCAGAGAGACACTTCACAATGCGGTGAGGTAGGTGCAAGGAGGTGGCATGGGTGGGTGGCATGGGAGAGCGTGTGTGTGTGTGTGTGTGATGATCATGGGAGTGTGTGAATGTGTGTGTGTCATGATCATGGGAGTGTGTGTGTGTGTGTGATGATCATGGGAGTGTGTGAGTGTGTACGTACATGCTATGAAAGCAATGCGGGGGGGGGGTCCCTGCCACCAGCAAGGCATTTCGGAAGGTATTCTAGAGAGAGGACACCTGAGGTCAATGCTACAGGAGAAAATAAATAGGAGCTCTTGAACTTGAGAGAAGTGGGTAGGGAAGTGAGGGAGAGCATTATGGGGAGTCGTGACTTTGTGAACAAAGGCCAAGGGGCCAGAAACAGGGTGCTGTGCCCAGGGACACTGAGAAGTGGTTTGCTGTCTCCAGTGGGGAAAAGGGTGGGTGTCAGGAGTGGACAGGAAGCCATAGGCAGAAGCCCAGCCACCAAAGACCTTTGTCATGTGCTAGACGCCTTCCTGTCACCGCCAAGAGCGCTGTCCACCCTGCTCCCTGTCCAGGGTGACTGGCCTGGATGGACTCCAGCTGAACAAAGCCTCTCTTTGTCTGGAAAGATGGCAGGATGTAGAATGTCTCTTCCCAAATTCCTCCCATTATGGACTGAAATCTGTTCTCCCCAAATTCATATGCTGAAGTCCTATATCCCAAAGTGGCTACAGCTGGAGACAAAGCCTTCATAGTGTAATTAAGGTTAAGTGCAGTCATAAGGGTAGGGATCTAACATGACAGGGTGGTGTCAATAGTAGAAGAAGAAAAGACACCAAACCCCTTCTCTCCCTCTCTCTCTCTCCACACAGAGGAAAAGCCATGTGAGGATGCAGTGAGGAGGCAGCTGTCTATAAGGAAGAAAATAACACTGACAGCACCTTGATCTTGGGCTCTCCAGCCTCCAAAACTGTGATGAAATAAATTTCTTGTTTTTTTTAAAAGTTTAAAAAAATTTTTTCATTTTATGGAGGAAGAGAGAGTGTGAGTGTGGGGGAGAGGGGCAGAGGGAGAGAGAGAGGTGGAGACAGAGAGAGAGAAAAAAAAATCCCAAGCGAGCTCCACACTTAGCACAGAGTCTGACACAGGGCTTGATCCCGCAACCCTGGGATTACAACCTGAGATAAAAAATCAAGAATCAGATGCTCAACCAACTGAGCTGCCCAGGTGCTGCAAGGAAATAAATTTAAGTCACCCAGCCTGTTGTGTTTTATTAGCCCTAACAGACTAACACACTAATACCCCCACCTTAAAAAAACAAACAAACAAACAAACAAACAAAAAACTAGGTTAAAAAATCAGAAGATCCACAGACCTCCACAAAAAAAAAAAAAAAAAAGCAAAAACAAAGCCTAGGTGACAAGTTAAACCAAAAAGCCAAAAGTACAGGTGCATTGGAAATGAGCCCCAGGCAGTTACTAGCCGTGTGTGTGGTATCAGTATCTGTGTGGGAGGAAGCAGATGGCAGAAACTGGGCTTCTGAAGGTCCCGAGAACGAGTTAACCCTCAGATCACCAACTGGCCCTCAAAAGTATGGCGAGCCTGTTCACAGTAGCTGAAACCAGACAATTCTGCAGAAGCCGATTTGCATGGGAGTGCCAGGGGACCACAGCGCAATGAGGTCAGATGGTGCTGGAGACATCTGTGTCTTATAGACCCTCGGAATGAATAGACTAAAGTTCTTTCATGACAAAGCCCCTCACTGGGACTTTGAGTGCAGAATCCAATCTGATCCAGTCAGGCCCACTAAAAGACAAAGGAAGGGATGCTCTAGGGGAAAGTGGGATTGGAGGATGGAGGGTTGAGGAATCTCAGAAAATATACAGGTGTGTGTGTGTGTGTGTGTGTGAGAGAGAGAGAGAGAGAGAGAGAGAGAGAGAGATCATTGAGGCAGATTTTATTTTCTGAAGATGGTTGCAAAAATTATTTCTCATCCCACATGCTCTTCTTACAATGGGACCTTGACATTTTCCCCTTTATTTTTGTTGTGGTAGTGGGTTTTCTTTTCTTTTAATTTTATTTATTTTGAGAGACAGCACAGAAGGGGCAGAGAGAGAGAGAGGGAGAGAGAGAACCCCAAGCAGGCTCTGCACTGTCAGCACAGAGCTCAACATGTGGCTTAAACCCATGAACCATGAGTTCATTACCTGAGTTGATATCAGGAGTTGGACACCCAACCGACTGAACCACCCAGGCACCCCAATATTTGTCTCTTTAAATGGTGGGATCTCTACACCTAGTTGGAACTCTGTGACCAGCTTGACCAACAGAGTAAGATGGAAATGAAGGCCATGTGATTTCTAAAGCTGTTCAAATGTCATACAGGTCTACCTTTTTTCTTAAAATGTTTACTCTTGGAAATTAACCACCATGCTGTGAGGATGCCCAACATGGCACATGTAAGGACCTACCAGACAGCCAGCATCCACCACCAGACAAATGAATGAGGAGCCTTCAGGGGACCCCAGCCCCTAACTATCAGGTCACATCACTCAGTCTTCCAGCTGAGGCCCCAGGCATCAAGATGCAGACACATCATTCTCATTGTATTCTTTCTGAATGATCCACACAATCTGGAACACATGAAATGGTTATTATCTGATACATTAAACTTGAGAAGGCTTGTGATGCAGCAGTAGCAATTTATGTTGTAGGGGGACCTGGGTGGCTCAGTCCATTAAGTGTCGAACTCTTGATTTTGGCTCAGGTCATGATCTCTCAGTTGTGAGATAGAGCCCAGCGTTGGGCTTGGGATTCTCTCTCTCTCCCTCTCTCTCTCTCTCTGCCCCTTCCCCATTCCATCTCTCTGTCTCTCTCTCTCTCTCAAAAAAAAAAAAGGACAATCATGTGGTAGACAACAGAATACGGAGTCCAAAAGACATGAAGGTAGAAAACTATCCTTACACGCCCCATGTCTCCTAAAAGTCTGGAAAAATCAATCTAATTTAAAAAGGAACATCAGGAAAGCACCAATGTTGAATCCTGTGTAGAATTATAAGAAAAAGGAGATTAAGTAGCAAAATAACATTCCTACAAATAATAAAAGCATGCCAGAAAAACATGTCCATGAAAGAGATGGAAACGGTAACTTAATATTTCTAAACGAAATTAGAGATATTTTGAAAAAGTGATAGAAGTTATGAAATGACATAAATCGAAATTAGAGAAACTCAGAAGTGAAGTGATTGGGAAAAAAAGAAGAAAATGGGGAAAATGATAAAAATTGGAAAATAATTAAATATAAAATAAGAAACCATTTCAGAAATGAAGATGAAAAGAGAAAAAACAGAAGAGAGAGAATCACAATAGATGATATTCGAAGAGGAAAATGAGAGAGAAAGGAAGGCATTTAAACACACAGAAACAAAACCAAAGGATAAGAGACATTCAGGGTGATAGGTCCAGGACAGAGAAAAGGAAGATTCACCGTAAACATAATAGAAATCCACCGGGGTGCCTGGGTGGCTCAATCGGCTCAGGTTATGATCTCTCAGTTCATGGGTTCGAGCCCCACATCGGGCTCTGTGCTGACAGCTCAGAGTCTGGAGCCTGCTTCAGATTCCGTGTCTCCCTCTCTCTCTGTGTCCTTCCCCCACTTGTGCTCTCTCTCTCTCTTTCTCTCTCTGTCTCTCTCTAAAAAGTAAGTAAATAAACTTTTAAAAAAGTTTTCCTGACAGTGAGCATGACCTGAAATGTCCTATTTAGGAGGCGTGTGGTGTACCTGAGCGAGGCAACTTGGAGACCCAAGTCTGGGAGGGCTGCTGGACTTTAATGAAAGAAAACGGGGTGCTTGGCTGTCTCAGTTGGTGGAGCACGCGACTCTTGATCTCGGGGTTGTGGGTTCAAGCCCCACACTGAGTGTAGAGATGGCTTAAAAATAAAATCTTAAAAAAAATAAAACAAATAGGGGGAATCCTAGTCAACACACCACATCACTGATGAAGGAAGGAAAAACAAATTGCCATCTGACTTTCAACAGCAATGCTTTATGCCTGAAGACAATATAATGTTTAATATAAGACAGTAGAGAGTATTTCAGGACATGTGAGCCACAGATTTTATGGAGTGAAACAGACCATCACGAATGAGTCAAGCTGTTATGAACATAGAAGAGCCAGAGCAATACTGTCCCCTTGTACCCTTTCTGTATAATCCACTACAGAACAGATGCGGAAAATAAAAAAGCTCCGTGAATCATTGGCATTAAGTCTTGGGAAATATCCCAGGTGTGGGACACCAGACTAATCCTTGGACAAATCCTCCATGATGACCTGGCTGTGATCTGAAACCTTGAGCCCAGTACCCCCCTCCCCAAAACATTCTTTCCTTTTGTTTAACCACATCTCTAAGCACACCCTCCCCTCGGGGCATAATGTCCTTGATCTGCCCTGGAGATATGACTGTTAAGCCGGCTCTTTTTTTTTTTTTTTTTTAATATATTTTTTTATTTATTTCTAGGATAGAGAGAGACAGCCTGAACAGGGGAGGGTCAGAGAGAGAGGGAGATACAGACTCCGAAACAGGCTCCAGGCTCTGAGCTGGCAGTCAGCACAGAGCCCGACGCGGGGCTTGAAACCATGAACGACGAGATCATGACCTAAGCGAAAGTCGAAAGTCGGACGCTTAACCGACTAAGCCACTCAGGCGCCCCAAGCCAGCTCTTAAACATTCTTCTTTTGGGTGGTCTTAAGGGACCACCCTTAAGCCCACCCTGTGGGCTGACAGATCTATTCCTCTGGCAGCTGCCCCCTTAATAAATCATTTCTTGTCAAGCCGGGGCTTGTTGGCCTTTTATTTTGATCATACAGCTCCTTTGGCCTTTGGAGGTCATTTTGCATATGCTTCCTTTTCCCAGGATCCCAGCGAGCAATCGAAGAAGAAATCCTGGAAGGGTGGCTGGGTGACTCAGTCAGTGGAGTGGCCAACTGTCAGCGCAGAGCCCGATGCGGGGCTCGGACTCGTGCAACGGAGAGATCATAACCTGAGCCGAAATCAAGAGTCAGCCTGTTGCAGGATCCTTTGCCTCAATACCTGGGGTTCATTGTCTTGCCGCTTCTTAAAATGAAGGGGTGGACACAATAAATTGAGCAGCAGGCAAAGTTTATGAGAGTATAAGACCAGAACGTAAGAAGAGTATGAAAGCTCTTTGCAGAGAGGGGGGCACTCAAAAGTGAATGCCCGTGACTCAAGCAAGGGACTTTGTGTTACAGGGTTTGGATGGCCCCTTCCCTTCTCCCTTGCTCTTTCTTCTCAGGTCTACCCTGACTGGCTTGGTAACTCTAGGTGCTGGGTTGTCCATTCCTCACTGGCTTGATTCCATTGTGTGGGGAGTGGCCAATGGCCATACTGTTTTTTTGGGGGGGTCATAGGTTTCAAGGTCTACTTATTTTTAAGTCCGGTCTTTTGTCAGATTCCTGAGGGAAACCTGAGGGAGAGTAGGTGGGGCCTGTTACATTCTCAGGAGGAATCTTACACCTGCCCAGGGGAGTTTGCTGTAGTCAGATGCTCCCAACATTGCTCCAAAGTATGCATTTTTTCTCCACCCAGAGACCTTGGGTCCTTTCCTCTCTCTGTGTATTTTATCCTATTTTTCCCTGTCTTAAGACACTTAACCCACTGAGTCACCCAGGCGCCTGGAGCAGGCAACTCTTGATTTGGCTCAAGTCATGATCCCTGGGTGATGGGATTGAGCTCCATATCAGGCTCGACACTGGGCGTGGAGCCTGTTTGAGATTCTGTCTCTTCCTCTCCCTATGACCCTCCCCTGCTTTTGCTCTCTCTTTCTAAAATAAAATTTTTAAAAATTTAAAAAAATAAACTAGGGGCACCTAGGTGGCTCAGTCAGTTAAGCGTCCGACTTCAGCTCAGGTCATGATCTCTCAGTTTGTGGGTTCGAGCCCCGCGTCGGGCTCTGTGCTGACTGCCAGCTCAGAGCCTAGAGCCTGTTTCAGAGTCTGTGACTCCCTCTCTTTCTGACCCTCCCCTGCTCATGCTGTCTCTTCTTTCTCAGGAATAAATAAAACATTAAAAAATAAAAAAAAAACAAATTAAAAACAGTATTAAAAAAGAAGGAATCATTAAATCAAAATATCACCATTTTGCATCCCTAATGAGTTGAAGGACCCAGGCATTGATCATCTGTGACTGCTAATATCACAAAAAGAAAGATCACCAGGTGTTATGATTCTCCTCATGAAAGAACAAATTATGGCCTATTAAACATACTTGCCAAAAAAAAAAAAAAAGCAAAAGAGGAAGAAGAAAGACTATGAGGAGGAGAAGAAACAAACTTGAACCTGATCAAGCCTATAACCTAACTACTAACTTAAGGAAATACAAGGATGAAGGAACATTGCTAAAAAGATGCCATCAAGATCGACAGAATCTAGACTGTGGAAATTTCTTTTTAAAAAATGTTTATTTTATGAGGGAGAGAGAGAGAGCAAGCAGGAAGGACAGAGGGCGGGGGAGAAAGAGAATCCCAAGCAGTCTCTGTGCTATTAGTGCAGAGTCCGATGCAAGGCTCAATCTCACAAACCCTGAGATCACGACCTGAGCCAATATCAAGAGTTGAGTGCTTAATGGACTGAGCCACCCAGGCATCCCAGATTGCGGAAATTTCTATAGACAGAAGACCCAAGTTTTTCAACAATAACAACAGCAACAAAAATTGCAAGGAAACAAAGAGACGGAGGGGAAGCTTAAAAATCAAAAGAAATTGAATTGGGGTTCCTGGGTGGTTCAGTTGGTTGAGGTCCAGCTCTTGGCTTCAGCCAGGTCATGATCTCAGGGTTCATGGGTTCGGGCCCTGCATCAGGCTTGTGCCGGCCCTGCGCTCAGCGCTGAGTCTGCTTGGGATTCTCTCTCTCCCCAACCACTCCTCACCCTCTCCCTGCCCCTCCCTGACTCATGCTGGTTCTCTCGAGATGGATAAACTTTAAAAAAATTTCGTTAAGGAAGAAATTGAATTAAAAACAAGAAATCAAAGAGGCACATGCATCAACCACAATGTATGGACTATTTGGATCCTGATTCAAACAAACTATTTTTTTTTATTTATAAACTATCTGGTGAAATAAGAACTCAGAACATACTTGATGATTTGCAGGAACTATTGTCAAGTGTCACGGATATGATAATGGAGCTGCAGTACTGTTTTGTGAAAGAGAGTCCTCAGAGAGGCACACGGTAAATTGCTAGATGAACTGGTACACCCGATGTGTGGGATTTCCTTCCAGATAATCTGAGGAGGAGGAAGGGGTGGGGACAGTATAAAGGCAACACGATTGGCTGTATATTGATCATTGATGAGCAGTTCATATATATTCATTCCACTTTACACATATTTGAAATTTTCTTCGAAAAGTCCAGTGAAGTCTCTGGATCTTGATGTCTGATGTCACCCTGATGAAGAGGGAAGAGAACAGGAGAAGCTGCTCCAGGCAGACAATGTGGCTGAAGAGCTGAAGGGAAGAGAGAGCTGCTTGGAGCAGAAGTGGGGACAGGTGGCCGGCGAAACCTGAAGACTTGGCCTTGAGTCTCCTTAGGTTAAGGAGTTTAACCGATTTTGAGGAGCGATGGTGAGAAATGGCAGGATTTAAAGTAGAAATGCAGCAGACCAGATTTTTACTTTAGGGAGGTCACGGCAGATGCAGAGTGGAGGAGGGCTGGGCAGGAAGGCTGGAGTCAGCACCCAGTTTGGGTCCAGACGAGCAGCTGGTGGTGGCTTGGACAAGATGGTGGCTGTGGGGATGAAGAGAGGTGGGCTGTGTCAAGATGATTTCAGGAGACCTTGTGATTGACCAGGTATAGGAAAGGGGACAAGGCCTGTGGGGAGGGGGACCCGGCAGTCATAAGACAGAAGGCTCACTGGTGGCAGACCCTGATCGAAGCTCCTTGACATTAATGAGCTAATTTCACCTTCTCATGAGCTCTTAGAGGAGATAATAGTTGTCTTGCTCAGATTCCTATAAAGCAAAGCCTAAGAAGCTGAGGGCTGATGCCTAATGCTTTGTTAGGAGGAGTGGCCATAGGGTGCAGGGGGAGGGACAGACCAAAGTGGAGCAGGGAAGGAGGTGGAGTGCATATAAAAGTGTCTCTTACAGCAGATGAATGCAGGTCCTATCCTCTGGGAATATCCTTCAAGAAGGCATATATAACAGACTCCAGGACAGACCAGGGTGAAAATGGGGATGACTTTATTCACTAGCTCCTGTCTCCCATTGGCCATGTCCACCCCAAAAGGCTTCACTACACAAACACTTCTGGTTGTGCAGGGGTAGACGCCAAACAGAGCCCTGCAGCCTCTGTGATTTGATGGCCTCAGAGAACTCCCAGGGGCATGCAGCATGGACATGAGACCAGATGCTCCCGGCTGCACCCAAGCGAGGTTGTTCATGGTCCATGCAGGCTGGTCACCACTGCAGTGGTTAGAATGAGTAACAGCAGAGGCTCGGGGCATCGGAAGTCACCCCTAACAGGTGTCTGATACACCGTCATCATTAATATCACCACCACCATCATTATCCGCATTTTACAGGTGAGAAAACTGATGACTCACAGAGGTCACCCAACTAGTCAAGAGTAGAAACCAAGATTCGAACCCAGGGAGTCTCACTCTAAAGACTGCATTCTTAGCCTTTACAGCCATTGTGCTAAGCTGGAGTTCCACCCTTAGAAGGCCTAGAGATTCCAAAGCCTTTCAGGAGGTAAAGGAAACAGAGCCACCAAGATAGGCTTAATTACTGGGGGAGGACCGAGGATAGGGAAAAGGAGAGAGAAGAAATAAAAATCATATACTGGAAAAGAGCTTTTGCAATTTATATTTATTCATTCGTTCAACAAGTACTTGCCAGGACCTGTCCCATGTCCAGCCCTGTGCCTGGTGCGGGGGAGACAGAGGTAGAACTGACACACTGTCCCTGAACTGGCACGCTTGCCTGCTGGGTGGCAAGATGGCCATGCAGGTCTTCCAGAGCCAGACAACCAGGTGAGAGGCAGCATGCCTCGTCTGTAAGATGGGCAGTAGCAGACTTTGCAGCCGGGTACCAGCCCAGAGGGCGATAGTGCTGATTGTAGTGTCACCGTCATCACGTGAAAGATACAATGCAGGGGCCCTCAGGCCCCATGCTCTGGATCAAGGTGTTTCCAGCCTTGAACACAGGTTCCAGCCACCCAAACCCCCTGCCAGATGAACCAATGCCTGGTTCTCTCCCCTTCTGAATCTTCTTCTCTTCTTCTTCTTCTTCTTCTCCTTCTTCTTTTTAAGTGATCTCTACACCTAAGATGGGGCTCAAACTCATAACCCCGATAGCAAGAGTCGCATGCTCTACCCACTAAGCTGGCCAGGTGCCCCATGGGATCTTGGTCAATAGGTCAGTAGGTCATCCCTGAAGCCCTGGAGGCCTGAGCCCACTTGGAGGCTTTCTCTAGGGTCAACTTGGGAAGCGGGAGGGGGAAGTGTGGCTTAATGGGATACTGTCCAAAGATTTCTTCAGAAGGAAGCCAAGGGGCCTGGTTTCTATGGTAACAAGAATGCCTTCCAGGGGCTACTGAAGAGCACAAAGGCCCATCTGATTCTTACTACAGGCTGGCAACAGGGTCCAAGCTGGCCAGGGGTCTGCCCCTTTGGCTGTGAAGGGGGAGTTTGGGACCAGGGTGGTCAGATGAGTAACCCCTACCCTGCTGGAGCACTTTGAATGGGGTCTGCTGCCCTGCTCCGAACCACCACCCCCCGCTCCGTACCCACCAAACACTCACATCTCCTTGCTTGAAATTTTCCAGAAAGAAGGTAGGAAGGAGCGTGGGTGATTGGAAGTATTCTCTGTTGGCCTCTCTTGCTAGGAATCTCACCAGGAAAGCCTGGGACTGGGGGATCTGGGTTCAGATCCTGAGCTCTACCTCCAGTGGGCTCCAACCATCACAGTACCTCACTGAGCCTTGTTTCCCACATCCACAGGACTGTGGGATGGAAAATGTACCCACTGTGGAATCAGGCAGACCTGCGTCTGAATCTAGGCTTTGACTCTGAATGTATTCAATAAGACCTGTTGAGTGCCCACAGAGGGCTGTCCCTATTCTGGGTGCTGGGATGCAGCTGTGATCAAAACCAGCTAGCTAGCTCCATGATCTCAAAGGCTTCAGTTTAGCAAGAGCCACAGGCCATGAACAATCAAATAATGGAATGGAATGGTGTGACATGCTTGCACGTGGAGGGTAGGGCTAAGAAGAATATAACCCAGAGCAAGGAGCAGAGAAGAACTCATGAAGGAGCGGGGAGGTGGTGAAGGAGATTCCTTTAGATAAGGTGCCCAGAAGGGGCTCTGGCCTCTGCAAATCTCCTGGTCCACATCTGAGTCTCGCTGTCCTCACCTGTGACCCACAGGGAAGCATGTCCACCTCCCAAGGATGTTGTGAGCTCAAATAACACCACAGAAACCTTAACCAAGCAAAGTAAATGATGCTGAAAAAACAAAACAGAAAGAACCTATTTCTCAGCCAAAGACTCACTACCAGTGATAAACAAAGGACAGTGTAGCAAATAAGTTCATCCAGTTTCTGATTTTATTTTAGTACGAAGCCTTCTCTCCCCCTCCTTTTGTTGAGGTTGCTGTGTATATACTCATTAAACAAACGAATATCTGCCCAAACCAAACCAACTTTAACCGCGTCGGGCACTCTGTACGTTCTCAGTAATACACTAGATTCCCTCCCCCCTGAGGAGTTGGGGCTTATCTTGTGGATGTTAGAGGGGTGGCATGGTGGAGGCTGAATTTCCATGAAAGCACATGACTGACACACAGAGGGTCTCCTGGAACCATGTCATCGATGCCAGGCCAGGCTGGCCAGGAAAGTCGGTACCTCTGCAGGTGAACCTGCACCAGGTGGGAAAAAACAGTGCAGTTCACCGAAGGTTACCCCGAACTTGAGCCATGTCCCCTGCCCCCGCCCAGCCTCGCTGTTGTAAAGCCAGCCCCACACTCAGCCCCAATCTGTCTCCTTGGAGGAGAGAGAGGACAAGCATGTTTCCAAGATAACCTAGTCCAGTTTGGTGGTTGAGAAGAGGCAGTTGCAGAAAATCCAGATGCCCCAACATCCTCTCCTACCTCACTTTCGATTCCATTGCGCTGAGCCCCGGCTTTAATTTGCACAAGAGTCCTATTGCTATGGAGCATCAGCAAAGTGCAAGTCGAAGGGGCTGTCTCAAGGTCTGAGCATCTGCTAGGGAATTGCAGCATGGCGGTGGCCAGGCTCCCAAATTACAGGGCTGCAGGCTAAGTGGTAGCTGGGATGGATAAAAATAATCCACGGCAGAAGTTGGGAGGTGAAGGACAGCTTCTCCCCTTGCCAACTGGCTGCTGCGAACAGGCCGTCCTGAGTCTCTGCTGGAGGGCCAGCCCCACTCAGGGTGACCTCTGCACCCCTGCTGGTCTCTTCAGCCAAGCCAGCTGAAAGCCACCTGTCCAGAGGCAATCTTCTATCTAGTCCAGAAAGAAGATTTTAAATTCTAATACTAGTTATATCACTTTTGTCCCCATCTTTGGGCCTGATTTAAAAAACAAAAACAGAGGGGCGCCTGGGTGGCTTAGTCAGTTAAACGTCCGACTTTCGCTTAGGTCATGATCTCGCGGTTCGTGGGTTCGAGCCCCGCGTCGGGCTCTGTGCTGACTGCCAGCTCGGAGCCTGGAGCCTGTTTCAGTCTGTGACTCCCTCTCTCTCTGACCCTCCCCTGTTCATGCTGTCTTCCTCTCTCCTAGAAATAAATAAAACATTAAAAAAACAACAAAAAAAAACAAAACAAAAAAAACC
This sequence comes from Proteles cristata cristata, assembly GCA_017311185.1. Lineage (NCBI taxonomy): Eukaryota > Metazoa > Chordata > Mammalia > Carnivora > Hyaenidae > Proteles > Proteles cristata. The sequence continues at coordinate 643,536 of JAESUZ010000214.1, read as the reverse complement.
CAAAAACAGAACCAGGCACCTGGATGGCTCAGCAGGTTAAGCTCCGACTCTTGGTTTCAGCTCAGGTCATGATCTCACGGTTCGTGGGTTCAAGCCCTGAATCGGGCTCCGCCGTGCTGACAGCTCAGAGCCTGGAGCCTGCTTTGGATTCTTGTGCCTTCCTCTTACTTTGCCCCTGAGCCATTCACACTCTGTTTCTCTCTCTCCCTCAAAAATAAATAAGCATGAAAAAATTAAAATAAATAAATAAATAGATAAACATTAAAAAATTCTTTAAAATGTTGACATGGAAAAACATTCCCATTATTGTCAAGGGGGAAAGACACAAAATAAAGCAATGTGGACTGTATGACCCCATTCCCATGACATTTCTATTGTTTACACCACCCAATCTGTGGGATTTGTTATAGCAGCTGAACAGATTAAGGCAGTGGGCCAGCCCATCATACCTGAGACCTGTGGTCATTCCCCAGGACTAAGTCACATATTCTAACCTCCACATCCCTGTACGTAGGTGTTGTTCCCCGAGCTGGGTACACCCTCCTGCCTCTGCCCATGAACACGCTCCGTTTCCAGACCCTTTAGAGATACGGAGGGAGCCGAACTGAACTCTGTTGTAGGAAGAACTCTCTGTGGTCTGGGCTCCAGAAGGCTTGGGGGATGGGAAGCGGGTGGGGAGGGAGGTAAAGGACCCCATTCAAATGGAGGAAGCAGGGCCTCCCTTGTGGGAGAATCAGCACAGAAGCAGGAAGGAACCTGGTGCATTGTGGGTGTGGTGAGGAGACCAGAGGGTTGAAAGGGCTCTTGGGGAAGAGGACTTGAGAGCTGGAGAGGCCGAGTGGGGAGTGCAACAGGCAGCTAGCTTTGTGCTTGCCCGGTATTCATTTCCTAGTGCCGCCATAACAACTCATCACCAGCTTAGTGGCTGAAAACAACATGAAGTCATCGCCATACAGTTCTCTGGGGCGCCCAAGCTAAAATCAAGGTGGCACAGGAAGGCATCCTCTTCTGGAGGCCCCAGGGGAGCAACTACTTCCAGCTTCCGCATGCCACCCACGTTCCTTGGCTCACGGCCTCCGCCCCCACCTGCAAAACCAGTAGCTTCACACCTCCCTTGCCCTTCTTCCATAGTCACCTCCTCCTCTGACCAAAGCCAGGAAAGGTTCTCCACTGTCAACAACTCACCTGAGGAGATAGGGCCCACCCAGACAATCCAGGATTGCCCCCCCACCTGAAGGCCTATAACCTTCATCACATCTGCAAAGCCCTTCTGCCCATGAGGTAGCATGCACAGGTCCTGGGGACAGGGACGTCCTGGAGGGGGCATTATTCAACCAGTCACACTGCCTCGCTCAGCCTCCTCCATCCCACTGGGGTGGCCTCAGGTTTTATGAAGGAGGAAGGGGAGCAGACAGTTCAAAGACTGATGGAAGCCAATGTTGGGTGCTCATGAAGACATGCACATTCATCCTCTGTGTGCAGGGCTGTAAACTGGTACGCTCTCTTAGGGGAGTGGTTTGACAGCAGGCACTAAAATTTTATATCCACGTATCCCCTCCATGGAACTAACCATCCTACTTCTAGGAATGAATGGCCTGTAGAAATATAGCAAGCCTGTAAATATCAGTTAGAGATGGATACAAGTTTATAGTTGTAGATGTGGATGTACATGTTTGTTGCAACATTGTAATACTAAAAATAACATGTCCATATATAATGGAATTCTATGCTATGGTTTAATGTTTATTTATTTTTGAGAGAGAGAGAGAGCAGGGGAGGGGCAGAGAGAGAGAGAGAGAGAGAGCAGGGGAGGGGCAGAAAGAGAGAGGGAGACACAGAATCCTAAGCAGGCTCCAGGCTCCAAGCTGTTAGCACAGAGCCCCACACGGGGCTCGAATCCATTAACCACGAGATCATGACCTGAGCCGAAGTCAGACATTTAATCGACTGAGCCACCCAGGCTTCCCTCTATGCCATGATTTAAAAGCATAAAGTAGATCTATAAATACTGACTTAAAAAAAATATCCATGATGTATTACTGAATGAAAAAATGCAGATCATTAGGAATCACATAATCCCATTTTTGAAAAGAAAAGGGGAAAACGTAGTCTGCTGTGAGCTTTCTATAAACTTACATGTAAAACTATGTCTACTTAAACCTGGGTGGGATCTGAGGAGATCACACCCCAACCTGGTAACTGGTAGGAGCAGGGGACAGGAGGGTGGACAAAATGGAAATTTTCACTTCTTACTGTATAATTTGTAGAGAGGTGGGATTTGGGATGACTTTTGAGCTATTTTTTTTTCTTCCAGTTTTTGAGCATTCAGCCAAAATTAGGGAAACTTACTTAGCTTCAGGCCCACATGAGTGGCTCTGAGGATGTGTGTCCAGGAGGGGCAGGGGACGGGTCCAGGAGGCACTCCTGTGGGTGCTTGGATTTTGGTCACTTCACAGGGCTGACCAAGGACTGTGGGTCCCACATACTCTGGAGAGCAGGCAGTGGGGAGCCTGCCCAACAGGCAGTCACCCTCTGCCCTCTCTGCTCCAGGTGGATGTGGACTTCTCCAAGGTCCCTGTGGAGACTGACCCAGAGCCCTGGACAGGAGCAAAGGATCCATCCCCCACTCGGCCCTCTGACCCATCTCCCATAACAGCACGACAACGGGGTTCAGTTCTAGACACCATCTCTTATGAGAGATAGAAACCTGTCCAGGGGGACAATGCGATACGATAGATCGGATGAAGAGCAATAAGCAAGACCAGAGGCGGTCAAGGGGACATAGGGGACCCCCAGAGAACGCAGCCTCTGACTTACATAGGGATTGTTGTGGGAAAGCGTGCAGGCTGCCCAGAGGCCAGAGTGGCACCAGCGTGCAGAAGGTGCGGATTGCAGTCCAAAATAAGGAAGTTCTTGCTACATCAGAGCAGCCCAGTGACCGAACGGGCTGCATGAGAAGGGGCTGCGTTCCCATGACTGCACCTGATGAAACACAGGACAGATCTCCAGGCGGAGTGTGGAATGGGAACTGTAGGATTCTCAGCATCTCACTGCCAGCCGGCAGCCCCCCGCCCCGCTCAGCCTTCCTGACTCAGCTGAGTCCTGGGCACTCTTCAGAGGACAGTAAATATGGCCACCTCCTCTGGCATGACCCTGGGTCATCAGCTCTGACCTGACTGTCGGGCCCTATGTCACCTCTTTCTGTCAAGCATTCAGAGTGGCCACATGGAGCCTGACCCCATTCAGCTTTCAACGGCTTCCTCATCCCTGAACAGAAATGTACTCCTCCCTGCCCGCGCAGCCAAGCAGAACCTGGCTGCTGCCTGGCCTCCCGTTTCCCGGCCCATCTCCCTGTGCCTCGCTAAGCTCCACCCCCTGGACTCTTTTCTTGAGGCGACATTCATAACATAAGCTCCATCATGTTAAAGTGGCATTTAGTACCTTCACAATGTTGGTCAGCCATCACCTCTATGTAGTTCCAAAACACTTCCATCACCACTAAGGAAACCCCACACCCATGAAGCAGTCATTCCCTTGCCCTGGCCGGGCCTGGCCATCTGCTCTCTGTCTTCATGGGTTTGCCTAGCTTGGGTGTTTCATAAAAGTGGAATCATACAGTGTGTGACCTTTTGTGACTGACCTCTTGCACTCAGCATACTTTTTTTGAGGTGTATCCATGCTGCAGCACGTATGACAGCTTTGTTCCTCTTCGTGGATGACGAACAGTCCAACGAAATAGGTCTATTTTAACTCCTGAAGGGCACCATGCTTTTTCCCACCCCCAGGCTCTTGCACAGATGGTTTGCTCTGCCTAAAACTCTCCTTTTCCCACGTTCACCTGATAAACTCCTACACCTTCAGGGGCGCCTGGCTGGTTCAGTCGGTTAAGCGTCCGACTTTGGCTCAGGTCATGATCTCACAGTTGGTGGGTTCAAGCCCCACATTGGGCTCTGTGCTGACAGCTCAGAGCCTGGAGCCTGCTTCAGATTCTGTGTCTCCCTCTCTCTCTGACTCCTCTGCTCACGCTGTCTCTCTCTCTCTCAGAAAGAAATAAAACATTAAAAAAATGTTAAACTCCTACACATTTATTACATTTCTTTCTTTTTAAAGATTCTATTTTTAAGTAATCTCTACGCCCAACGTGAGGCTCGAACTCACAACCCCCAGATCAAGAATCGCATGCTCTACCAACTGAGCCAGCCAGGCGCTCCTCTATGTTTCTTTCTTTTCTTTTTTTAATATTTTTTTAAATTTATTTCTAGGAGAGAGAGAGAGAGAGACAGCGTGAGCAGGGGAGGGTCAGAGAGAGAGGGAGATACAGACTCTGAAATTGGCTCCAGGCTCTGAGCTGGCAGTCAGCACAGAGCCCGACGCGGGGCTCGAACCTACGAACCGCGAGATCATGACCTGAGCGAAAGTCGGACGCTTAACCGACTAAGCCACCCAGGCGCCTCTCCTCTATGTTTCTTTCTTGACTCTCAGGATAAACGAGACCTCTCTCAGGTGTCCTAAGAGAACTTGTCCTCCTTCACAGCCTCTAAGTACCCGTTGGTTTCTCCTCCTCCTCCCCATCTCCTTTCTCCCAACCTCACCTCCTCCCCTTCTCTTCCTCTTCCGCAGGCTCTCCTCTCCCCACTTCTCCTCCATTTTCTTCTCCTCCTCCTCCTTCTTTAATTTGGTGGTTTCTGTTGCTGGCATATCTCCCCTACTAGATTCTAAGTCCCATGAGGGCAGGACCTCCTCCTTTCTTGCTCATCACTGTGTCCTCAGTGATGAGTATAGTATCTGGCACTTAGTAGGTGCCTAGACATCTTCTCTTCATTAAATGAAGGAGCAAATGCTTTTGTTAAGCACCCATTAGCAACCAAGTTTATATATATCGATTTTCCCAGAGCCAAGACAATTGTGCCCAGAGTTGGCATCCAATATCTTTCTGGGTTGCTGCTACTCAATTCTGCATCCTCTTCAGCCCCTCTGGGTTTAGGGGTGGGGTGGGGGGCTTCCCTTGGGTTGCTTATGCTGCAGCCAGAGGAGATAGCTTACCCCGCTCATGGGCTTCAGACATCCGACATCACTGCTGTGGGCAGCTCTGTAAGGTCACTCCAGTGCTCCAGTCTGACTCTTTCTAGCCCCGGCCCAAGCCTGGCTGGCTGTGAGGTTTCAGATCGGGAGCAGTTTCCCCAAGTTTAGATTGGCAACTGTTGTGTTCTTCTGCCCTCTTGTGGTCAGTCCTAGGATAGCAAGGGCCGGTTTCCTCACCTTCCTGATGCTATGCTGCCACTGGCCGCCAGAGGGCACGGTTCCCAGCACCATGGGACACCATACTTCCCACATACAACCTCCGCCTTTTAAAAAAGTAGATTATTTTTTTTAACAGCTTTATTGAGCTATATCATATACTGTAAACACTTCACACATTCAAAGCATACACTCCAATATTTTTAAGTATACATACATTTGCATACAGGTGTGCAACCGAAATCTAATTCTGGAACACGTTCGGCCCTCCCTAAAAGAAATTCCCTGTCCCTTAAAGGTTGCTTCCCCATCCCTGCCCTGCCCCCTGCCCCCAACCCCCGGCAACCGCTCATCTGCTTCCTGTGTCTATAGATTTGTTCCCTCTGGGCATTTCATGTCAATGGTATCATACAGGATATGGTCTTTGTGACAGGCTTTTGTCACTTAGCACAGTGTTTTCAAAGTTCATCCACGTCCCGGCGTGGATCACTACTCCATTCCCCTTTATTGCAAAATCATATTCTATTGCATGGATATACCACACTTTAGGCATTGGTGAGTTGACGAACATTCGGACTGTTTCTACCCTCAGCTATTACAAACGATGTTTTCATGAACATTTGTGCCCAGATTTTTATGCTGGATACATGTCTTCATCCCTCTTGTGTGTATATACTCAGAGGTGAAATTGTTTCCCTCTGTGTGTAACAATTTCAAAAACTGCCAGACGTTTCCCCATAGCATCTGCCCATTTTCCATTCCCACCTCCAGTGTCGGGTGAGAGTTCCACGTTCTCCACGCCCCTGCCAACACTTGCTACTGATTTTTTATTACAGCCATCCTGGTGGGTGTGAGGTGGTAGCCCGATACGTCCTTGGCCAAAACAAACATTTTGAAATGCTCTCTTGCAATTTTCGAATTAGATGCATAGATTAGTGGTTCTCAAACTTTTTGTGTTGGAACGCCTCGGCAGTCTTAAGAATTGCTAAAGACCAAAATACTTACTAATTCATATAAAAATAATGATAAATCCATGCATATGGTAGGCTTATTACAAACAAACAAAAATGTTTTTAAGAACTGTATCCATAAAAATGTATTTATGAACAATGAACATATTTTTACAAAAACTGTCTATGTTTCCACAACATCCGGGAAATTCAGTGAGAAGATTGGCAGATTCCTATACTTCTGGAAATCTCTTTAGTGACTATGTTAATAGAAGACTGTTGGATCTTTGTACCTGCTTCTGCACTGATGGTTGTGAGATGTTGTTCTTTTTTTTTAATTAATTAATTTATTTTGATAGAGGGAGAGAGAGAGAGCATGTGGGAGGGGTAGAGAGAAGGAGAGAGAGAGAATCTCCAGCAGGCTCTGAACTACCAGAGCCTGATGTGGGGCTTGAACTCATGAACCCTGAGATCATGACCTGAGTAGAAATCAAGAGTCAGGTACTTAACCTACAGAGCCACCCAGGCGTCCCGAGATGTTGTTTTGATTAAAGAAAATCTGACCTCATAGATATGTAGTGGGTTTAATAGTTTTTCCCATAATTGTATGTCTTCTTTGCTACTACACCAGCACTCACTACCACTACCACTACAAGTGGTAGTTTCTTAAAGATTAGTTTCTTTGTGGAATCCGAAACCACATCCATGAAAAATGTCATACACTCTTATTCTTAAAACATGTGTGGGTCTATCTTGCACTTGATGTAGATCTTTTACCCTGGTACGATCTTGTAGTATCGTGCATTGGTCATTTGGAAATTTTTGGTTCGCTGCACGGTGCAGATCTTCCAAAAGATGATGCTTCATTAAGCGATGTAAAAACTCACATTCGTTAACATGGCCACTCATCTCATCAAGAAAGTCTTTAAATATTAGCAGGCTGTAAGGCTCACAATGGTGGATTCGAGTTTCCCCAAGTTCTAACTTCCGCTTCCCAGCTCAGATTTCCTCATTGGCAACGAATGTGGTCAACTGCTTTTCCTTGGACTGACAGCTCATTTTGTTCCTTTTTGAAAGCTGCCTACTAGATAGCAAAGTCCGAACACCCACAGTGTGTGGGTTGTGCTTCCTGGTAAAAATCAGCCTACGTAGGTCTATGTAGGTATCACGGCTCACATCATCACATAGAACATTAAAAGTCAAGCACTCAAGGGCTGAGATTCAATGAAATTGATCATTTTTACTGTTTCGCCAAGGACTCTCTTAAACCACGCTGGCATTTTTTGTCACTCTGAGTGTGTGTCTATGCCGGGTACAGTGGTGACCTCCCCCACCCCCAGCTTGGGGCCATTGCCTTTCGTCCTGTTGAGGTTCTAGCCAGTTAACATGCCCTGGCTTCTGCATCCTCAAATGTCCGTGATGAGAAAGACAATGTCTTAGTACTGTCCTGAAAGGGCCCCGGGGACTTCACGATAAAATCATCCACACAGATAATCAAATTTACCCACACACATAATTTCTTTAGGAAAACCAGTATAATGCCCCAACTGACGTGTAAAGGAAAAAAAAGTCATAATAACTTTATGTGCATCTCAATAGGTGAATGCCCAGCCAGTCCTGCCAGCAGACACAACAGGGCGCAAGGCGGCCAGACGCTCACACCACAATAAGTGCATCACAAATGTTCGGCTACAAACGTAGGTGGCTTTAAGGATCCTGTTCTGGGGGCTTGAATCTCAGGAGATTCAAGCATTCCCAGAGTATGTTACAAAACATGCAAAAATACCTTGTATTTAAGTGTGAGATGGGGGCGCCTGGGTGGCTCAGTCTGTTGGGCGTCCGACTTTGGCTCAGGTCATGATCTTGCGGTTCATGGGTTCGAGCCCCATGTCGGGCTCTGTGCTGACAGCTCGGGGCCTGGGGCCTGCTTAGGATTCTGTGTCTCCCTCTCTCTCTGCCCTTCCCCGGCTCATGCTCTGTCTCTTTCTCAAAAAAATGAATAAATGTTAAAAAAAATTGTAAGAGTGAGATAGAGTTTGGATTCTTCTATGACACGAATATCTGAAGGGACATGTGAGAATCAGGAGAAGATGGGGGGAACAGTTTTTCTGCCCTAAGGGGCAGCCCTGAGCATTGCAGGGTCAGCCTTCCTGCCTTGCTCCAAATGCCAAGAGTCCCTCTTCTTCCACCCTGTCATTGCAAGAAGACAAGATTGCTGCACAAATACCATAAATACCATAGAGGCAGCTCCCCTGTGGGGCTTCCTGCTTCAGATCCAACCTGAGGGCCGTGAGGACTTGCACCCCCAAAGTGCCTTGGTCCATTGGGGCTGCTATAACAAACTACCCAGAATGGGGGGCTTAGACACAATGGAAACTTATTTCTCTCAGTGCTAGAGGCTGGAAGTTCAAGACCAGGGAGCCAGCATGGTCATGTTCCAGACAGGACCCTCTTCCAAGATGCAGACTCTCGACTACTCATTGTATCCTCACATGGTGGGAAAAGAGCAAGGGGGCTCTTGGGGGTCCCTTTTATAAGGGCACTAACTCCATTCATGAGGGCTCCACCCTTATGAACTACTTGCCTCCCAAAGGTGCCACCTCCTAATGCCATCACATTAGGGGGTAGGATTTCAACATACAGATTTGGGGTGGACACAAACATCTGGTCCATCACAGTGGGTGACAGGGGCAGGGCTGGGCCAGGGGTGGGCACCCAGCCAGCAGCCTGTGAATTCAGGCTGGCTGTGTCCATGGCCCTCAGCTGGCCCCGTGGGAAGGGGGCGGGCCTAGAGCTGGGTGCTTGCTGGTGAATCCAGGCACATTCTTGAACAACATCAGTATGACCTTATCTTCAAGAAGCTGTGGAATGTCAGGGCCTCGAAGGACCTGAATAGCCAGGGAGATAGCAGAGAAGGTAGCCATTCCAAGCTCTGAAACTGCTCCTGGCCTCAGAATGGCCTCCCCCAGGTCCAGCCTCATCTCTCCAGGGCCCGAATGTACCATTTTCTCTCTCTCCTCAGGGCCTTTGCACATGCTAGTCCTTCTGCCCCCAAACTCTTTCCTACCTGCTGTGCTGACCTGGTAACTCACTCTCCAGGTCTCATCTTACATACTGCCTTCTCCAGGAAGCCCTCCCTGACCCTCTTAAGTCTGAGTCCAGTGCCTTGGCAGCCATCAGAGCATGTATGGGTCTGTCTCCCCATGAGAGCTGTGAGCTCACAGAGAGCAAGAACGCTTTAGCTCTCCCGTGCGTCCCCATAGGCCTGACCCAGGGCTGGCGGCTGTGGTTTATGGTATCTCGGGACCGACAGATGAGGCCAATGAATAGGGTAAGCTGGAAGTTGTCGGTGACCCCACTGGACCTGGAGGGAATTTTCCTTGGGAGGGGGCCAGGGGTAAATGAGCTATGGGAAGTGGCCTGGGCGGCCCAGAGAACAATGTCGTGCACGTTTGGGTGGCCATGAGAGGCTCAGGGGGATGAACACAGACCCCTCTCGAGGAGGGAAATGGCCCAGTGCTCTCATGGCTGGCTCCGGGCCAGTGTGAAGAAAGAGGAGCCGCATGAAGGCCCCTCCCTGAAGGACATGGGGGCCTCGGGAGAGTGAGATGGGGAGTTTGGGGGCCAGAGCCAGAGGACCAGCCACATTGAGAGGAATGGGTTGCAGGGGCTGGGATGCCTCAGCAGGGAGGGAGAAGAGCTGAAGGGAGAGAGGAAGGATTTGGGGAGTGCCAGGGCCCCAAGGACTCTGGGACCACGTGGGCCTGAGGGCCGCACCCTTCAGGTGAACACAAAACATGTAACCATCACTGGTGAAGTGCACAGGCGCTACAGTGCCTAAAGTGCTGAGTCTACTGAGATCCTTGAACTAGTCTCTCCATTGTGCAGTGGAGAAACTGAGGCGGGAAGTCCAACATGCCATTTCCTGGGGCGAGGCCATCCTTTGCCCTTGTAGAATCTCAGGGTTCCTGACTCTGAAATTCTTCCTCTTGAGTCCCACCCCGATGCATCTCTTCAGCCTCAAGCAGAAATCTCTGCTTCGAAGGCCCTTCAGGACCCTGGTGGGGCCGGCAGTGGACCCATGAAAGGGCTCAGCAGACAGAGGACGATCTTGCAGGAAATCAGCCCAAGCTCTACTCGTAATCTCTTGATCTTCAATGTTGGCAACGCACCGAAGGTAATTTTTAAAAACTAAATATGATATCTTCAAGGCCATGCAAGTCACACGCAGCCTTCAGGAGGCAGACCCATGGCCAGCTCTGGCTCAGGGAAGGACTTCCTCACTGATCTGGAAATTCCCCCTCCCCCCCCCAGCCCTGCCCAAGGGAATGTCCTGGCAGATGTTTTCCTACGGGATGCCTGCCTGGGGGGAGGGGTGAACAGGGAGAGAGGAAGGCAAACGCAGGCCAGAGGGCAGCTTGGGTTTGGAAAGCCTCTTTAAATGAGGCCAGAGCCCCGGGGCAGGCCTTGTGATTATTTCCACAGCACGAATATAAAATTCCGGAGTTTCACCAACTCCTTCATGTTAGGGATGCGTTTGAAAGGGAGACCCAACGAAGAGCTGACCTGGCCCGAGAGCAGCAGGGTCTGAGCAGGGGACAGGGGGGGATGGGTGGGATTCAGGCCTCCCGCCCCTTCCTTTCCTGGGTAGGGACGATAGGTGCCAGGTGGCGCTCAGCACGACTCAACCTCAGCCCCATTTGGCAGATCGGGAGGCGGAGGCCCAGGGACAGGGAGCGCCTTTTCCAAGGTGTGGCAAACAGACAGGGGCTCCAGGAGAAGCTCCAGAGAATTCCCGAGGAGCTGGGAGAAGGACGTGGCTTCCTGGAGGAGGTGGCCCGGAAGACGCGCAGGAGGGAGGCGTGTGCATGCAGCGTGTGTTCGTAAGAGCGACGATCGCTCTGGAAAGGAGTGAAGCGAGTCGTCTGCAGGGGCCCGGCTCGCAGCGCCTCCCCAGCGTCTCCCGGGGCCGCTGTGTGGACGGGCACAAGCCCCGGCGCCGGGACCTTCCCTCCTGCGCCCGCCGGGCCTCCCCCTGCGCCGGGCGAGTGACCCCGCCTCCCCCGCGCCTCCAGCTTGCGCGATCCTGAACCTGACAGCACTCAGCGCGCAGTTTCGGATCCTCTTTCGTTTCTGCTGGCTCCGCTGGGATTGCATGAAATTGCATTTTGAAAGAGGATGCGGACCTTGGCGTGGAAGGGGCTTGCGAAAACTGTGAGGGGAGCGGGGTATTTGAGGAGTGAACCGCCGAGGGCGGGAGTCCCCACCCCCACCCCTGTGTCCTAGAAAAGTGGGGCGACCGTTACTGCAGGGGTGGGGCGCAGGGGAGGCACTGGGAGAGCCTTGCGGGACGACTGGCCGAGGTCTTCGTCCTGGGCTCAGGGGCGCGCACCTTGCAGTGAAGAGTTAAGCCTTACATTGGAGCACACGGATCTTTCCGTCTCTATATTTTATTTTACAATAAAGCCATTTTAAAAAGTATTCGGCCAGTTGGGGCACCTGGTGGCTCAGTCAGTTAAGCATCTGATTTCAGCTCAGGTCATGATCTCACGGTTGGTGGGGGTGAGACCCGCAGGGCGCTCTGGATCCTCTGTCCCCCTCGCTCTGTGCCCCCCACCCAGCTCCTGCTCTGTCTCTCTCAAAAATAAACACACATAAAAAATTTTAAAATATTCAACCAATTAAAGTTGTAACAGTGAAATTTCAGCTCTTAACTTTCTTCCTTCTTTCACCTTCCTTTCTTCTCTTTGAGCAAGTTTCTCTTCCCTTTCTCTCTGTCCTTTCTGTTTCCTTTCTCTCTCCTTTCTCTTTCTCTGTTGGTCTCTCTTTTAACAAATCTTACCTGAGGATCCATCATGTGCTAGAGGATGCCCTGGGCTCCGAAGCCGTGTCGGTCAATAGACACGGTTCTGCGAGCTTGCTGTGTAGTGAAGGCAGGTGGCAAATAAATGGGAAGACAAATCAATGCAGAACTACAAATTGTAGTAAGGATGGGGAAGGTTTGGTGTGTATCATTTATCTTTGCATGCATGTACAAACTTGCACACCATTTTGTATACCACACATATGTAGGCTTTTTAAACAAATTTTTTTAACGTTTCTTTTTTGAGAGAAATGGTGTGAGCAGGTGAGGGGCAGAATGAGAGGAAGACACAGAATCTAGGCTCTAGACACTGAATCACAGGCTTCAGGCTCTGAGCTGTCAGCACAGAGCGAGATGTGGGGCTCAAATTCATGAGCTGTGAGATCATGACCTGAGCTGAAGTCAGAAGCTTAACCGACTGAGCCACCTAGACATCCCCCCCCTTTTTTAAAGGTAGGCTTCCTTTCTTTCTTTCTTTCTTTCTTTCTTTCTTTCTTTCTCTCTCTCTCTCTCTCTTTCTCTCTCTCTCTCTTTCTTTCTTTCTTTCAACACAGGGATCGTATACAATACATGCTGTTCACTACTTGTCTTTCTCTCTTAAAAATGCATGGGGGGCTGGCACGGGTGGCTCAGTGAGTTAAGCATCTGTCTTGATTTCAGCTCAGGTCATGATCTCATGGTTGGTGGGTTCCAGCCCTGCCTAGGGCTTGGGATTCTTTCTCTCTCTCTGTCTCTGTCTCTGACCCTCCCCTGTTTGTGCGCGCGCGCTCTCTCTCTCTCTCAAAATAAATAGACTTTAAAAAAAAATGCACGGTGGGAAATTTTCCCAGTTGGCACATGCAGGCTACCTTGTTACTTGGTGACAGCATTGTATTCTGTCCTATAGTTGTGGAGCTGCTGTAGCAAAGATTCCTCGCCACGGATTCATGGAGCTTGCATGGTCCCAGGAGTGGCCCCGGGATGGCTGGGGAGAGGAGTGAGCGGGGGTTATGGTCTGCCCTCTGATGTGTGTCCTCCACCCCGGCTGCATGTAAATCACCTGGCAACTTTATAAACCATTGATCAGGATCTCTAGCGTGGGCGCTGGGAATGCGTATGTTTTTTTGTTTTAAGTTCCTCAGATTTGTCTCAAGTCCAGCCAGGACTGCGAAGCCCTGTGGCTTCATGGGGTGGGGTTGGGGTGGTCCCCATGAAGGTTTTGAAAGCCAGGGACTTCAAAGGAGGACGTGGAGCCTTCACGGCAGGCTATGAGCAAAGCAGGACTGGAGCCACACTCCTGGGTTCTGCCCCTCCAATCACCTTTTATTTTGTGCAAATTTCCAGGGCAAATTTCCATTTGCAAATTTCTCTGCCTTCGGATTGGCAGATCACTAGGTAAAGATGAGTATGTTCTCCTTCTTTTTAGTTAAGATTTATATTACAATTCCAATTATTAAGATGATACAGCTCTACTAAAGAAAGAAGAATCAAAAGATGTACATGAGTAAGTGATTCACAAAAGAAATCCAAAAGAGATGTGAACATGTGAAAAGGAATGCCACCAAGACAGAGACACAAATTAAATCGATGATGGCATCTTCTCACCCATACCATTGGCAGAGGTGAAATGCTTTATGTCACAAAAATGTGAGGAAGTGAGCACTCCCCTTAAAATCATACCCATCCAGGGGCGCCTGGGTGGCTCAGTCGGTTAAGCGTCCATCTTTGGCTCAGGTCATGATCTTGCAGTTCATGGGTTCGAGCCTCGTGTCAAGCTCAGTGCTAACAGCTCAGAGCCTGGCGCCTGCTTCAGATTCAGTGTCTTCCTCTCTCTCTGCCCCTTCCCTGCTCACACTCTGTCTCTCTTTCTCTCTCTCAAAAATAAACATTAAAAAAATTTTTTTTTACATCGTACGCATCCAATCTTCTAGAGAGAATTTGGTAATACAGCTTAAAAACATTAAAAAGTACACTTCACTTGCCCCCAAAATTCCATTTCTAGGAAAAATGCATGCGCTAAGATATATGTACAATATGTTATTTGTTATGATTAAAATAATTGAAAACAGCATAAAGATCCAGAAATAAAGGATTTGTGGCAAAAATAAATTATTCTGCATCCTGTTATGGAATATTAAACAGCCATCAAAAAGGATGCATCTGGGGATGTGCTTGGCTGGCTCAGTCAGTGGAGCATGTGACTCTTGATCTTGGGGTCGTGAATTCCAGCCCTACATTGGGTGTGGAGCCTCCTTTAAAAAAATAAAGTTGACAAAAAGAATGAGTCTGATCTGTGGATGTGGACATGGAGAAATGGATGCATTATATTACATGAAAGAAAACAAGCTCCAAAATGGTGTTTGGATACGGTTCCACTTTTGCGTGAAAGTAAATATATGTGTGTGTATACACGTGCACGTATATGTGTGTATGTATATAGGTATGTATGTGTATACATATGTATAAGTGTATATACGTATGTGTATGAGCGTATAGATGCATGTCTGTGTATTTGTGTGTACATGTGTATATGTGCACGAGTATGTGTGTGTTTGTGTATTTGTATGTGTGTATTTATGACTAAGAGGGCATTAACTATTAATGCTGGTTATCTCTGGGCTGTGGGATTATAGAGTTCCTTCACTTTTTACTTTCATAACATACCTATGTTGCTAAAAGAATTTTTTTTTACCAACAGAAGGTATAATTTTATAGTCAGAAAAATGCTTAAAATATTTTCCTTTAAAAAAACTCCAAGTAAACCATAGTTATTAGAGAAAATATGGAAAAGCAGAATATAGAACCCAAGTTCCCCTTGGTTCTACCCCCTGAAAGCCTCTGCAGTTCCACTTCAGCTCATTTGCTTCTTGTTTTTTCCCTGTGCCTGCTTTAGACAGCTATAGTCATTTGGCATTAAAAATTTCACATCCTGTTTTTTATCCGCCTTGCATTTTAATGGAAGCATTTCTCCCACAATGGAAAAAACCTTCGCAAATGGCACTGTTATTGGCTGTGTAATATTCTATGACTGCCTCGGTTTTCTTAATACTTTTCTTTCTGTTAGACATCTGGCCCATCTCCAACCTTCCGCTGTTATGACTAACACTGCAATAAGTATCTTTGTCATAATGTCTTTCCGTCCTCAGGCTGAGGTTCAATTCCCAGCAGTTGAATTAGTGGGCTGAAGGGAAGAACGCTATTAAGTCCTGGGCGCTCGCTGCCAAGTTGCTCTCTGAAAGGGTGGACTTGTCTTTGCTGCACCCAGCCATGCACGAGCCCACCGTGGACAGGTGTCTGTTTCATTTCCAAGTATGGCTGGTTCTTTTTCTTTCTTTCTTTCTTTTTTTAAAATGTTTTATTTATTTCTAGGAGAGAGAGAGACAGCGTGAGCAGGGGAGGGTCAGAGAGAGGGAGTCACAGACTAAAACAGGCTTCAGGCTCCGAGCTGGCAGTCAGCACAGAGCCTGACACGGGGCTCGAACCCACGAACCACGAGATCATGACCCAAGCGAAAGTCGGACGCTTAACCGACTAAGCCACCCAGGAGCCCCTGGCTGGTTCTTTTTCTGAATTTTTGCCCTGCAAGCGCTCAGTTTTCCCCACTTCTATCCTCCTTCCCTGTGGTTTAGGGGAGAGAGCAGGGTACCATGGGTTCGAATCGTGGCTGACCCTGTGACTGGTTGTGTGACTTGGGGAAAATCACTTGACCTCCCTGGGCCTCCATTTTCTTCCTCTAGTTCCTGTCTTCCCCCAAGCGAAAGTCGGACGCTTAACCGACTAAGCCACCCAGGCGCCCCTGGCTGGTTCTTTTTCTGAATTTTTGCCCTGCAAGCGCTCAGTTTTCCCCACTTCTATCCTCCTTCCCTGTGGTTTAGGGGAGAGAGCAGGGTACCATGGGTTCGAATCGTGGCTGACCCTGTGACTGGCTGTGTGACTTGGGGAAAATCACTTGACCTCCCTGGGCCTCCATTTTCTTCCTCTAGTTCCTGTCTTCCTTCCCATGTGGCTGGAAAGATAAAGCACTTGACCTAGTTCCCAGAGGTCAGGCAGGGTTGGATATTATTATTCTTTTTATTCTCTGGGACAGCACCAACCATTTTTCTCCAAGTTTCCTCCAGGGATTTGGCTGGAAAGGCTCTCCTGCTTTGTGTGGGGTAGGTCCTGGTGCCCTTCCCCAGCACCATCACAATTTGCTCCTCAAGGCCATCCTCTCCTGGGAGAAAGAACAGAGGCTCATTGGCTCCCAGACAGTCTTGTTTTTTCCCTTTCTTGCAAACCAGTATAGAGAAGCTGAAAGTGATCTGCTTCCTCCTTGGCCTCCCCAGCGGCTGAAAGGTTCTTATTGAAGATTCAGGGAAATAGCACCAGAACCCCTGGATGCAGGCATGCATTCACTAGATCATTCAGCCACATACTCCACTTGCACTCACCTAGGCCTCCCAGGGGGTGCCTGGCCTGACACACCCTGAGAAATGCCAAGGAGGGAAGAAGCCGAGGACCCAGTCTCTGCCTCATACAGTGACACGTTGAAGGAAGCAGAGGGGGATTATCACAGGCTTCCGATGGCCCTTTCCGTCAAGTCCAAACTGCTTCCACCTGCAGGGCTCTGCATGCTCTAGCCCGCCTCCACCGCATACGTGGTCTTCCTGGAATTTCTGCTTGGAAGATTCCCATGCTCTGTCCTCTTTGCCAGGCTCTTACTTATCCTCGGGTCTGAGCTTAGATCTACCTTCTCCCCGAAGCCTTCCAGGACTGTCCAAATCTTAACTGGGTGGCCCCCATGCATTTCCAAGGCAGCCCTTCCCTTTAAATCTGATCACGCTCTCTATGACCTATGGCCCTTCTCTTATAAGTCACCCCAACAGACTGGTTGAGGTCTTTTGAGGGCAAAGATTGTGTCTGTCTTATTGAACCCTGTATCTACTTTATCCAAAACAATGCTCAGCATACAACAGGGGCTCAATAAATACTTGGGGGGATAAGTGGAGGATGTATGGAGAGCTGAAAACATCAGTCAATATGAAGTGTAATCCTCTGAAAGGTCCAGACTTCAAGCATGCTGTGGGGGCCCAAGAGGGCTGGGATGATCACAGGAGATTTCCTGGAAGAAGTGGGGTATGATTTGGCTTCACAGAGTGAGTGGGAATCAGATGAGCAAAGGAGTGGAAAAGCATTCTGGGTAAAAAAAAAAAAACGGCACGAGCAGAGACAAGATGGTGGCACATCGTGATAGGTGTGGGGGCATCTGCTTGGCTAGATGGAGGGCTGGGACGGGGAGGTGAGTGGGAAAGGTGGGCATTGCAGGTTGTGAGCACAGGAGCTGAAAGGAGAGGGGGATGCTGGAGAGCAGTGAGAGACGGTGGGAGGAGAACTGAGGGGTGACTGTGGGGGAGATGGGTTTGCCACTGGTCCCATGGGCAGTAGAGAGACAGTGAAAATTACTGAGCAACGAAGTGGGAACAGAGTATGATGGTGTGAAATATGGTGGACCCAGCTCTGTACAATAAGCCTGGAGACTTGGGCTCAGCCCTATCTCTGTCTATCTTTCTGGCCGGACAAATCATTTTAATTTCTCCAAGACTCATTTATTCAACAAAAAATGTTGAGCTCCTTTGTGGCAGACACTGTTCTGGACCCTTGGGACTCAGTAACAATCATGGGGGACCCAGGCCCGGTTCTCACAGATTCTTCCATTTTTCACAGCTCTAAAGCCTGCCATGAAGCATAGATGATGACTAATAAAATTGTTACCTACTGTCTGTTTACAAAAAAGAAAAAAAGAGGGGTGCCTGGGGGGCTCAATTGGTTGGGTGTCTGACTCTTGGTTTCGGCTCCGGTCATGACCTCACGGTTTATGAGATGGAGGCCCACGCTGGGCTCTGTGCTGACGGCATGGTGTCTGCTTGGGATTCTCTCTCTCCCTTTGCCCCTTCCCAGCCTCTCTCTCTCTCAAAATAAATAAATAAACTTAAAAAAAAAAAGAAATTTAAGTTGTATGGTCTTGGTAGTATCAGATGGGAAGGACTATGTGAAGTCATTTGTGGTGGCTGAGGAGGTGACAGTGAAGATGACAGTATCCCCTGAGATTTTAGGGAGTCCTCAGAGATGGGGGTGGGAGGTGGACGGGGCAGTGAGAATGTATCAGAAGGTCATCTCTTGGTCCACATGGGACTTCAGGGGACCCCTGGAGAATGTCTCGAAGGCAGGGCTCTGTCATAGTCCCTTCTCAACACCCAGCACCCACCTGCAGTGTATGCTATGACAGGCCCTCAGCAAAAGGCTGTGGGAAATAATTATCTGTGTCGACACCAGCTTACCGCTGCCTCCCTGCCCAGGAAAAAGGCCTAGTTTGTCTCTCAGTGAGCCCTGTTGTCCCTAAACCCAGATTAAGTGTTTTAGAGATAGCTAGAGAACAATGAGGATTGTTGCAGAAAAAAAGCAAAGCCCTGGGCAGGGATTGGCCTCTTTCTGGCCTCAGGACCCACCCATGAGTCCCTTCCAGAACTTCACTGGGTAAGGCCTGCCTGACTTCTTTTTATTTTTTTATTTTTTTAAATATTTTTATTTATTTTTAGGAGAGAGAGAGAGAGACAGCGTGAGCAGGGGAGGGTCAGAGAGAGAGGGAGATACAGACTCTGAAACAGGCTCCAGGCTCTGAGCTGGCAGTCAGCACAGAGCCCGACGCGGGGCTCGAACCCACGAACCGCGAGATCATGACCCAAGCGAAAGTCGGACGGTTAACCGACGAAGCCACCCAGGCGCCCCAGGGCTTGCCTGACTTCTTAGGAGCTCAACCACCCCCATGGCCTTTCAGGAACTAGTAACACATCTGCTGCTCAGACTGGATACAAACTGTCCCCACTTCATCTCTGTCTTTCTAGAACCCCATCCCCAAAGACCTCTGTTCCATTCTGTTACAAATCTGGAGGTAGGGGTGCTCCTCTGGGGACCAGGGAAAGGTGAAATGTCAAGTTGCCCAGCGCTGGTTGTGAGCCAATGGGGCACAGGATTACAGGAGAAGTGTATCTGTCTTCCTTATATTTTTCTCCTTATATTTTCCCATTTTTTCCCCCAGTGAGTATGCTTTTAAGAATTATTTAAAAACTACACTTTTTATTGACAAGATATATAGAAATAAATGGTAAAAAAATTAATATATAAGGGACATGGATTGTTTCCACCTAATGGAGGCTGAGATTAGGGGCTCAGTGCCTGGCACATAGTAGGTGCTCAAAGTGTTGGTTGAAAGAGTGACAGGGTGTCATAATGGGTCTTTGCTTCCTTGTCACCACCCATTTGTCCATGAAGCACTAGGAGCTTGGGGTACAGTCATGACCGGGCTCCTAGGCTGGAGGGGACGGCAGCAGATGTAAGTACTGGAGCCCCACCGAGGCGCCTCATGCATCACGGGAGACATGCTCACCTGTGGAAGTGAGGAGGGTCTCAAAAACTGGGTACCACTGGAGCTGGATTGTGAAGGATCAGTAAGGAGTCTGTCAGACTGGGGAAAGTGTGCAGGTGTTCCAGGCCACGGACCCACATCCTTTTGCTGCTTCATTCATTCACTCACTCATTCTTCAAATAATGCTTATCTGTGGCCCAAACTGGACCCAAACCATCACTGCGTCACCTCTGTTTCTAGAGAATGTTTCCAGAGCACCCACAATGTGCCAGGCGCTGACCCAGTAGCCAGAGGTATGGCAAGATTATCTGGGCCTTCATCACAATTACATTCAAATATGTCGGCAGTAAATAAACATATGCCACAACTCCAAAGCTTAGGCCAGGAGGAAAATGCCAACAGGTGACAGACAGAGTGAGGGCGGAAGCCATTTTGGTTGGGGTAGTCCGGGAGCAGACACTAGAAGGAGAATCTAGGGGAGGAATGTTCTAGGCAGAGGGAAGAACAAAGGCCATCTCCATCCCAAGTGGAGTCCCAAGCAGCCATATTTGAGGAGGAACAGTATCAAAAGGCCACTGGACATTTTTGAGCAGAAAACAGTGTGATCTGATGGATGCTGTAAAAGATCGGCTTGAACAAGGCAATGATCATCCCTTCTCCCCATAGGCACCCTTTAAAACATATTTGAAGGGTGCACCTGACTGGCTCAGTGGGAAGAACATGTGACTCTTAACCTCAGGGTTGGGAGTTCAAGCCCCACCTTGGGCATAGAGCTTAAACACACACATGCACACTTGAAACTTTTTATATTATAAATTTAAACTTGCAAATGATGCATTCCGGGGCTTGCTATATGTTGTAGATGTTTTGAAATATTGTTTTTACCCGACCTTACAGGCATCTCTTTTGACTTTTGAAGAATGTCTTCCTTCATCACACTCTGTCACTACAGCCAGCAGAGATAGGGTTGCTTTCCATCAGAAAACCTCGGAATTTAATTATCTTTATTCTTTATGTTTTTTCACTTACGTTTGTTCTTTAATTCACTTGCTATTTAAACAATAGAGCAATAACCAAAGAGCCACAACTCACAATTTTCATAGATGCACAACAGATAATTTAATCCTACAAGGGATCTGGGTCCACCATGTCTGAATCCTGGGGGGAAATACAATAAACACTTTTTTAGGAGAGAGCTTCTGGCTGTTTTGTTTAAACTATCTTTGGTGGGGCGCCTGGGTGGCTCAGTCAATTAAGTGTCCGACTTCAGCTCAGGTCATGATTTCAGGCTTGTGAGTGTCTCCCTCTCTCTCTGCCTCTCCCCCACTGGCACTCTGTCTCTCTCTCTCTGAAAAATAAATGAACATTAAAAAAACTTAAACTATCTTTGGAAATGTAAAAACTGCTATAATGAATCCCTAAACACTTATGACTTACGTGTGATATATACGAGAGGTTTTGAATTGCTTTATATGATTTATCCTTACTAAAAACTTTCTGCTCCTACATATAAACTGACAGATCAGAATTATCTTTCTTCTAA
Source organism: Proteles cristata cristata (assembly GCA_017311185.1). Lineage (NCBI taxonomy): Eukaryota > Metazoa > Chordata > Mammalia > Carnivora > Hyaenidae > Proteles > Proteles cristata. The sequence goes on along the minus strand of JAESUZ010000214.1, from coordinate 622,561 downwards.
AATTATTTTTTAATGTTTATTTTTGAGAGACATAGTGTGAGCGGGGGAGGGGTAGAGAGAAAGAGGGAGACACAGAATCTGAAGCAGGCTCCCGGCTCTGAGCCGTCAGCACTGAACCTGACATGGGGCTCGAACTCATGAGCTGTGAGATCATGACCTGAGCCAAAGTCAGATGCTCAATCAACTGAGCCACCCAGGTGTCCCTGAACTATCTCCCTTCTAAACAAATAACAAGTTGGCCCCAACTAATAGTCATTGAAATTTTTAAGGCTTAAATACAATTTCCCTTTTTATTTGATTTTTTTAAGTTTATTGATTTTGAGAAAGAGTGTGCATGAGTGGGGTAGGAGCAGAGAGAGGGAAAGAGAGAGAATCCCAAGCAGACTCTGCAGTGTCAGCGCAGAGCCCAATGTGGAGCGCAAACTCACAAACCGGGAGATCCTGACCTGAGCTGAAACCAAGAATCGCCTGATTTCCCTTTTGAAATTCCAATAAGCATGCATGCCCATGACTGCCTCTTGACCTCTGAGCTCCAATGCTGGGAGATTGCAGGGGGCCTTGTGAGGCCAAGGGAACACTGCCAGCATTTCTGCCCTGGTTGGTGTGCTGAGGGCCCTGGGCTCACACTGCCCTTTTGTTGGCTGCTGGGAGGTTTCCATGGGCCGGTGCTCCACAGAGGACTTGGGTGGGTGGGGAGGGAGGGTGAGAAGTGGGAGAAGGATTTCTGGGAACAGGGACTTGTGAAAACAAGACAGGTGGGTTTCAGCCAAGGGGACCTCTTTGTGTATCCCAGGGTTGTGGCCACAGATGCTTCAGGAGACTGCTGTCACATCTACATGGATGCACCCACATTCCTGGCATGGAAGGTGGAGAGCAGGGGTCAGGGGAGGGAACTGGGAGACCCCCCAAGGCCACTGAGACCATCCTGTGAGTGTGAAGTGGCCTCAACTAGGATGGTACCAGTGGAGGTGATGAGATGTGGTGGAATTCAGCAAATATTAGGCTCCCTCTATGTAATAGAGCCCAGGACCCTTTGGAAAGGTGACTGATCCCAGGCCTGGCACAAAGAGCAGAGGCCTAGGAACATCAGGCCCACCCCACCACTAAGCAGCTGTGACCTTGGTGTTCGCCAAGTCACTTCACCTCTCTGCAGCTTATTTGTCAAGTTAGCCCAGTCTTGCTTGTCAGGGAGCTGAAAAGCTAGAGCTGAGGGGCTTGGACGTTGGAAGGGCCAGCATGTTGGGTTCCTGACAGACTCGTGTCCAGACTCAGCCTCGTGCTAACTGCTTTGTCCTGCCAAGGCTTGGGGTCTCAAACACTCAAGGTGCTGAGGGCTAGTGACTCAGGACGCGGGCTTGGCTGTCACTCCTGGTACTGTTTGAGCTTCCCATAACCCAGGCTCGCCAATCAAGGGCATCTCCTTAATCAATAATATTGCTCAATTATGCTCGGAATGGTCCAGTTCATAGGTGGGAGGAGAGGCAGAAAGGAAACAGCGGTCAACAGGCCCCAGGAGCCCTGGCTCAGCCCTGCTCAGCCTGTTCTTCGCTTCCAGAAGCACTTCGGGCCTCAGTTTCTGCTCTTGAGGCCCTGCTCTGTGCCAGGCTGACCTCTGAAAGCAGAATTGCTGAGGTTCCAACGGAGAGAGTTTAGCCCCCCACGGTACCCAAAGCCCTACTATGTGCAGAGCCTGGTTCCCCATAGGGGCTGGCTGTCAGAACTAGGAAGCCCCCCCCTGCCCCCCCGCCCCCCCCTGCCCCCCCCTCCGCCCCCGCCCAGCACAAAGACACATACATACCAATCCAGGGTAAAAAACCATTTTCAAAACTCCATGCTGGCAGGAGTTTGGGCAAGATTGCTGATAGGTGTGCACTGAGGCAGTTGGAGGGAATTCAGGTATGAGGGATGTGAGTGGCATAGTGAAATTCTGGCTCTGAACCCCTTCTCTTCTGGGGTGAGACCTTGGGCAAGGCCCTTGGCCTCTCTAAGCTGCTGGTTCCCCATTGGTACAGTAAGGGCAATAATCTGGACTCGTCTAGGGATCTCAAAGGGCCCTTTCAGCTTTGACAGTTTCTGTTTTACTTTCCTAGGTCACATGGATGTGTGCTACTCCCTACAGGGACAGAGATTCCCCAGGACAGGGACTTCAGTTTCTCTTTCCCATCAAGTACAGGAACCGATGCCCAGTGGGTCCTTAACCCCCAGGTTGACTGACCTCAGGACTCTAGTTGGGTGGGGTGACCAGATACCTCTGATCACTCTCAACCATGGCCCGGTCAGGATGGTACATAAGATAGTGCTCCCCCTGGAGGGGCAGGACCCACCCACAGATCACCTTTGAAAGCCCACAGAAGGCTAGAATCCAGGGTCATCCTGAACGAGAAAGGCAAACTAAGGGAGTAACGCTAGATCCACTGACTCATGGGGCACCCACTCCCCAACACACCTCTGGGCCATGAACTGCCCATGCAGAGCCTTTCCCAGAAATACCAGCTGTGACTGGCCTAGGCACATGGCAGCTTCCAGACTTGCTGTGAAGGCTCGTATCTGTCACTGCAAGACCTAAACTTTGATAATCACTCTTCCTTTCTCCTTGGGCAAGGTTCCTTAGGTTTTAGAGATTAAACGAAATGCCAAATTAATTTTTTTAGCAGATTAGATCAAGGGCCAAGCCCAAAGCACTCGAAAAAGAATTGTCCAGGGAGTCAGGAAGCTGAAGATCTGCTCTAGCCCTTGCTACCGTGACCTTGGAGGAGTCACTTGTTACTCTGGGCCTCAGTTTCCCCTTTTGTACAACAAGACCACTGCCCTAGGATGGTTTCTGAGAAGTTGTAAATTGTGTCTTAACCAGTTTTGGTGCCTCAAGGCAGGGTCTCCTCAGCCCACACTGTGTTTGCCATGCAAGGTCCCCTGGCCTGGGGCTCCGCTGAATTTTTTGCTGCTGGTCAGAGATCAGAAACCCAGGAGGAAGGTAGTTTTGATTGTCTCTCATTTTCTGGAAGTGGTGACATTAGGCCAATATCTGTGGTTTAGCATATGACCCTGGGCCTTCTAAGCAGCCCAGACCCAGATGATTGTACGAAGAAGCGCTGAGCCCTGTGGTGAGGTTTTCCACTGGAGCACATGACCCAGACAGCTGCAGGCTGGGGCTTACAGCGAACTTCCCCAAGGCCACGGCTCCGCGTGGGGGCCTGAGACCCAGGGTGGGAGTGAAGAGGGCCCAGGAGGGGCTGCATTTGCCCCTTATGGGGCCTCTAGGTGAGGCCTTGCTTAAAGTGAGTGACAGTCCCTTCTCTTTCTATAGTTCTCAAGAAATAAGGATTTTATAAAGCCATAGAGGAAAGGGATTTTTTGTGCTTTTCCACATTTTCTCAATTATTGGTGGTGAACATGTACTGCTTTGGTAATCGGGGAAAAAATTCTATCATTATTATTTTTTTAGTACCATTCCTGAAGCCATCAGCACCCTCTGCTCTGCTCATTTCATGATGTTTTTCAGGGAGCCCCGTGTTGGGGGCTGGAAAGGATATGGGCTTCAGAATCAGACAGACCTGGGTCAAGGGCCTGGCCCCACCATTTCCTAGCTGTGTGTCCTTGGGCGAGTCACCTACATTTTCTGAGCCACAGGTTCCTTCTAGAAAGGGAATAAAAGTAGCAGTCCATGTCAATGCGCATTTAGCACATGTTCTAAGCGTTTGTATGTATTTACACTCTTAATCCTTCCAACTCTGTAAGGAAGGCGCTACTATTAGCTCCATTTTACAGAGGAGGAAACAACACAGAGAGCTTAAATATCTTGTGCAGGTCTGGGGCGCCTGGGTGGCTTAGTCGGTTAAGCGTCCGACTTTCGCTTAGGTCATGATCTCGCGGTTCGTGGGTTCGAGCCCCGCGTCGGGCTCTGTGCTGACTGCCAGCTCAGAGCCTGGAGCCTGTTTCAGTCTGTGACTCCCTCTCTCTGACCCTCCCCTGCTCACGCTGTCTCTCCCTCTCTCCTAGAAATAAATAAAAAACATTAAAAAAAAAATATCTTGTGCAGGTCATCTGCTGGAGCTGAACCCGGCTGTCCAAGCTCAGGGCATGGAGGATCCTGACCTCTGCGTCACAGGAACTCAAGGCCAAGAGATCTCCCCGGGATGGAGAGTGCAGAGGTCTCTGAGCCCCGCACATGGTAGGGTCACAGGTCTTCCTCTCTTCCTTTCTTCTGTGGCAAGAGAAAGCCCATGTGAATGTCCAGCCTCATGTGGAACTCCTACCATTGGGGTGGGGTGGGGGGTTGGAGCACTGAGCTTCTGATCGTCACCGCAGGGGTCAGGACCCCGATGGGGCCCGGACAAACTGCATCCCAACCTGTCACCATCCCATTGGTGATGGGGACAAGCCAGGGAGGTCCTGCAGCTCAGTTGTGATGAGTGGGAAGCAGGAGCGAGGTCTCTCAAGCCCTATCAGGGTGCTTCCCCTGGGCCACAGCCTCCCAGACCAGGAAAGGCCCCTCAGGGAAGCAGGAGGTAGGCTCCCACTGTCTTGAGTCTGGATGTAGACTGACACTCTCACCACCTGCTGTGCTGGCTGGGGTGGGGGATGGGAGGCTGCGGGGAGCATCTGCTGTTTGGGGCAGACCAGAGGAAGTGGGAAGCCACTCAACAGCAGCTGGCTTGGGAAGTTGGCAGCAATGGGCTGGGTGTCTCTTTTCCCCTCGGCGTTGACACCCCCAGCCACTCCAGCCACTGCAGGCCTCCTGGCCTGGCCCCTGGCACAGAGGTGAGGTGCCCACGGCTATGGGCTGAGGGGCCGAGGGGCTGTGGGGTGGTTATATTTGGAGGGATTGTAGCTTTAAGTACTGAGGGATCTAAAATCATGGGGCACACATTGGCCCATCTCTGGGGGAAGGAAGGGTTGACAACAGCATGTAGGCTCTGGAGTTATTTCCCCACCTTTTTTGTCCAGTTGAGAAAGCCTCCTCGTCCCACTCTTAATAAACAAGAAGGAAGCAAAACCCCATACCCTCCCCCTTCTGCTGCGGTTCCGTTTGCACAGTGCGGACACATGAGCCTGTTCACGGCACTTCACCTGCCCGGTCTCATCCCGTTCTCACAGCAGCCCTGCCTCGCAGCTGCACGCGTTCTCCCCATTCTCTGGATGAGGACACTGAGGCTTGACCACTTGCCCAGGGACTCACAGTTGGTACAGCAAGTGATGAAGCTGACACTTTGACCCTAGCGCCTCTTCCCCCGGACATTTAGGGCCCAGATTGTTTCAAGGGAAGTATTTTCTTAAAATATTAAAAAATATATTTCAAAAAACAGCTTTGAGATAGAATTCACATACCATATGATTTGCATAGTTATGGTATATGACTCACCGGCTTTTCATACATTCACAGAGCTGTGTAACCATCCCCACTACCAGCTCTAGATCAGTTTCAGGACATCATTACCCACAAAAGAGGGTCTGTACTCCTTAGCCGTCATCCCCAATTCTCCCACCCGTTTCGGTCTCTGGCAATCATCACTAACCTCTGTGGGTTTGCTTATTCTGGACACTTCATATAAATGGAGCCATGTAATATGTATGGGTTTTTGATTGGCCTTTTTTTTTTTTTTTTTTTAGAGAGAGAAAGGGAGAGCACGCGTGCCCCTCGCAAGCAGGGGAGGGGCAGAGAGAGAGAGACAGAGGATCTGAAGCGGGCTCTGCGCTGACAGCAAGAGCCTGACGTGGGGCTCCAACTCATGAACCTGGAGATCACAACCTGAGCGGAAGCTGGCCACTTAACCAACTGAGCCACCCGGGAGCCCCTGATTGGCCTTCTGTGACTGGCTTCTTTCACTTGGCATGTTTTCAAAGCTCATCCATGTTGTAACACACATCAGTGCTCACTCCTTTTTACTGCTGAGTAATAGTGTAGTGGGTGGGCACAGCACCTGTTGTTTATGCGTCAGTAGGTAGTGGACATTTGGGTTGTTCTCACTTTTAGGCCACCATGAATAACGCTGCTATGAACACGCACGTACAAGTTTTTTGTGGACCTAGGTTTTCAGTTCCGTCGGATACATGGGATCCCACTCAGGATCATACAGTAACTCTGAGTTTAAACTTTTGAGGAGCTGCTGGCCTGTCTTTTCAGTTTTACATTCCCACCGGCAACATAGGATGGTTCCGATTTCCCCATCTCCTCCCCAACACTTGTTATTATCTGTCTTTTTGATAAAACAGCCATCCCGGGGAGTGTGATGAGGCATCTCATGTGGTTTTGATTGCCATTTCCCTGGTGACTAATGATGTTGAGCCTCATCTTTTCTGTTATCTTTTCTGTTAACTGATGATATTGGCCACTTTTTGTAATCGTTTTCATCTTTGTTTTTTTAAGAACAGACCTAAGCGCCTGGTTGGCTCTGATGGTAGAGCATGGGACTCCTGTTGTGAGGTCAAGTACTATGTTGGGTGCGGAGCTTACTTAAAAGCAAAGCAAAACAAACAAAAAAAAGGAACCTATTTTTAAAAAATAAGAAATGTCTTTATGTGGTCTCCCAGTGAATTCTAAAGGAGGTTTAGTGAAAATTTTCCATTCCACTTGCCCCGAGTTCTTCCAGAGATATTCTATGCAATATGAAAAATATGTACAAATGTTATTTTTTACGCAAGTGGAGCATATTAAACAAATTCCCTGTACTCTGGGTTTCCACTTTATATTATTACAGGCTTCAACATTGCTTTAGTGCCATCAGAACTGCCGGCGAGCCCAGCACGTTGGCAGGATCATGAGCCTTTAATTTTCTTTGAGGGCAAATTGGGCATCCCTGGCATCAGAATCCAGGAGGCCTGGTACAGTCTGGTCTTTATGGCCGGGATTTTTTTTTTTTTAATTAATAGACTTCATCATCTTTTAGAGAGATTGTAAATTTGCAGAAACGAGCAGATCATTGAATTCTCATATGCTTCTTCCCTCTCCTCCCCACTTCCCTCTATTATCACTGTCTTGCATTTGTGAGGTGCATTTGTTACAATGAGTGAACAAACACTGATACACTACTGTTAACTGGATCTGTTGTTTGGATCAGGATTCACTCTCTGTGTTGCAGTTTTAACAAATGCATGATGTCAGGCATCCATCATTACAGTATCACTGAGAATAGTTTCAGTGCCCTCAAAATCCTCTGGGCTCCAGTTTTTTTTTCTTTTCTTTTCTTTTCTTTTTAATTTTTTTTAATGTTTTTATTTATTTCTAGGACAGAGAGAGAGACAGCGTGAGCAGGGGAGGGTCAGAGAGAGAGGGAGTCACAGACTGAAACAGGCTCCAGGCTCTGAGCTGGCAGTCAGCACAGAGCCCGACGCGGGGCTCGAGCCCACGAACCGCGAGATCATGACCTAAGCGAAAGTCGGACGCTTAACCGACTAAGCCACCCAGGCGCCCTGGGCTCCACTTTTCATCCCCCCTTCCCTCACCCCCAACCTTTCTACTGTTTCTCTGGCTTTGTGTGGCAGGGCTTTGAATGGGAAGCTGGCCCTTTCACGTCCTGCTCCCAGCTCCAGGGAGGGGCTCTGGTCCCCTTGAAGGCAGAGGCAGGGACCTGTTGAGAACTGTCCATGACAAAAAGGAAACCATTTAGTAATGAGTCCGATGTGCTTCATTCAGGAGAAATCAGTGCACAGACTGGGGGAGCACAATGCCTCACCAGCAGTGGAGCACCCTTCTGGAGGGACCTGGGGCAAGCACGGGTTTTCAAGCATTAAAAGGTACAACGGGGGAAATGGCATGACCGGCTGGGAGGCTGGGATTTATTTCTAAGGCTGGCAGGTCCTGTTTTCTAGGATAAAATAAACTAGCCAAATAGGGTTAGAGGCTTGGGATGGGCGTATGTTTTCCTGACAGATGTTGCCCATAAGTGCAGGCTGATTTAGGTTTAGATTTGTGGCATGGACCTTCATTTTGTGGGTTGCAATATACAGAAACTAACTATCAGAATCAACCTTGGAGAGTCCCTCCAGGAGTCAGGTATGGCATGGGTCCCCTTGATAAAGGACAAGGGTCTCGAATTTGAAGGTGGCATTACAAAGCATTCCTTTGGGACACCTGAGTGGCCCAGTAGGTTAACTGTCTGCCTCTTGGTTTCAGCTCAGGTCATGAGCTTACCGTTCATGAGTTCGAGCCCCTGGTCAGGCTCTGGGTTGTCAGTTTGGGATTCTCTCTCTCCCTCTCTCTCTGCCCCTCCCCTGCTCACATCCTTAACTCTCTCTCAAAACAAATAAATAAACATTAAAATAATAATAATAGCAAAAAGCATACCTTTGTAATTCTCTGTGGAAAGGAGGGGAAAAGAGATTGCTCAGAAATTGCCAGCCATTGTCTCCTCTCAGGAAAGGCAGTTTTTACCCAGTTCCTGGCCATGAATAAGTGGTTGAATAGTCAAATTTGACCTTAAAAAAGGTTTATGCCTCCCAGAGTCACAATGATTTCTTCTATGGGCACAGCTTTTTCCAACTGGCTGCACAGAGCATCATGACCTTGAAGTTACAATGTTCTGAGGGTCTTGGTCCACCTGGCCACAAAAAAGCTTAATATTTTCAGGATCTGGAGTTCATGAGGCTTATAAACAAATTCATGAGTCTGATATAAAGACTAGACCAACAGTCATCACCTTGAGAAATAGCCCTGTCACCTGAATTTCATCATCCACCCAGCCAAGGAGTACATTCTTCTCTGCCATCAGGCAAGTTGGGCAAGTTATGAAGTCTGCTCGGGGCGTGAGGCACCTGAACACAGAAGGCTCGTTGTCTGATGGCATCAGGCCCTGACAGCCCTGATGCATCCCCTGATGTGGTTGGGGTCTGCCTGCCTTGAACACGAAGGGGAGTGGACTGGTCAAGGCATTCTGGGCAATTCTGGGTGTTCTCAGTGGAAGAGATGTCAGCCCCAAACTTTCCTGAGCTTGGATCCTGGTTCTTCCAGGGATCAGGGATATCCTAGGCAAGTCAGCCTCCTGAGACTCGGTTTCTCTATCTGTAAAATGGGCATAATTAATTCTTGATTTAAAGATGTGAGATCATGAGGCAGAATGATCAGTAGAGAACCTGGCATATAACAGGCAGTCAATTAATGCCAGCTGTTGCTGTTATTGCTGTTATTTAATGTCAGTTTGCCTTTTCGATTCTTCTCTTCCTCCCCTGCTAAATTCCAAGTTCTTTAGGAAGATTTAGTTTTTGTTTATTTATGTATTTACTTTGTTTTTTTTTTTTTTAAGTAAGCTTCATGCCCAGTGCAGAGCCCAATGCAGGGCTTGAACTCACAACTCTGAGCTCAAGTCCTGAGCCGAGATCAAGAGTTGGACACATAACCGACTGAGCCACCCATGTGCCCAGGGAGCTTTACTTATTAAAGTTAAGCTATTGTAGTCACTTTGATTATACCCCAGGTCTTGCTTTCCCTTTCAGGTTCAGAAACTCTTCAGTCTAATCTTATCCTTGTTATTTACTCTCCAAGCTTGGCCCAGAGCAAGGTCTGAGGGTGTTCTGGAAGCTGGAGGAGGAAAAGGATGGCTTGCCTGAGGTTAGCAGGGGCGGGGAGCCCCCAGGAAGTGGAATGCTGCTGGACCTTGAAATCAAAGGGAGGTTTTGGTGGGTGCTTGGGATAGAGAGATTAAGCTGGTAAATCGAGAGGCCTGGGATTCCAGAGAGCTGGTTCTGGCCCCAGTTCTGCTACTTCCTGACCGCGTGACTGGCTCAATCACTTCCTGTCTTTGGAAGTTCCCATTCTGATATTCACAGATGGATGGCAGGGGCCTGAGAATCTCTTCAAAACAGTACAAAAGGTTGTGTCTTAGCACTGCTGGCAGAGTGCTCACTGCTTTCAGCAGATTCTCAAAAGGCTCTGACCTCACGGACTCTCAGACTTTCATCCAGTGACTCAGCGCTCCTCTGCCCGCTGCTGACTCACCAGCCCCAGCTCTTGGCCGCCTCAGTCTGAGCTCCCCAAGGGAACACCAGATTGGCTCAGCCAGGCACAAGATACCATCAGGACATCTGTGGGCAGAGTCCTGGGGCCTGGCCGTGTCCTGGGGACTGGCTAGCCTCCAGAATAGACTGGCTGCCTGGGACCGTGCTCATCTCCAGCCCAGAGGGGTGGTAGGGCCTCGAAGTTCCAAATGGGACTCCGGCTTCCCCAGAGGGGGTAAGGTATCATCAGGCCCCTGTGTGGCCTTTCCATTCAGCCTGTGTCTTTCCATTCAGTGTCCTCAGCCCCGGACATATATGTGCTTGGTATATGCGAGGTGCTCTGTAAAGATATTGCTTAAACACTAACAAGACAGCTACTTGACAAGAAAATGAAGCACCGTCAGCAGTGATGTGGAAGTCTTGGCCATCTCCTAAAAGACCTCCCTCTGGGAGTGTCAGTTTAACTGGGTTATGAAAGTTCACTAGGGAAAAGAATTTGAGGTAGGGAAGGAGGGTATTTATAGGGCACATAGCTGTGAAACTGCATGGCTCATTTAGGCCACCACAAAAGAGTGGGGCAGAGGGGCTGGGACCATGGGATGCAGGGCAAGGCTGGGAGTTGAGGGAACAGAGATTAGGTTGGGTCTCAGGCCTTGCATTCGGGAAGGAAACATCAGAGTAGGAGGAGACATCTGAGGGCAGGGATGGTATAGTGGTGCAGTGCACAACCAGATCTCCCTTTCGGGACCAAGGAATTCAGTTCCCTGCTCCCTGGAGGGCTGCATGGTGGGGGCTCACAACCGTGCACTTAATCTTAGCCTGCTCAGGCTGCTGTAACAAAATGCCATGGACTGGAGGTTGTAAACAACAGACATGTAGCTGTTCATAGTTCTAAAGGCTGGAAGTCTACCATTCAGGTTTCTACTAATTTGATTTCTGGTGTGAGCTCTCTTCCTGGTTGCAGATGGCTGCCTTCTCACCATACCCACCCGTGCTCTTTCTTCAGTGTGAGCAGGTGACGGGGTGGGGGTACTGTGCAGAGAACAAGCTCTTTGGCCTTTCTTCTTTTTTTAATGTTTATTTTTGAGAGGGAGAGAGAGAAAGACAGAGCACAAGTGGGGGAGGGGCAGAGAGAGACAGAGACACAGAATAGCATTTCTTTTTCTAAGGACAATAATCCCATAGGATCAGGACCCCACTCTTATGACCTCTTTAATCTTAACTACTTCCTTAGAGTCCCCAATTCCAAATACAGCCACATTGTGCGTTAGGCTTCAATATATGAATGGTGGGGGTGTGGTACACAAATATTCAGTCCATAATAGCCCAGCTTCAAGAATTGCCCTCAGTCAAACAGAGCTCCTGGCCCAAGGTTATACCTCTCCGGAGGGGGAGGTGGGGCAGTATTACATTGAGGTTTAAAAGCCATTCCCCTTGGGGTGCCTGAGTGGCTCAGTCAGTTAAGCCTCTGACTCTTGACTTTGAATCGGGTCCTGATCTCATGGTTTGGTTCATGAGTTCAAACTCCACATCAGGCTCTGTGCTGACAGTACGGAGCCTGCTTGGATTCTCTCTCTTCCCCTCTCTCTCTGCCCCTCCCCTGCTTGCTCTCTATTTCTCTCTCAAAATAAATAAAAATAAACACACACAAAAAAGCCACTCCCATTGCTCCAGTTGAGGACAGTTCAACACGGTGTAGGCTGAAGGCTCTATTGCAGCTTCACGGTGCTGGGAGAGTTGCAGGAAGGAGAGACACACCGCCAGCATCAGAGGCCAAAGGAAATGAGAAGGGGGTCCTTCCAAGTAGGAATTACCTATCTACTTTCAGGATGCCATTCAATGGAGGGCTGGGCTGGGTTAGAGTTAGTTTGGAGAGAGAGTAGGGACATGGTGAGGGTAGGTGCCTGCTTCAAAGAGTTGTGAAGGGAGGTGAGAAAAAGCACAGAGCTGAAGTGAAAATCAAGAATGAGAAAAGATTTTTTTTTTTTAGGATGGGAGAGCCTTGGGTATACTTGTAATCTCAGGGGGAGGAGTCAATGGCAAGGTGAGAGATGTTTACTGAGGATATAAAAAAGGAAAGTGCTGGAGAGATGATATTAAAAACACTTAACACTTGGTAAGGCATGGACGATGAAAAAGAACGAAGTCACAGAGGCCATTTGGCAAAAGCCAATGGTTTAACAGCTAAAGTTTCACCTCATACAGAGAAGAAAAGGCATTCCCTCTTCAGAGATAGAAGAAAGAGGTAAAACAGGAAATGAGTATGAATATAAAGATGAGGTAGGGGCTTGAGCATTGTTGAGTAGATCTGGAATAAGACAAAACCTTGAGATAATTTAGGCAGCTGAAACACGATATATGTGTCTTTACATAAATAAAATCTGGAGGTAGACCACATAGAGTGGATGATAATCATCAGGATCCAGGCTCTTAACTTGTTTCTTTGCCATTCTTAACAAGACTTCTACCTCATCGTCCATCATGGATGCTTGAGCTCCTGCCATTGTGTCTGCAATCCAGGTAGCAGGAAGCAGAAAGGAGTTTGTAGCCAGGGCAGCATTTAGCTGGTACAAATCAGAGCTATTCAGTAGAAAAATTATTGAAATACTTCTCCACCTGCTGATAATAGCTGATGACTCCCTGATGCCAACCTCCTCATTCCCCCCCAACCCCGTCCCCAATTTATCCCCTGGCTCAGTTGGGACCTTCCATAGCATTCCCTCAGCACCATGCCTGGCTGTACCAGTAAGTATTTGCATTGGATGTGTCTCTTCAAGAACAGTACCAAGAATTCACAAAAAGGGCACACTGTTCTTTTATCACATTGGCCAGAATAAAGTCCCATGGTTGCAAGGGACGCTGGGAAATGTCATCTTTATTCTGGGTGGTCAGGTACCTAGGCGGAAATGGAGGTGGGGGGTTGGTTACTATCAGAATCAAGGAAAAAGAGGTGAAGAATACTAGGAGATCATAGCAGCCTGGACCACATGGGAGGGCTGTGTAAGCCTCGGTGGGACTCTTAATTCCCCAGCAGATATCTCAGGTGAGGAGAGAAGAGAAGAAATCAGAGGCTGGGAATAGGTGGTTGGGTGACTGAGGTGTGATGGGGAGAGGGGTCCTTGGTAGAGGCTGATACTTGAGTGGCTGCCTGAGGGGTCCAGAGGCCGCAGAAAGGCAAATGCAGGTAGGGGAGATGAAAGGCTGGAGGTCTTGATGAGGAATATGCCAGGCGGAGAGGAGTCTGAGCCTCATTGTTTGAGACATAGTGGTGGTGACCCAGGAGGCTCCCGGGGCAGGATGAGGTTCAGGGTGGGTGTTTGGGGAGCCACGTGGGCGAGCTGGGCCTTCACGCTGTGTGCCTCTGTCATATCAGCTGTCTTGGCCAAGGACCCTTTCAGGGCTGGGAACAGCAACAGACGGAAGTCCTCTGGGGTCAAAAGCAGGATCCCACTGGATCTGACAGGCAGGGGCCTCCAGAGATGTCAGATGCTAGAATTGGGGCTTCAAGACGATCTGGGCCCCAGAACTGGAAAACCATCAGGATCGCTGCTGTGATTTCCAGTATGGCTCACCTTTCTGAGGAAAAATATCTCTTCGGTTTCCTGAGAACTTGAGCTCCCAGTACGGAGGAAATGAAGGGGATTTTCTTTCTAAAGTTTTCCCATAATTTTTTCTTTAAAAAATATAAAGTAATACATGGACATTGTAGTGAGTGAAATCGTGCAAAGATGAGTTAATCTAAGTCAGCAGGCTCTCTTCCCACTTGCAATTCTCCGTTCCTCTCCTCACCCAAAATCCCCCCACTTCTAAGGGGGACAGGGCAGGAGTGCTAGATTTCCTGGTTAGTTCATGCCTGGAGCAGGGGATCGTGCACTTTCCTTGCCAGCTCAGAGTCCCCTCTGGAAAGTCATGGTAGGCCTTGAAGTGGGCAGTGGGGCTTGGGCCTTGCTCTGCCTGTATTTTCTAGAACCCACGTTCCCCCCGAGGCCTGTTGTGTACCAGCACTTGCTGCTTCTATATCGTTTCTCTTTTTTTCTTTTTTAATGTTTATTTAGTTTTGAGAGAGAGAGAGAGAGAGCAGAGGAGGGGCAGAGAGAGAGGGAGACAGAGGGTCTGAAATGGGCTCTGCACTAACGGTAGTGAGCCCAATGCGGGGCTTGAGCTCACAAACTGTGCGATCATGACTGAGCTGAAGTCAGGTGCTTAACCGATTGAGCCACGCAGGGGCCCTGCTACCTCATGTTTCAAAGGTGCTTTGAGTATCAGTGTTTTGTCCAGGCCAGTTTCCTTAGCTCAGCATTTGAGATCTTTCCAGTATCCACTGTCGTAAAGGGTCCTTCTGTGAACACTTTGGATAAAATATTTGTTAGTTCTGGATTATTTCCCTGGGGGGGTATATTGCTAGAAATGGTATTATAGGGTCAAAGGGTCCAAATAGTTTCATAGCTCTTTGTGGTCTGTGCACAGATGGCTAAGAAAGCGTTTTATGAGATTTAAGCATTTATTGAGTTGGTGAAAAATTATAATAATCCACTTACTGTTTTTATATTCTTCATTAAAATTCTGTCCTTACGGGCAGGGAAGTGGACACAGGATCATATTATTTATGCAAATGAAGGTGGCAAAAGTGCTTCTTAAAAACACTGATATGTTCCTCTAGTTATGAGAAAGGGGGGTATTGAAAAGGAGTTATGGTTGGTTCACTCTGTCATCAAGCAGTTTTGAGAGCTCAGTAACTCCACCAAAGCGAGAGCACATGATTGGAACGTCTCTAAGCTTCGTCTTGGCGTGCAGTCTTGTAATCTCTGCATGGCACACAGGGTTGCTTGGCTGGAGCTGAGGGACAGGGCTGTGTCCTAGAGCCCTACCTCTAATGCATTTATCTGGCTATCGAGGTGACCGGCCCTGTGCTTGTACCTGGACCTAGGAAGGCTGCACATGGGGCAGCCATGCAGCCATTTGGCCATTGAGGCCTACCAGTGAGGCCTCCGATTTAGATCAAATCTTGTCCCAACTTTACTCAGCCCTCTCATGTCACCTACTGCGGTGCACACTTCCCAGTTAGCCCCCCAGTGGGAGGTAAGAACCGCAGTGTGGGGGTGGTGGTGGAGGCGAATCAAAGGCCCTGAGACTTGTCTGTGGCCTGTTCTTAAGAGTACAGATTGTCAGAGGCAGATGGAATCTTGGGTTTGCTCCCCTGTGGTTAGGTGTGACCTTGGAGAAAAGTCTTTCCCTCACCTGGCCTCAATTTCCCCTTTGCTGCAGTCATGGAATGAGACTAAAGGAACTTTAAGGACCTGCCGTGATAGGCTGAGATTTCCTTCCTTCCCTTCCCTTGGGCTAGGGGGCACTCCTCCCTTGGGAGGGGAGGGGCTGATCACCCTCTGCTCAGAACCGACTGTACTAGCGTACTAGCCGTAGGTAGAGGGCAGGTGGTTTTGTGTGGGCCATCTGGACCTATCTTATTTTCAAAGAATAAGATGAAGATTGAGGGCTGTACAGAGTGGGGACACTTCCTTCTCCAACAAGGCCTTTGGCTGACGTACAGGCAGGTTCTCAAATTCAGGCTTCACTTCTTGTTCCCTTCTTCAATGGCTGAGGCACTTCTTATTTTCCCCCATCTTCCGCTCCACCCCGGTCAACTGCAGGACAAACAATAGTAGGACTTCAGGAGGGACTGTATTTAATACCGAAAACCTGTCTGTGGGTCATGAAGAGAAGAGATTGTGGATATGACACGTTGAGAGGGAAAATCAAGGTGTAGGATGAAGCCACACGCTAGCCCCAGCCAGGTAAATATATACACATCATTTAGGAGACAATGTGGTGGGGTGCTGGGTTTGAATAATGACCCTGAAAACTTAAAGTCATTAACCTTATAGAGTTTGGATTTCCACCTGAAAAATGGAATAGAAATAGTAATAGAATATTATTTCTACATAATTTCTATAGTAATGGAAAACAGTATCTCACTGAGAAATTGTGAGGCTTAAAACATACACATACATGGGGCGCCTGGGTGGCTCAGTCGGTTAAGCGTCCGACTTTCGCTTAGGTCATGATCTCGCGGTTCGTGGAGTTCGGGTTCGAGCCCCGCGTCGGGCTCTGTGCTGACTGCCAGCTCAGAGCCTGGAGCCTGTTTCAGAGTCTGTATCTCCCTCTCTGACCCTCCCCTGCTCACGCTCTCTCTCTCCTAGAAATAAAAAAAACAAACAAATAAAACATACACATACAACCCCTAATGTTGACTTATTCAAGAACTAGTTTTCTTTTTGGACGACCTCTCCCTTCCCTCCCATCACATGTTTTTCCCTCTCGCGTCCCTTCCCCCTTTTCGTACCCCTCCCACCTGTCCGCCTCCGTTCGCGCATGCGCCTTGAGCGGCGCTGAGTCAGGCTGTGGGCAGAGCTCAGGCAGGCCTGGCCGGGGCGGAGCCTGCGCCTGCGCAGTGTGCAGCTTCGGGGCGGGGCAGGTTTATAGCCGCTGAGATCAGCTGACGCTCCGCATTGCAGACTGCGGAGTCGGGCGTCGTCATGTACTCTCTCTTCCTCCTGGCCAGCTGCCTGGGCGCGGGTAAGGCCTGAGACCACCCCTTAACCTCACCAGTCTGGGGAAGGGGTTCCCCGCAGGGCGCTGCCCACCCCTTCCGGAGCGACCGTCTCCTCGGCCTCGGCCCTCCTCTCTGTTCGGGTTGACAAGGGGCACTCAGTGCGCAGGCGCTTGCGCAGCGCAGATACCTGCGGGGCGGCGGAGGGGCTGTGGGAGGCGGCTGGCAGACTGACCTTCTAGAAGCCCCCGGGCCTGCTGCTCTGGGCCGAGGGTCGGGGCTAGTGGGCTAGGCGGGCGGGATGGGAGAAGTATATCTCTCTCGGGGATCGAGTTGTTGCCTCCCGGGGCCTCCCCTCAGGTTTGTGGGTGGGCCTGGAGGGTGACCCCTCCTTCACCTGTGTTGTGCTTGGGCAGGGTTCACGTGATCCAGATGGCCTTGAGCCCCATCCATTGGGACACATTTAGGCCCTTGGTCTCAGCTGCCCCAGTTTTTAAGAATGTTGAAGTTGCAGGAAGCACATAAGTATGTTATCTATGTAGATGTTTATCTTTACGTAGATATTTTATTCTTGCTCCTACTTCTTGAATCAGATAATACGGGGTTTTGTGCCGATGATCTTGCAGTGAAGTTCACATTTCATCTCCTTCAAAATGTCTTGCACAGCCGCTGGCCCGTTTTAGCAGCGGCCTTTATTTTGGGGAAAATGGAAGTACGTGAGAAGCCGTGCACAGCAGTATTCCTATACTTGTTTGTTGCCCTTAAATAGTACTGATGGTTATTAAAATCATTGCAGGCTATTAAGGCAACACTTGGGAACCAGCTGCATTGCCTTCTGGAATTAGAAGGCGTCCCGCCCTCCCCCTGTTACTGTGCCCTTTCTTGCTCCAAACTCCTGCTCATTTAAATCACAGTAAAGGGAAATGAGTGAGATTGAGTATTTATCAAACTTATCTAGTTTGGTAGTCATGCAGCCAGATTTTAATTTATATACAGAGAGGAACCTACGTCTGGGTTTTTTCAGGTAATGCAGCTGAAAGGGAAGGAAATACACTTTTGAAAGGCAATAAAACCGATCTTTACGGCCAACCTCAATTTCTGTTCCTAGTGAACTGTAATCAGGAGTTAGTTTCCATTCTATCATGCAGCTGTTCAGATTTTGATAAACTAAGAAAATGGATGACAGAGTTGGTGGAAAACCGAAGAAATAAGATACAGATGAAATAGATTTAAGATGTTTTTCTTCTGTTACCTTTCAGCACCTCCCAGGAATGTATCTTAACCTTAAACCACGCTCTTAAACTTGCTTTACTTGTAGGTTGTGAAAGGTGATTTGCTTACAAAGAAAGATACTTGATTTTGTAGTCACCGAAGAAAATATATTTCTCCCTGGGGTTGATACTGTTTGCTGCTCCATCTGCATAATAAACAAATTCTAGTCTCTAAATGTTCTGATTGAGAACAATTTTTTTTGTTCAGTATCAAACAGTTCATACTGGCAGTGAGTCACTCCTCACAAGGACTTTGTGAGTTCTGAATCATTCAAAGCACTGGAAAGGGACGTGTTTCTTAGTGTAAAATCCTCCTCTGGTATATTTGGGAGTGTGGTTAACCAAGAGACCCTCTTCCCTGAACACTTGAGTAAATGGGAACGTGTTACAGTTATAGGCCTTGTTCTAACCTTGCTGCCTGGCCTTTAGGTACTTAGTTTGTTAATGAGGGTGCGTAGTGACCACAGCCATCCTCTGCTCTCTGAGAGGTGCTTACAACTTACCATTCCAACATGGCACTACTGTAGTTCAGTGTCATCCAGTACTTTTAATGATGACCTGGTGACGGAGACCCTTCCTTTCTTTTGAGGTTTTTGGACTCATCCAGTGGTCCCTCCTTTCCCCCCACCTAATAAAGTAATGATACACTGAGAGAATTGGAGAGCATCTATCTAATCTAACCACTTTGACAGTGCTTGCTTGCTCTTTCTGTAGCCTGCTATCAATCCTTACCTTTACAAACTTAATGGGTTGTAATTTGCATACCAGAAACATGCACACTGTAATGTGTATAACTTGATGAGATGAATTACCGCAGAGCGATAACCACCTTAAGCAGCCCTCAAGGTCCAGGGATAGAGAGCATTAGCATCCCCTGTGCCTCACCCATTCAGTACCTTGTTTCACTTGTTTCTCAAAAGAGACGACTTTGTTAGCTTCCAGCACCATAGATGTGAAAAATAACTGTTTTTAAACTTTTTGCAAATGAAATCATGGTAAGGGCATGCTGTTGGGTGACTCCTTTGGTAGACAAAGGCAGGACCAGTGTTAGTGAGGTGACATGTGTACAGCATGTGGCACGATGCCTGGGGTGTGGAATGTGCTCAGTGGAGCTTAGGTGTCCTGTTAGTGTCACTTGGGTGGTGGCTGACCAAGTGAACGGTGTTTCCCAACACCAAGGCAGGTAGGCTCTCTGGGGATGTTAGAATGTATTAGGTATACGCATATATTCATCTGAGAGCTCATTTTTATGATTCAAGACATGAGTTTGTGGTGCAACCTGCCGAATATCAACAGAACTTCAGTTCTCACCTGACAGGAATTGTGGATAAATCCGATTTCTCAGTTTTCAATTGATAATCAGTTTTACTCTGAAAATACTGTTACTCATGAACGGTTTATTTGTATTAACCAATCAAGGATTTGTTAAATGCTTTAATTGTATTTGACAAGTCATGTCCAGTACATTCTGCAAGTTGGATTGAAGGGTCTGGATTTTTCTAGATGAGGGGAAGGAGAACTTGTTCCTCCATTTTCTTGGTTTGTGAAACTGGCCAGGCTGGGGCTTGACTAGATGGGGAAGAGGGAGGCCGGACAGGGTGCTGCTGGCTGGGGAACGCACCTGCTGAGGCCTGGGGAGTTCCCTAAGCCAAGACCATGCCACTTGGGCCACTGTGTGCCATGGCTTTTGGAAACAGTCTTTTAGCATGGGCATTCCAGATTACTGGAAGCCTTGCTCTCTGCCTCTTATTTGGTTCTGCCATGAGAAAGGAAGGTATAGATTTTCTTTAAATCAACAGAAGAGAATACTAATGATGTTACCCTGCCCCTTTTTTTTCCTAAATAATTTTAAGTTAATGGTGAAAAAGACAGTGATGGGGATGAAGAATTGGGCCGTTGCAGAAGTACGAGTTGCTTTGCTTTTTGGTTTGTTCCATGAGATTCCAGAAAATAACCAGGATTATGTCCTTGGGTAATAGTTTGTCTGCTAGAAAAAAATCTGTGTAAATTCCATGTTTTCTTATGGAATTTGTAATGGGACTGAGATAATACCATGGAAAATAATTTCATTACATCACTAATAGCTCTATGACGTAGACCAAGTTACTTACACGGTGGTGCTTTCCCCATCTGCAAGGTACGGTTACTGATCATTCTGATCTAATAAGGTTGCTGTGAGGCTAGGACGTTATGGAAAGATGTAGCTAGTACATCCTGTAAGGTCGGCTGCTATGCCACGAGTAAAAACCATATTGTGTTTGTCAGTGTCCTTGTTGAACCTGCACAAGGGACTCTCCTTTGCCCTTGGTTTTGTGGTATCCCTTGGCTTCTTTCATTTCAAAGGATGTTTTAAATTTAATAAGACAAAATTGACTTATAAATATGTGTGCTGTATGTAATTACTGGGTCAGGAAAACAAACAGGGTAGGCAGTCAGCAGTTAAGAGGGGGCTGGGAATCTGTATGATAGTTAGCCAGACTTGGTGTGTAGCTAGATCAGCCTTTCTCAGCCGTCCAGAAGATCGGGGCCCAATGTTGGTAATTGGAGTATTCATACTCTAGGCCCGTTGTTCCCAGCCATCGTCCCTGTTTTAAGTCCTCTTGTCTGGTTTCCCCATCCATACGTGGGGTCGAACTGTTTAGATAATCACTGCACACACCGGGTAAGTCCAATAGTGGAAAAATGAGGTTAAAAAATCCATTTCCGTCCCACCAGTGTCCCCCAGACTTTTCCCAGAGACAGCCTAGTACCAGCTCCTTTAGGAGCCTTCCAAAGCAACACATGGTTGACTGTGTGAGATTTCCCCACTTCTTTCTTGTTTATTTATTTATTTTTAACACAAAGGTAAGCACTTTTTTTTTTTTAAACACAAAAATGTAATAAACCTGTAACTGGCTTGGTCTTTTTCACATGTGGAACATTGTAGACATCCAAGAAAAAAAAAAGGGAGAATAATTAGAATGAACACTCATGTATGCAATACTTGGTTAAGAAACAGGGCCTAACAAATTCCTCCTCCCTTTGTAAATAACCACCTTCTTGGGCTTGGTGTTTATCATTCCCCTGTAGGCCTTTATCCTTTCATGCATGTAAGTATGACTGTCACCAGTATGTATGGTACCGTACTGGGTATTCTTGGGTTATTTTTTTTTTTTTTTGGCTAGTGAAGTTCATTCATGTTGATAATGTGTGGGTCTTTTATTTTCACTACAGTATAGTATTTCATTTATGTCATACTTTGTTGCTAGACTTAAAGATTATTTCTAGTTTTGCTTTTCTCTTAAACTGCTTCTATAAGTGTTCTTGTGCACATGGATAGAAATTTCTCTAGGAGATGTTCCTAGGAACGGAATTGCTGAGTTGTGGGCTATATATATTTTACTTTAACTAGGAATTGCCGGATTCCTCTCAAATATTTTGGCTATTTGTAGTCCCCTGGTAGTAGTTTTATTTGCATCAATAACATTTGATGTTGTCAGACTTTAAACTTTTGCCAGTTTTATGAAGAGTAAGTAGGTTTGCATTTCCATCTAGTATGGAAAGACCTATTTTTTTAATTTCACAATAATTTGAGATTTATAGGGGCACCTGGGTGGATCAGTCAGTTGAGCTTCTGACTTCGGCTCAGGTCATGATCTCACGGTTTGTGGATTCAAGCCTCGCATCAGGCTCTGTTCCTACAGCTCAGAGCCTGGAGCCTGCTTCGGATTCTGTGTCTCCCTCTCTCTGCCCCTCCTTTGCTTGCACTCTGTCTCTCACTGTCTTAAAAGTAAGCATTAAAATTTTGAGATTTATAGAAACATTAAAAAGATAGTGTAATGAGTTCCTGCATAGTCTTCACCCACCTTCCCCTGCTGTTAATAATATATTATCTACTACACATTCGTCACAAGTAAGGAGTGAGCATTGGGACAGTGTTGTTATCTACACTGCAAACTTTGTGTCCGTTACTAATGTTCCCACTAACCTCAGGATCAAATCCAGAGTACCAGACTGAGTTAGTTGTGTCGTCTTAACCTCTTCCTCCCTTACAGAGGGTTTTGTTGTATGTATGCGTCAATTTAT
This sequence comes from Proteles cristata cristata, assembly GCA_017311185.1. Lineage (NCBI taxonomy): Eukaryota > Metazoa > Chordata > Mammalia > Carnivora > Hyaenidae > Proteles > Proteles cristata. The sequence goes on along the minus strand of JAESUZ010000214.1, from coordinate 600,751 downwards.
TTTTTAATTTTTATTTTAGACAGAGCATGGCGAGTGGATGAGAGGGGTGGAGAGAGAGCAAGCTTCAGGCACAGCAAGGTGCTCAAGGTGGTTAGGATCATGACCTAGAGCTGAAATCAAGAGTCAGATGTTCAACTGACTAAGCCACCTAGGTTCATTTAGGTTAACTAAATGAGCACCCTGTGTATGTTCATTTTGTTAACCATGTTGATGAACATCTTTGTTTCCGAAAAGGTGAGATGAATCCTCATGACACTTCTGAATTTTAAAATTGAATCCTGGCCACATTTGGGCAGATGCTGCTTTTGAAAAGAAATTATTTACATTAATGGAAATCTCATAAATAAGATTGAAGGAGATACTCTAGAAAGTTCTTCTGGCTAGTGTTTGTGGTGTCACTGATTACAGTAAAAACAAAAAAGTCCTTTAGCAGTGGTGGGGGGGTGCTGTCACGCAGGTGTAGGCATTGATACCAGTGTGTTGTGGGGCTTCCTGCCTTGCCTGGATTAACACAAAGTTTTGTCTTGCAGAGTTGCAGGTCACCCTGTCTTCGGCTGCCTTTCAGAGCTTTCTCCCTCTTCCTCCCATCAGGTCAAGGCTGCTGTCCAGCCGCTGGTGCCTTATTGCTGCTGAGAACTTTTGCATTTTTTAAAAAGTTTTTTAAATGTTTTTATTTCCGAGAGAGAGAGAGAGAGACAGACAGACAGACAGACAGCATGAGCAAGGGAGGGTCAGAGAGAGAGGTCTGAAG
>JAESUZ010000213.1:0-45055 GCA_017311185.1 Proteles cristata cristata | reverse complement strand
AAAAATGTTTACATTGTCATAATGATAAGAATATTGAATATTAATCTAACCCAGATTAGGATGTCACTATTGAAAAGGTGGCAGGACAGGATGTGTGCATGCAAGCCTGTGTATATGTTTCTGTGCGTATGTAACAGAAGAGAGCTAGTTCTTCCATTCATTGAGAATGCCCCAGCTAAGAAACCAATAAATGGGATGAACATGATTTCATAAAGGAGACCATGTTATGCTTTTGTGGGAAAATTTACATGTTAAGTGGCTTTTCCCAAATTGGAGGAGTTGTGAAATAAACAACTGTTACAGAAAAAGCGTCTTTATTTTCCAAGAATAGCTTTGAACTGAAAGTAAATTTTGTTATCTGCCTGTTTTTCTTGATATTGAGGCTTTTTCTTCAAGCACCATCCGCTTATTTCAGGTGAGTGCCATTTTGAATAGCATGTTGGATCAGAGCTTCAGGGATCGAGTCAGCCAGAAACACCAAGGACTGAAACTTGCAAATACAATTCTGCATAACTGGAGAAAGTGGGACTCATGGTGGGCCAAAGATTCTGCTCCTGAAAGTAAAACGGCTGTGCTTACCTTACTGGCAAAAATTTTGCAGGTATCTTGAGAAACCTTTAAAATACAATTGTTCTGGAATCTGTAAAATTTATCTTGATGGACGTTTCTTAAGAGCTCATTGGTTTGATAAATGAAAAGTATTTATATTGGACAGTTGCTGATTACATTTTATACTTTTTCCCTTGATTATACTTTATCTTATACTTAATCCTTTTAGTGTTTTTGCATGCATTGACTTACCAGATGGATTCAAAATATCTGAGAACAAGAACTGTTAAAATATTATTGAAGTCCAAGAACAAATTTATACGTTATTTCTAAAGTTAAAAAACTTGGCAAATGTGTTAAAGGAAATTAGAGGCATAATATTGAAATAGATCATGTTTTTATTTACCCTCCTTTAGATTGATCCATCTTTTAATACAAACCACAGTGCATTCCCTGAAGTTTTTACAGCATATCTTAGTCTACTTGATGATTCAAAGTTGGGTTTACATTTAAAGGTAAGTGATGAAAAAGATTTTTTTTTTAGATAACATTCTCCGTTATTTTCCCATTTTATATTTTTGCATATTTGTGATGTTTTATATTTTTTATTGTGGAAAACTTCAAACATATTCAAAAGCAGAGAGTAACCCCTATGTACCTGTCATTCAGCCTCAATAGCCATCTGTCTATGGCCATCTCTCTTCAACTATGCAGTCACTCCCACCCTTGAAGAAAACCCTGGCATCATGTTATCTGATCTGTGCATACTTTTGTACATCTCTAAAAGATAAATATAATCACAGTGAGCTTATCATCCTTAGAAAAATTAACATTTACCTTTGCATATGTATGTTTCAAATTGGCTTTTTTGAGAATTGCTGTATTAGCAAATGACAGAATTTAAACTATTACTCCAGTATTTTTCTTTTAATAAATATATCTTGGTAATTTTTAGGCTCAAAAACATAATATTTTAGTTTTAAAGTCCTATAATAATTAGGTTTTATGCTCTAATAAAATGTGGCCTAATGAAAGCCATCTTTTTACTAGGTCATGAAGATATTTCCTTGAAATTTTCTGTTTTACATTGAATCAAGTTTCTCATTCGTCAATATGAGAATCTGGGAACTTACTTGCCACACAAGGGAGATAGAAAGTAGCATCTATTTTCTTCTAGTTTCTTCTGCTCTCATTTAGAAGTTCTGAATTAGTCCTGTGAAAGAATGCTTATAAATTACCCCATAAGTTGGGCAGGATGCACTTTCCACACCAGACTTTTCCAGGTTATCTCTACTAGAGTCTGTATTTGTAGAAGAAGAAATCACACACAGAATCATATACAGTATCCTATTTAATTACACGTTAATTACGTTAACGTTGGCCCTGAGTTGGCCCACTGGCCTCAGGAGTAGAAACTGAGGTACAGCATCGTCTTCAGGTTGGTCTTCAGTGTAACCTAGAAGGTGTTCTTTTTTCTTTTTTTCTTTTTTAATTTTTTTAAAATGTTTTATTTATTTCTGAGAGAGAGACAGCGTGAGCAGGGGAGGGTCAGAGAGAGAGGGAGACACAGAATCCGAAACAGGCTCCAGGCTCTGAGCTGGCAGTTAGCATAGAGCCCGACACAGGGCTCGAACCCATGAACCATGAGATCATGACCTGAGCCGAAGTCAGACGCTTAACCGACTGAGCCACCCAGCACCCCTAGAAGGTATTTTGAAGTCATTCATTGAATCCACACAGTGCTTTATTTGCAAAGCCTTTAAAAAGCAGTAATTGTATTTATTCTGTAGGATTTGTAAGCCCCAACTGGTACAGTTTCATATGTTTGTATTGTTCCCACAGGGTCAAGCTATAATTCTTCTTCCATTCTTTACCAGTCTTACTGAAGGCAGTCTTGAGGACCTTAAGCATGTTCTTGAAAAGCTTATTGTTTCTAATTTCCCCATGAAGTCTGAAGAATTTCCCCCAGGAACTCTGCGGTACAATAATTATGTAGATTGCATGAAAAAGGTTAGTTTTTAGTAGTACTAAGTAAAATTAAAACAATGTTTTTCTGTTACATTTCTTGATGAAAAGAAGTAACTGAACTATTCAGAGAAATGCCTAACATACAGAAAAACTGAAATAGTCAAACAAGGATCTGTATTAACCATCTTTTATCATTTTGTCCTACTTGCTTTATCTGTATATGAATGCATGCGGTGTGTTTGTTTTGGCTGAAACATTTGCAGGTTAGTTTCAGGCATCATGGTACTTCACCCCTAAATACCTCAATATACATGTTTTAAGAATAAGGCACAATACTGTTTTTATACCTAAGAAAATTAGTCCTTCTCAGACTGTGTTATGTAGTCCGTATTCACATTTCTCTAAATGTCCCCATGTTTAGCTGGTTTTTTCAAACCAGTGTCTAATTAATGATTGCATCAAATTGTCACGTTTCTAGTATCTTTTAATCTAGAACTAGTTCACCCCTTTCCCTTTTATTTTTCCATGACATTTGTGTTTTTGGAGGAAACTTCCAAATTTCCTCTTGAATACTTCTCTTGGATATTGTCTTCTACTTGACTCTTGTTTCCATGAGGTGTTCTTTAACTTGTCTACCGTCCTTTGTGTTTCCTCTAAACTAGAAGTTAGGCTTAATGTGTGGTCATGAGATTCAGGCTAATCATTTTGACAACAGCGTATCAGGAGGCAAATAGTATCATTGTCGCATTGGTAGTGACTTCAAATCTGGATGCCTGGTTAATGTGGTGACTGTCTTATTTCTCTTGAATGGTGGATTTCTGCAATTAGCAGATCATTGATGTAGTGATACCATCATGTTTGTACCATCTAAGTATCCTGTTCCCAAGCAGTCTGTTACCTAATAATTATTACATCCACATTACTTTCTCTAAATATAAGTGCAGTCACTGAACATTTGAAGAGAATTTCAGTCTAAAAAGATGTGAACCATCAGGGAGAAGGAACTCAGAGGGAACTGAGTCAACAAAAGGAGATGGAGATGAGAATATATAAAAGAAACTATACGAGTAACTTCAGAGAGGAGAGAAGGTATTGTGTATTGTGTCCATGAACTAGAACAAATAAGTACCCTTGGAAATTAAATATATAAAAGCAGAATTAAAGCAAAAAACAAAACTTCACAAAACAGAAGATAAAATTGAGGATATTTCCTAGAAAGTAGAACAAACTGATGTCGAGATGGTGAATGGGAGAGTAGAGATGAGGACATTAGGTGAGTAGCTGGAACAGTTGCTGTGTGATGAAGTTGGTGTGGAAAAGACACAGGTCTCCAAAATAAAAAAGCCCCAGAGGACCTGGAATGGTGAAGACAAAGTCCTTAGTGAAGGCACATCATGGTGGAATTTCAGAATCTGGCAATCAGATCTTTAGAAGATCCTGACCATTATCAGAGGGAAAAAATATCTGCAAAACCTTAAAAGAATCAATACTAAAATAGTTAGCAAACATTATTATATGCCAGGCATTCATGAGAGCTGCAGAAATGGTGAAAGTAGTAGCATTTATTAATTTTCTATGAAAGCCTGTTTAATTTTCTGTTTCGTTAGAACTGTTCAAAACAAAACAAAAATAAAAACCCAATGAAATTATTATTGTTTTTTTCCTAGTTCCTAGATGCTTTGGAATTCTCTCAAAGTCCTGTATTGCTACAGTTGATGACAGAAATTCTTTGTCGGGAACAGCAACATGTTATGGAAGAATGATTTCAATCTACTTTCAAAAAGATTGCCAGAAAGTAAGTCATTCAGTTGTAGTCTGGGACTCCAGGAACCATATACATTATATTTCCCTGGGAAATTATATTCTCTGTTCTAAAAAACGTTGAGCGGCAATTGCAGTCAACTCTTGAAGATAAGTTTTATTTTGTTTTTCTTGGAGGAAAAAAGAACTTATTGTGAAAATTTTAAACACACAAACCTAAAGAGCAAGCATCCAGATGGAGCATACCTCAGCATTTTCCGGCCTCATCGCCCCTATTTTAGCCTCTTTTCCCTCATGCTGTAGTTATTGTAGTAAAGCAAATCCCTGATGCCATGTCATTTCACCTCTAAGAATTTCTGTATGTATATTTAAAATTACACTATTATTCTTGGGTTGCTATAGTACAGAGAAAAAAAGTATATATATAGATATATAGTGTCACCAGAGAAAAATGATCAGTACCTTCATGTTCAAATTTCCCAGGCAGTCTTTGATGCTCTAGACTATTGGGTTATCTTAATTCTGATCCAGAGGAAGTTCTCACCTAGCATTTCACTGTTGTCTCTAAGTCTGTCTTCATCTAGAACAGCCCTTACCTCCTTGTTTTTTGTTGTCATTAAAGAAACGTGGACACTTGGCCTACACAGTTTGTTATATCCTCAGTTTCCCTGATTTTTTTTTCTGTTCTTTTCATTTAACTCGTTCCTCTAGCCTCGGTTTCTGTTAAGGAGAAAGTTAGGTCGAAAAGCTTAGTTAGCTTCAGGTTCAGGTTTTGGCAAGATTACTTAATAGCAGGTGCTCTATTTTATGTTCATGGCACTTGGCACATAGTGTCTAATGGTCTTGATTTTCACGATGCTGAGATTAATCACATACGTTTGGTGTTGGCCTCATCCTAATGTCCTAGCATCCATTTATGATTCTTGCCCCAAATCATTTATTTTATCAGGAGTTGCAAATAGTCACTTAAAAAATCCTTTTATTCCTTCCAAATTTAAGAGCTAGAATTATATTTTAATGAACTTGCCTTTATTACTAGGACTGTTTGGCTACCTAAATACAGTTTTAGTACTGTAAGAAATTATAGTGGACAAAATGGAACAAATGTGATTATTAATTTTTTATTATTAATTTTTAAAGTAAGGGCCTAATGCCATGACGACTTCTAATTGTGGCTACTAAGTTTAAAAAAAATTTTTTTTTAATGTTTATTCATTTTTGAGAGACAGAGATAGTGTGAACGGGGGAGGAGCAGAGAGAGAGGGAGACACAGCATCCCAAGCAGGCTCCAGGCTCTGAGCTGTCAGCACAGAGCCTGATGGCTGGGCTCAAACTCACAAACCATGAGATCAGGACCTGAGCCAAAGTCAGACCCTTAACCAACGGAGCACCCAGGTGCCCCGTTTTTTTTTTTTTTTAAATCAGCATTATTTATATTGATTTGTAAACATCCATGTTATTTTATCTTACTGAGTTATATTTTACATATAAAATTCACCTATTTTAAGTATAGAATTCAATGATTTTTTAGTAACTTTACTGAATGGGACAGCCATCACTATAGAATAATTTCATCCTCCTGATAACATTCTATATTAACTCCCATTCCCATTCCCAGCCCCAGGCAATCACTAATCTACTTTCAGTCATCATAAATTTGCTTTTTCTGGACATTTCATATAAATGGAGTCATAGAATATATGATCTCTTATGTCTGGGTTTTTTTTTTCAGCAAGTTTTTGTGGTTTATTTATAATGTAGCATGAATCAATAATTCATTCCTTTTTACTGACATTTTAAAAAATCATAATTAACCAACAATAGAACATATCAGGAGAATACACATTCTCTTTGAGCATATGGAAGCCATAAAACAAGTCGTAATAAATTTAAAAGGAATGAAATCTTACGAAGTAGGTTCTCCATCTATAATGAAGTGTTTTAGGTATCAATAATGGAATAAAACATTTCTAAATATTCAACTAATTAGTACATTTCTAAGTAGCCCTTGCGTCAGAGGAGAAATTATAAGAGAAATCAGATAGCATTTTGATCTGAGTGAAATAAGAATAAAGCATATTCAAATGTATGAGAAGGATCTAAAGCAGTGCTTAGAGAGGAATTTGTATCGTTTAATATCTATATTAGAAAATAAAAAATGTCCTTAATCAGTAATATAAACCTGTACCTTAAAATCAAAAAAAGAAAACAAAGGGAAGCAGAAGGAAGGAATAATAAAGATTAGAGTGAAAATTAATGAAATCAGAATTAGAAAAAAGGTGGAGAAAAATCAGTGAAACTGAAATTGGTTCTGTGAAAGATAAATGAAATGGACAACTGTTAGTAGACAAACTAGTAATAAAAAAGAAGGTACAGTTGATAATTAGGAAAGAAAAAGGGAATATTACCACTGACCTCTCAGAAGTTAAAAAGATTATAGGGAAATATCATGAACAACTTGGGCCATCAAATTTAAGCAACTTAACTAAAATGGAAAAATTCCTAAGAAGTCACAAATTACCAAAAGTGACTCAAGGAGAAATAGAAAATCTGAGTATAACCTTTGATAAGTAAATAAATATATTTATTCATTTCAAATCTTCTCAGAAAAAGAAGAGAATAAAATCTCACAAAAGAAATCCCAGACCCAGATAGCTTCACTGGTGAATTTTCATCAAATGTTTGAAGAAAAAATAATATCAACACTTAATAAATGCTTCAGAATATGGAGGAGAATGGAATCATTTTCAACTTACCCTATGAGGCTAGTATCACACAGATAACAAAGCCAGACAGAAACATTGCAAGAAACTGATTGACCAATATCCTTCATGAATATAGACCCCAAAAATTTTTTTACAGGTTTTTTGTTTTTTTTTTACAAATAGTTTATGTCAAGTTGGTTTCCATATAACACCCAAAGCTCCTCACCACAAGTGCCCTCCTCCATGCCCATCTCCCCCCTCGCCCCCACCACACCCATCAGTCCTGTTTGTTCTCAGCATTCAAGAGTCTCTCATGGTTTGCCTCTCTCCACCGCTATTTCCCCCCTTCTTCTCCCCCGCAGTCCTCCGTTAAGTTCCCCCTAATCCTTGTATACATGCAAACATATGGTATTTGTCCTTCTCTGCCTGACTTATTTCGTTCAGCATAACACCCTCAAGGTCCATCCTTGTTGCTACACGTGGCCAGATTTCATTCTTTCTCATTGCCATGTAGTATTCCATGGTAGAGATAAACCACATCTTCTTGATCCATTCGTCCGTTGATGGACACTTAGGCTCTTTCCATGTTTTGACTATTGAGAGTCCTGCTATGAACATTGGGGTACATGTGCCCCTAAGCATCAGCATTCCTATATTCCTTGGGTAAATTCCTAGCCGTGCTATTGCTGGGTCATAGGTGAGTTCTATTGTTAATTTTTTGAGGAAGCTCCACACTGTTTTCCAGAGGGACTGCACAAGTTTACATTCCCACAAACAGTGTAGGAGGGTGCCCGTTTCTCCACATCCTCGCCAGCCTCTAGAGTCCTCTGATTTGCTCATTTTAGCTACTCTGACTGGCGTGAGGTGGTATCTCAGTGTGGTTTTGATTTGTATTTCTCTGATGAGGAGGGATGCTCAGCATCGTTTCATGTGTCTGTTGGCCATCTGGATGTCCTCTTTGGAGACGTGTCTGTTCATGTCTTCTGCCCATTTTTTCACTGGATTGTTTGTTTTTTGGGTGTGGAGTTTGGTGAGTTCCTTATAGATTCTGGATTATAACCCTTTATCTGATTTGTCATTTGCAACTATCTTTTCCCATTCTGTCAGCTGTCTATTAGTTTTATGGATTGTTTCCTTTGCCGTGCAGAATCTTTTAATCTTGAGGAGGTCCCAGTAGTTCATTTTTGCTCTCGATACCCTTACCTTTGGGGATGTGTCAAGTAAGAAATTGCTGCGGTGGAGGTCAAGGAGGTTGTTTCCTGCTTTCTCCTCTAGGGTTTTGATGGTTTCCTGTCTCACATTCAGGTCCTTTATCCATTTTGAGTTTATTTCTGTGTATGGTGTGGGAAAATGATCTAGTTTCATTCTTCTGCATGTTGCTCTCCAGTTCTCCAACACCATCTGTTAAAGAGGCTGTTTTTTTTTCCATTGGTTACTGTTTCCTGCTTTGTCAAAGATTAGTTGGCTATACACTTTTGGGTCCAAATCTGAGTTCTGTATTCTATTCCATTGGTCTATGTGTCTGGTTGTTTTTTTTTTTAATTTTATTTTTAAATGTTTTATTTATTTCTAGGGGAGAGAGAGAGAGACAGCGTGAGCAGGGTTGGGTCAGAGAGAGAGGGATTCACAGACTGAAACAGGCTCCAGGCTCTGAGCTGGCAGTCAGCACAGAGCCCGACGCGGGCCTCGAACCCACAAACCGCGAGATCATGACCTAAGCGAAAGTCGGCCGCTTAACCGACTAAGCCACCCAGGCGCCCCATTTATTGCATTTTTTAATTCATCATGCCTATTTTTGTTCTCCGTGTTGTTTGTAGCCATAGTTTCTTTGATGTCCTCTATGCTTTTTTCAAGCCCCGCGATTAATTTTATGATTATTGTTCTAAATTCTTCAGTTATTTTGCTTATATCTGTTTTGAGCAGTTCTTTAGCTGTCATTTCTTCCTGGAATTTCTTCGTCAAGAGTTCTTCTGTTTCGTCATTTTGGTTAGCTTTCTATATCTTAATTTCATTTTTTTAAATTTTTATTTATTTTAATGTTTTATTTATTTCTAGAGAGAGAGAGAGAGAGAGAGAGAGAGACAGCGTGAGCAGGGGAGGGTCAGAGAGAGAGGGAGTCACCGACTGAAACAGGCTCCAGGCTCTGAGCTGGCAGTCAGCACAGAGCCCGACGCGGGGCTCGAACCCACGAACCGCGAGATCATGACCTAAGCGAAAGTCGGACGCTTAACCGACTAAGCCACCCAGGCGCCCCATATATCTTGTTAATTTTAAAAGCTTGTTGTACACTCTGCCCCTGTGAGTTCTGCTGTATTAAGGAGGGCCCTTTGACTGTTCAGGGCCTGTCTATTCAGGACGTGTTCTTTGAATGGTGTCTATTGGTTTCTCTTGTTGAGCGTTTGGTTATTTTGTTTCACTACTCATAGCGGTATTTGGGACTCTCCACCATGTGTTCTTTGGCTTGTTTCTTGAGGTAGCCGCACTTATAAGGGTTCTTTACCAGTGTATTCTGTCTCTTTCTCTTCCCAGACTCCATGTCTCAGTGTCCTATGACTTTAGGCCTTCTCTGAGAGATGGGTGCAAGCGAAATGCCTGGAGGTCCCTACTTCTCTGCCATCTTGCCATTTCCCCTCCTAGATGAAGATAAATTTTTGACAAAGCCTAACATCCATTCATGATAAAGAGGACAGAAGGTCATCTATGAAAAACCAACAGCCAACAGAATATTTTATAGTAAAAGACTGTTTCCCCCTCAGTCTGAGAACAAGGCAAGGACATCTGCCCTTTGAATTCAACATGGTACTGGAGTTTATAGCCAATGCAGTGAGGCGAGCTAAAGAAACAAAAGGCAGCTAGATTGGAAAGAAAGAAGCAAAACTGCCCATATTCACAGATGGCAGGAGGGAGAAAATCCTCAAGATCTATAGAAAGCTTTTAGAACTAATAAGTAAGTGTAGGAAGTTTGTAATATATAGGATCAATGTCCAAAAAATCAGTTGTTTTTCTGTATATGAGCAGAAGACATTTCAAAACTATAACTAGGAATATAATTGCATTGTTGATAGCATCATAAAGAGCAAAGTAATAAATTTAGTAATATATTTAACAAAAGAAATACAAGACCTATGCACTAAAAATTATAGTCCATTGCTGAAGGGAATAAAAAGATTAAAGATTTAAATCAATGGAGAGATATTCCATGTTCATGAATTTGAATATTTTGTTAAGTTGATACATAAATTTAATGAAACCCATATCAAAATTCCAGCCAGATTTGTGTGTGTGTGTGTGTTCAGTTTAAAATTTTCATTTTAATTATAATTTACTTCCTGAAGATACACAAAGTTTGTGTTCCAAAATCACTCGGTAAAGTTTTCTTCAATATGTTGCTATTACACCAATTGGTTAGGTGTGCTTACTTTAATTATCAGACTTTAGAAAGTGTTTATCTTTTTCTTTTGATTTAATTTTCTTTTTGAACATGTTACACGTTTACATGATTTGAAAGTCAGCTGTGTAATGAGCTGTATTCAAGAGTCTCACTTCTGTCTCTGTCCCCTCTCTTGTTCCCCTTCACCTCCTTTTTGTCCCATCTCCTGTGTCCTCCAGATCAGTATGTGTTGATACCCAGACATCTTCTTTAATCCTTTTTTATTTAAATAACTTTATAATTATTTATTATAGCATCGTAGTTTGAAGGAGCTTGTACTGATAGACTTTTGGGCTCAATCTTTTGCTATTAAAAATAATATCACAGTGAATAGCCATGTGTGTATGTCATTTTGCATTTTGCCAATATGTGTTCACAGTGGGTTCCTACACGTAATTCAAAAGGTAAATACGTTTGTGATGATACTAGCTTCCACCACATCCCTTATTTGGAGGATGTAATGGTTTGCATTCCCTGGGCAGTGTGTGAGAATTGGCCTCATCACAGGCTTGCCAGTAGAGTATATTGTCAACCATTTGGGTGTTTTCCCAGTTATATAGGTGAGGGGACCTCTCAGTGTTGTTTTAATTTGTTTCTCTTATTATGAGTGAGTAGAGCATATATTCATGTATTTAGAGCTCATTTGCATTAATTTTCAGTCAACTATCTGCTGGCCCATTTTTTGTTATCAGATTTTTGCTCTTTTTCCTTTTCCTTTCTTCCTCCTCTTCCTTTTAACTTTCTATAGAAGAGTTTTAGGGCTCTGCACCTCAATTGTGCTATCAGGAAGCTCTTCAGAGTTTAAATCTAAGACAGTGCCCACATAAATATTACAGAAGCCCATGTAGCATTTAGGAGTGTCCTGCAGCCTTAGAGTTTTGTGACTGAATTACCTTCATCTAATATTTTTGCCCTGGTTTGTATTTAACTTCTGAGTATCAGCCTTTTAGAACTGGAAAAGGATTTTAATGATCATTTAGTTCTAACCTCATATTTTTATAGGTGAGGAAACTAATTCTGTATTCTTAGTTTTTAGATTTATAGGCGAAATCTTCTAGATGTTCATTCAAGTATCTTTTATTCCAGATGAGAACATAAAGGGCCAGATGAATGTACCTCTGTGTAGGAAATAGGAATGGCAGTTTGTCACTAGGAAGAGACTAGAGTTTTTAAATTATAATTCAGGAGTTTCAAATTCTGGAATTGTGATCATCTTTAGGCCTGTACTCTCCCACAGCTTTCCAGATGTTTTCTAAGCACGATCAGATTTGAAAGTAAATGGAAACTCTTCTTAATGCCTTAATTTGGCATGAAGATTTCTGGGGATGAGTATAATAATATAGTGTATGTACAAATGCTTCTTGTTTTTCGTGGTTTATATATATAATCTTTAAAGTTATTTTTTCAATTTATACTCATTAATGTATTTATTTTGCTTGTTATATGGGTAGGCACTCAAAATATTTTTTCAAAACAGGGATGTTCATATAATTTTCTGTTTTTCTTAGGAGTTCATGTGTCACACAGTTAGCCCTTTTGGAAAGTGTGTACAGAATGTTCAAGAGGGATGACCTACTTTCAAATGTCACTCGCCAAGCATTTATAGATCGCTCTCTTCTCACTCTGTTGCGGCACTGTAGCCTGAATGCTTTGAGAGAATTCTTTAGCAAAATTGTGGTGGATGCCGTTGATGTGTTGAAGTCTAGATTTACAAAGGTATTGTATATTTGTACTATAAAATTAAATGTACTACTAAATTTTTTTTATGTTTCATTAATTAATTTTGAGAGAGAGTTAAGACAGAATATGAGCAGGGGAAGGAAAGAAAGAGAAGGAGACATAGAAGCCAAAGCACCTCCGGGCTCTGAGCTGTCAGCACAGAGCCCTACACAGGGCTCGAACTCATGAACTATGAGATCATGACCTGAGCTGAAGTTGGACACTTAACCAACTGACAACCCAGGTGCCCTTTAAATTGACTATTAATAAGAATTGATAAATCTCCTTGGCCAGTGTTCTTAAAAAAACTGCAGTGTGTTCAGTCAGAAGATCTCTGTTGCTCAAGGAGCATTCCCTCAACAGTTTGGTAACAACTTATAGTTACAGGGGATCTCCCTTATGCTGTAACAAATTACCACCAACATGGCTTAGAGCAACAGAAACTTACTCTCTCATAGTTCTGCAGGCCGGAAATCAGCTTCCTTAGGCTGAAATCAGGTGTTGAAAGGCCCTGGAGGCCCCGGGGGAAAATCTGTTCTTTGCCTCTTCTAGCTTCTGGAGGCTGCCAGCATTCCGAGCCTTGTGGCCACATCACTCCTCTCTCTGCCTCTGTGGTCACACTGCCTCCTCCTCTTTTGTCTCATCTCTCTCTGCCTCCCTCTTAGAAATCTGTGATTGTATTGAGGGCCCACTTGGATAATCTCCCCATCTCAGGATTCCTTACTTGATTTCATCTGTATAGTCCTTTTTTGTCATGTGAGGTAACATTCCAGTGATTAAAACATGGGTGTTTGTATGCGGATATTATTCAGCCAAATACCGTCCACCTGCATCAAATGTTCCCTCTTGCAAAATACATTTATCCCATCCCAACATCCCCCAAAGTCTGAACGCATTATAGCATCAAGTTTTAAGTCCAGAATTGGCCTCTGAATATTATCAGCTCAGAGTCCTCTAACTTTCATCATTCAAACCATATGAATCATGTATCAGTGAGATTCTGGGTATGATCCATCAGGGGACAAAACTCTTTTTTTTTTTTTTTTTACAAATAGTTTATTATCATATTAGTTTCCACATAACACCCAGTGCTGATCCCCACAAGGGGACAAAACTCTTTCATTTGTGAACTTGTGAAACTACAAAACAAAATATTTGTTTTTCTTGCCTGTAGAATTCAGGGGTTACAACAGCCTCTTTCCATTTCATTTTGTCTCTGTCCCTTTCAGTACAAGCTGGTGGTGGTTTTTCTGGCGTAACGTTCTCAAAAACTCTGTAGCTCTACTCTGTATGTCTTAGAGGTTTACTCCGTTAAACAGGAGAGTCCTCCACTGATCTTTGCTGGATAATTCCATCCGTGTTCCTGTTTCTGATGAAATGGTTGAGGGCATCCCTGAGTCCCGTGTTTACTTCTTTCAGCACCAGCCCAAGATTGTCTAGTCATACCCTCGTTGTCCCTGGAGCCACTTTTCTAACGGTGAATTTCCTAATGTTAGCATCTTTTACAGTCTGGATAAGCTGAGAATTTCTCAAATCATCAAGTTTTTGTTCTTTTTGCCCAGCAGTTCGTAACTCAATTTATCTCTTGCCCCTCACATTTTATTTTAAGCAGCAAAGAAGAAAGCGAGTAGCACTTTCAAAAATTTTGCTTGGAGATTTCTTAGTTCAATATTCAAGTGCATGGCTTGTAAGTTGTGTGTGTGTAACTGTAGAACACTATTCAGCTAAGTTTTCTGCTGCTGTGTAAGGATCCCCTTTCCTTCAGTGTCAAAAAAATATGTTCCTTATTTCCTTCTGAGACCTCACTGGCAGCTACTTTAATGTTCATATTTGTACCAAAAATGTGTTTATGATGATTGAGGTGTTTTCTAAGACAATTTGGCTTTTTCTAGCATGCTTTTTCACTTCCTTCTGAGCCCTCACCAGTAATGCCTTCAGTGTTGGTATTTCTACCAACAGTCTCTGCAGGAAGTTTAGGCTTTTTCTGTCATGCATGGCAAATTTCTTTTAGCCTCTACCCATCATTCAATTCCAAATTTACTTTCATATTTTTGGCATTTGTTAACAATAGATTCAACACTTGATGCCAAAATGTGTGTTATTTCCTGAACCTTCAAGTAATAAATTACCATAAGCTTGGTGACTTAGAACAACAGAAATTTATTCTCTCAGTGTTGGAGGCCAGAAGTCCAAAATTAGTTTCATTGAGCTAAATTTATGGTGCTGCCACGGCCACGCTTGCCCCAGTGACTCTGAGTGTCCCCTTCTTGTCTCCTCTGGCTTTTGGTGGCTGCTGGCATTCCTTAGTACTTGGCTGCATCACTCTGACCTCCAATTCTGTCGTCATGTTGCCTTTTCCTTTTTGTCTCCTCCCTTTCGCTGTCCTCTTAGAAGGTTATGTGTGATTTCACCCACATGACCAGTCCAGAATTGTTGACCAACCTCAAGATCCCTGACTTAATCACATTTGCAAAGTCCTTTTCTTTGCCTTTGGAGAACTCATTCATAGGTTCTGGGAATTAGGACTTGGGTATCTTTAGGAAATACCATAAATTGTTGAAAATTTTGTTTTCTAATACATTGAAGTTTCACCTGTTATTGTTATGACTTTGATAAGATTTTGTGCAAAAGTCCTATATTGCTGCTCTAAGTACACCCTTTGGGCATTATATTTCTTGCCACACTCAATACAACACATCCATACTTACACCCATGTTTCTGACCCTTGGCAGCTCCTACTGAAGTGATTCATCATCTTTGTTAAAATTATTTTCGATGTCAAGAGCACTGAGTATTAAGGATATTTAATTGGGCATTTGATATATTCAAAAACTATTTTTCTTGTTTGATAAGACCAAAGGTAATTAACTTGTTACTTCTCCTTAGCTAAATGAATCTGCCTTTGATACTCAAATCACCAAGAAGATGGGCTGTTACAAGATTCTAGATGTGATGTATTCTCGTCTTCCAAAAGATGATGTTCACTCGAAGGAGTCTAAAGTTAATCAAGTGTTCCATGGCTCGTGTGTTACAGAAGGAAGTGAACTTACAAAGACACTTATTAAGTAAGATGTAGTTAATTTGGGGTTATATTTGATTCGTTAGTATTTTTGATGCATATATTTTATGCATGTATATAATGTGAATAATGTTTAAGTTTATTTAAATATGAGTTTTTATAGTTTTATTGTTTTTTTTTCCTTATGTACAAACTACTTAGATGGACTTTAATTTAGCAGGTTATGGGTAATGTGTTTTTTCCTATACCCATCTTCTATAAGGAATAAAACGTCATTTCTTTGGCTGTTTTTTTCCTACCATTTTCCTCCCTTAATAGGTTGATATATTTTTAGTGGTATGATTTACAGTATGAAAGGATTTATGTGTTTTATTTCTGACTTCCATTAAAGGAACGCTATTAAAGGAATGATTATATGTTTAAGCAGGTATTCTGTCAAATACAAAGTAATCACATACATTTCCTCTAAAACTGACCTTCTAATGAAGTTCCCTCTTAGTAAATATTGACACAGACATTGCTGTGTCTCATTTTGCATTTCCCAAGCAAGGTGATCCTTACTTTCCTCTTACCCTAATTCTTCTCTTACCTCCTCGGGCAATGATGTCCCCTCCATCCATCCATTTGCACCAACAAGAGACTTGGGAGTCCTGTTTTATTTTCCTTCATCTTCACCTCTGCAGCCTGCGTGCACACCCCATCAGTCATCAGATCTGGTGGGTGTATCTCCTCATCACTCTCCAGACCGGTGCCTTTTCTGGTCCTCCTTCCTTCCTCTAGTGCTGTAGCGTCTGGTGCTCTTCAGGGAACTGCTGCAGGGCGGTCTCCTTCTTAGTTACTCTCCCCACTCCTGGGCTTGTCTGCCCACTTTGTACTGCTGCTGGTATGATAAGACGTATGCAGTATGAACCTGATTCTTCCATCCTCCTGCCTGAAACAATTCAGAAGAACCTCATCTTCAGTAGCAGAGGCCAGCAAACTTTTTCTGTAGAGGTCCCACCCAACAGTAACTGTTTTCAGGTTTGCAGGCTGTATGGTCTTTTGCAACTACTCCAGTGTACTGGCAGACCAGTCGTAAACTATACATAAATGAATGGGCGTGACCGTGTTCTGACAAAACTGTTTTAAAAAAAAATTTTTTTTCCTAATGTTTATTTTTGAGAGAGAGTTTGTGAGTCGGTAGAGGAGGGGAGGGGCAGAGAGAGAGGGAGACAGACTCCCAAGCAGGCTCCAGGCTCTGAGCTGTCAGCACAGAGCCCGACATGGGGCTAGAACTCATGGACCATGAGATCATGGACCCGAGCTGAAGTCAGACACTTAACTGACTGAGTCACCCACGGGCCTCAGCAAAATTGTTTTCAAAAGTAGTTGGCCCCCCAGGCATTATCTGGGGATCCCATTGTGCAGAACACAGCCCAGGCTCCTTAGCCTGGCAGGCGAGCTCTTTCACGAACACATCCTCCGCCTTTGGCTCACTGCCAGGCACTGCCGATTCCCACCTCATCTTCCAAACACACACTGTGGCTTATGCCTTACTATAAGTGACACTGCTCTCTGCTCATAATCCTCACATAACTTAGAAATCAAAATTCAGTTCAGGTAATTTCGATTAAAACCTTTGTTGGCTCTAGCTAGAGTATACAAGGTGAAGAGTCCCAAATATCACTACGAATAGGAAAATAAAATAACTAAAGTCCCAACAAGAGAGACCGAGGGATACCATTCAAAAAACAATCTCTGAAAGGATAGGCCCTGGAAAGTCAAAGAGTCTTCTTGGATATAGCAGCGCTCATGGAAACAGAGAGCATACCAGGTCTTTAAAACCAACAAGAGCCGGAAAGCTAACTAAAATGACGAAACGAAAGAGCTCTCCTCCAAAGAAACTCCAAGAAGAAATGACAGCTAATGAACTGCTCAAAACAGATATCAGCAGCATACCTGAACAAGATTTTAGAATAATAATGGTAAAATTAATAGCAGGGCTTGAAAAAAACATAGGGGACATCAAAGAAACTATGGCTACAGGCAGAATGGAAAATAAAAATAGGCATGAAGAATTAAAAAATGCGATAAATGAGATACATAATAAATTAGAGGCCTCCAATGCACGGATTGAAGAGGCAGAAAGGAGAATAAGTGATTTAGAAGACACCATTATAGAAAACCAAGAAGCTGACCAAAAAAAGAGACAAACTGATCCAGGAACAGGAAAGAAGAATTCGAGAGCTCAGCGATACAGTCAAACGCAACAGTATCCGTCTCATAGGAATCCCAGAAGAGGAAGAGAGGGGGAAAGGTGCTGAAGGAGTCCTGGGACAAATTATAGCAGAGAACTTCCCCGACGTGGGGAAGGAAGTCAATGTGGAAATACAAGAGGCTCAGAGGACTTCCCTCAGACGTAACTTGAATCGATCTTCTGCACGACATATCGTCGTCAAAATGGCAAAGTACAAAGACAAAGAGAGAACTTTGAAAGCAGCTAGGGAGAAAAGGGCCCTCACATACAAAGGGAAACCTATCAGAGTGGTGACAGACCTATCTACTGAAACGTGGCAGGCCAGAAAGGAATGGCAGGAGATCTTCAATGTGATGAACAGTAAAAATATGCAGCCAAGAATCCTCTATCCAGCAAGCCTGTCATTCAAATAGAAGGAGAGATAAAAACCTTTCCAAATAAACAGAAATTGAAAGAATTTGTCACCACGAAGCCAGCCCTACAAGAAATCCTGAGGGGGATGCTCTGAAGGAAAGGTTGCAAGGAACAAAGATTCCAGAGACACCACCACAAACATGAACCCTACAAAAGATACAAACTCTAAACCCACCTATTTCAATAATAACACTGAATGTAAATGGGCTGAATGCTCCAATCAAAAGACATAGGGTAGCAGAATGGATTAAAAAACAAAATCCATCTATATGCTGTCTACAAGAAACTCATTTTAGACGGGAAGATACCTTCAGATTAAAAGTAAGGGGATGGAGAAATATATATCATGCTACAGGAAATCAAAAGAAAGCCGGAGTAGCGATACTTATATCAGACAAACTGGACTTTAAATTAAAGACAATCACAAGAGATGAAGAAGGGCACTACATAATAAATACAGGGTCCATCCATCAGGAAGAACTAACAATCATAAATGTCTACGCACCGAATATGGGAGCACCTAAATATCTAAAACAATTAATCACAAACAGAAACAAGCTTATAGATAAGAATGTGCTAATAGCAGGGGACTTTAATACTCCACTTACAGCAATGGATAGGTCAACCAGACAGAAAATCACTAAAGAAATAATGGACTTGAAAGACACATTGGACCAGACGGACCTGACGGATATGTTTAGAACTTTACATTCTGAGGCCAGGAAATTTACTTTCTTCTCAAGTGCGCATGGCACATTCTCCAAGATAGATCACATACTAGGACATAAAGCAGCCCTCAATAAATATAAAAGAATAGAGATCCTACCATGCACACTGTCAGATCACAATGCTTTGAAACTTGAAATCAATTACAGGAAGAAGTCTGGAAAACTTCCAAAAACATGGAGGTTAAAGAACACCCTTCTAAAGAATGAATGGGCCAATCAGGCAATTAGAGAGGAAATTAAAAAATATATGGAAACAAATGAAAATGAAAACACAACAATTCAAAATCTATGGGATGCGGCAAAGGCAGTCCTAAGAGGAAAGTACATTGCTCTCCAGGCCTATTTCAAGAGATTAGAAAAAGCGCAAGTCCAAAATCTAACAGCTCACCTAAAGGAACTAGAGGCAGAGCAACAAGAATGCCCTAAACCCAGTAGAAGAAGAGAAATAGTAAAAAGTAGAGCAGAAATAAACAACATAGAGACCACAGAAACAATTGAACAGATCAATGAAACCAAGAGTTGGTTTTTTGAAAAAGGAAACAAAATTGACAAACCTCTAGCCAGACTTATCCAAAAGAAAAGAGAGAGCACCCAAATAGACAAAATGATGAATGAAAATGGACTTATTACAACCAACCCCTCAGAAATACAAGCAATTATCAGGGAATAGTATGAAAAATTATATGCCAACAAATTGGACAACTTAGAAGAAATGGACAAATTCCTAAACACACACTCACTACCAAAATTCACACGGGAAGAAATAGAAAACCTGAACAGACCCATAACGAGTGAAGAAATGGAATCAGTGATCCAAAATCTCCCAACAAATAAGAGCCCTGGACCTGATGGCTTCCCTGGGGAATTCTACCAGTCACTTAAAACAGAATTAATCCCAATTCTTCTCAAGCTATTCCAAAAAATAGAAATCGAAGGGAAACTCCCAAACTCATTTTATGAAGCCAGCATCACTCTGATTCCCAAGCCAGACAGAGATCCAGCAAAAACAGAGAACTACAGGCCAATATCCTTGATGAATACGGATGCAAAAATTCTCAACAAGATCCTTGCAAATCGAATCCAGCAGCATATAAAAAGAATCATCCACCAAGATCAAGTGGGATTCATTCCTGGGTTACAGGGCTGGTTCAACATTCGCAAATCAATCAATGTGATACATCATATCAATAAAAGAAAAGATAAAAACCATATGATCCTGTCAATAGATGCAGAAAAAGCATTTGACAAAATACAGCATCCCTTCTTAATAAAGACTCTCGAGAAAGTTGGGATAGAAGGAACCTACTTAAACATCATCAAAGCCATCTATGAGAAGCCTTCAGCTAACATCCTCCTCAACGGGGAAAAACTGAGAGCGTTCCCCCTGAGATCAGGAACACGACAGGGATGCCCACTCTCACCACTGTTGTTTAACATAGTGCTGGAAGTCCTAGCATCAGCCATCAGACACCAAAAGGAAATCAAAGGCATCAGAATTGGCAAAGAGGAAGTCAAACGTTCACTTTCGCAGATGACATGATACTCTACATAGACAACCCGACAGACTCCACCAGAAGCCTACTGGAACTGATCCAAGAATTCAGCCAAGTTGCAGGGTACAAAATCAACGTACAGAAATCGGTTGCATTTTTATACACCAACAATGAAGCAACAGAAAGAGAAATCAAGAAACTGATCCCATTCACAATTGCACAAAAAACCATAAAATACCTCGGAATAAACCTAACCAAGGATACAAGAGATCTGTATGATGAAAACTATAGAAAACTTATGAAGGAAATTGAAGACACGAAGAAATGGAAAAACATTCCATGCTCATGGATAGGAAGAATAAATATAGTTAAGATGTCATTACTACCTAAGCACTCTACACATTCAATGCAATTCCAATCAAAATTGCACCAGCATACTTCTCAAAACTAGAACAAACTATCCAAAAATTTGTATGGAACCACAAAAGACCCCGAATAGCCAAAGTAATCCTGAAAAATAAAACCAAAACGGGAGGGATCACCATCCCAGACTTTAGCCTCTACTACAAAGCTGTCATCATCAAGACAGTATGGTATTGGCACAAAAACAGACACATAGACCAATGGGACAGAATTGAGAACTCAGAAGTGGACCCAAAAGTATACAGCCAACTAATCTTCGACAAAGCAGGAAAGAATATCCGATGGAAAAAAGACAGCCTTTTTAACAGATGGTGTTGAGAGAACTGGACAGCAACATGCAGAAGAATGAAACTAGATCATTTTCTCACACCATGCACAAAAATAAACTCAAAATGGATAAAGGACCTGAACGTGAGACAGGAAACTATCAACACCCTAGAGGAGAAAGCAGGAAACAACCTCCTTGACCTCCACCGCAGCAACTTCTTACTTGACACATCCCCAAAAGCAAGGGAATCAAGAGCAAAAATAAACTGTTGGGACCTCCTCAAGATTAAAAGCTTCTGCACAGCCAAGGAAACAACCCAGAAAATTAATAGGCAACCAACGGAATGGGAAAAGAGAGTTGCAAATGACATATCAGATAAAGGGTTGATACCCAGAATCTACAAGGAACTCACCAAACGACACGCCTGAAAAACAAACAACTCAGTGAAGAAATGGGCAGAAGATATGAACAGACACTTCTCCAAAGAGGACATCCAGATGGCCAACAGACACATGAAACGATGCTCAGCATCGCTCCTCATCAGGGAAATACAAATCAAAACCACACTGAGATACCACCTGACGCCAGTCAGAGTAGCTAAAATGAGCCAATCAGAGAACTCTAGATGCTGGCGAGGATGTGGAGAAACGGGCACCCTCCTACACTGTTGGTGGGAATGTAAACTGGTACAGCCCCTCTGGAAAACAGTGTGGAGGTTCCTAAGGAAACTAACAATAGAACTCCCCTATGACCCAGCAATAGCACTGCTAGGAATTTACCCAAGGGATGCAGAAATGCTGATGCATAGGAGCACATGTACCCCAATGTTCATAGCAGCACTCTCCACAATAGCTAAAACATGGAAAGAGCCTAAGTGTCCATCAACAGATGAATGGATCAAGAAGATGTGGTTTATCTATACCATGGAATACTACATGGCAATGAGAAAGAATGAAATCTGGCCATGTGTAGCAACATGGATGGACCTTGAGGGTGTTATGCTGAGCGAAATAAGTCAGGCAGTGAAGGACAAATATCATATGTGTGCACATATAGGAGGATTAGGAGGAACTTAACAGAGGACCAAGGGGGAGAAGAAGGGCGGAAATGGTGGGGGAAAGGGAGAGAGGCAAACCATGAGAGACTCTTGAATGCTGACAAAAACTGAGGACTGATGGATGTGGTGGGGAGGAGGGATGGGCATGGAGGAGGACACTTGTGGGGATGAGCACTGGGTGTTATGTGGAAACTAATTTGACAATAAACTATTTGTAAAAAAATAAAAATAAAAAAAAATAAAAAATCAATAGCCTAAAAGTCAAAAAAAAACCTTTGTTGTCTCCTTTGCCTGGGTTACCATCCATCCTCCTTGTTTCCATCTCTTAACTTACTGTGCTTGCTGCTGTTGCTATGCTTACCACAGTGTGGAAAATCTCCAGATGGTGCCATGGCCTCGAGGTGTGTAGGGTAGGGTGATCTGCTGGTCTTTTCTTTTTGGCTCACACCTGACACTCTGAGAAGACTAAACTGAAGTGAGATCCTGTTGTCTGGCATTGTTGGGCTTGAACGATGATTTCCCTGCTTTGTGGATCTATTTCTAACCTGGATCCACCCCGCAGATTGTGCTATGATGCCTTTACGGAGAACATGGCGGGTGAGAGTCAGTTGCTGGAGAGGAGGAGACTTTACCATCGTGCTGCATACAACTGTGCCATTTCTGTTATCTGCTGTGTCTTCACCGAACTAAAATTTTACCAAGGATTTTCTGTTTAGTGAGAAACCTGAAAAGGTAGGCTTCTCCTGAAATTTTCATTGTTGTTGACGTTACAGGATTTCAAGTTAGATTATATAAGTTAAAATTATATCATAACTTGTACCTTGTTACAATATTAAAGGTGTAGTTCCTTTAGTTCTGCATATATATATATATATTTTAAAGCCGAAATATTTCCCATGAATTATTAAGTAGCATTAATTCTATAGTAGCATCAGCAATAACAGTCTCCACTATTCAGATATTTTTATTATGACTTTTTCGATTTACAGAACTTGCTTATTTTTGAAAATCTGATTGACCAGAAACGCTGCTACACATTTCCTGTAGAAGTTGAGGTGGGTGAAATTTTTCAGTGATGTTCCTAAGTTTAAAAAATTTACCAAGTGCCTATAGGAAAATAAAACATATGTTATGCTGAACATATTAAATTCCCAGTATTCAAGTCTGCTTTGAACTATAAAATCTGGTAGTTTAATGTAGTTTGGCCTCTCAGGCAACTATAGAAACATGATCATAACTCGAGTTTTTGCTCTCTTAACTAGTAAAAGATAGAAAATGGCAATAAAAGGAGCTGTGAGGGTGTATCCCAGAAGTTTTTGCTGAGTAAATGTATCTGTGCAGTGAAATCAAGATCCATCCAGACACAGAATTGAAATGCTGTGGCCCTGCTTGGGTGATTTGGCAGGATAATGGGAGTGTTATGAGCTGAAGTCATATGGATAATCGGAAAACTTGCTGAGGCAAACGTGACCAGCTTGATTTTAGCCAAGCTGCGTTTGACATGCCAGCCTCAACAATTGGTAGGAGATTCTCGCTGCAGCTTTTCACAGCCCATTGGAAACAGGAATTGGGCAGAGCACCAGAGCTCGTAAACCGTGATCTGGGTTAGGTACTATCATTCGTGTTCACCTGCCTAGCTGCTGACCTCAGTCATGTCTAAGTGGGTCATGAGTTCCTGTAAATGGCTGCTTCCTGCCTTGTGCCCTTTTGGAACAAGACTGGGAACGTCTTTCAAGGTGTAACACTGTTCAAAGAACTAAAAATCAAAACAATAATAGCACTGGTTTATTAAGTGTTCAGACACTTGCTATATGTTACTTCTAAACTTTGCAACAGCACTGTGAAGTGCTATGATAAACCATCACCATATGGTTGAGTAAACTGAGCTCACAGGGAAAGTACAGACTATTAGTAATCTGGGCCTTTGACTGCCCTGGGTCCCAGGCAATTTGTCAAAAAAAAGTTTTACTTATTTTTTAATGTTTATTCATTTTGAGAGAGAGAGAGAGAGACAGAGAGAATCCCAAGCAGGCTGTGCACCATCAGCTCAGAGCCCGACTTGGGGCTTGATCTCAGGAAGTACAAGATCATGACCTCAGCTAAATATGAGTCAGAGCCACCCAGGTGCCTCAAAAAATTAATTTTTAAACAAGACTTTTATCAAATTTAAAAACATTAATAATCCACAAAGAAATACAGGCAAGTGCCCTTAAGGAGTGCGTTTCTCACAGATTCTCACAGAAGCCCACTGAGGCAGTTGCTCCTCGAATAGAAAATCGTGATCAGGATTTTAAAAAGTTTTGAATGTGTATTTGTTTTGTCTGATAGGTTCCTATGGAAAGAAGGAAAAAATACATTGAAATTAGGACAGAAGCCAGGGAAGCAGGAGATGGGGGTTCAGGTAGGTTGTTTTCAAGTGACAAGTAAGATTCTGAGAGTTGGTATTTGTTTTGTGAATAAAAGATGTTTTAAGTATGCCGAAATGTTGAAATAGAGTTTGAAAAGGTTTTAAGTGGCAAGTAGTTTTATTTTGAAAGAAATTCAGTTAGCTAAGCTTTTAAGTATGTAGAAAGATCTCAGCCTGGCCAAAGAGGGCTAAGAGGTGGTATGCTTTTCTTAAGAGTGCAAGATTGGTTGATAGTTATTTGTTTGCATATGGTCTATGTCTGTAGATTGTTTAAATACATTCAGAAATCAGTGTTAAAATACAAGTCTCATCCTGCCACTCCTCTGCTCCAAACCTTTGTCAGCTCCCACTCCCTGAGGACAGAGCTGCCCAACGCCCTGACCCACCTGCTGCCCTCCTGCTACTCTCCTGCTCACTTTGCTCCAGTAGCACTGCTCCTCCCCTGCCTGTCCCTATAGGCACCAGGCTCATTTTGCATCTATAGGCCCCAGGGCATTTGCACATGATGTTAACTCAGCCTAGAATAATCTTGGTCCCAGATATCAGCATTTTGTTTAATGCCAGCCTTTGAAGGAAGTTCTCCTGACTTCCTCATAAAAAATTACCTGTTGCTTACTCCACATTCTCCTCGTTTCAGTTTTTTTGCTTGATTTTTCTTCATACCTTTTTTCCCCCTGACTTGAGGATAAAATTTGGACCAGTTTTGTAAATTCCTTACATATGTGGATTGGTTGTTTTATAGTAGTATCTTTTCCCACATTTATGTGAGACTTTATATGTAAAATGTGCCCCATCAAAATTTTAAATGCAAAGAAATTCTGTTAACATCATATCCAAAAATTGTATGTGGTCTAACTTAATTTCTTTGGCCATGACAGTATAGAATAACTGCTTAGTAATGACAAAAGCAGAAGGAGGTGTCTTTTCCCCATTTTCTTTTTGCTTTGTTAATCTGGATTATCAGTTGAGAATCCCAGGATTGATAAAAGCCTTAGCTAACACAGTCTTTAATTTTATTAATATCATTTGAGCTTAAAGAGATACATTTTTTACTAATTTGAATCAATGTATTTTGTTCTTTATATCTTAGGTGGCCCTCATTATATATCTTCCTTGTCATATTTGGCAGACAGCAGCTTGAGCGAGGAAATGAGTCCATTTGATTTCTCAACTGGAGTTCAGAGCTATTCATACGGTTCCCAAGACCCTAGATCTACCACTGGCCATTTTCGGAGACGGGTGATCACATTTTATATATTAAAAAATATTGTTGGCATTTGTAAAGGAATGGGGGCTCCATTGTTGGAGAACCAGTTCTCTGACAGTAGTCCTCAGAGAATAGCGTTTGGGAAATTTTCCAAGATCTAAATCCCAGCCTTCCATCCTGTGGACTCAGCAATTCGATTTTGTCAGTACAGGAAAGAAGTCTCTCTTCATGGGCTCATTCACATTAACCAGTCCCCATGAGGTTAGTGTTTTAAATCGGAGCTGCATTTAAGGGTTTCCAGGGAGAAAGATAACTACCATACTCAGACATCTTGCTGATATGACTGTTGCATTATCTCTCTACAGAAAGTGAAAAGGCTGTTTGAATATTTGGTGTTATCTAACTGAGATAACTGAGTGCATCTGTGTTCACAAATCATAGCATAACCTCATAAACAGAAAACTTACAGGTAGACATACACCTATCTGCTTACATAGGTGCACACGTGTACATATGTGTAAAACCATGAGTTCCACAGATACATCTGATTCCTGTCCAGGGCTCACTCAGATTTTTTCCCTTTCCAGTTTCTCTGATATGCACTGACTGACTTCTTTCCCTCAGCCCCTGTGCTTTCCTTCATAACGCCGATGCCCTCCTGGAGTGGGTCCTGAACCTCAGGCGGGCACCCCACCCTCTCCTCCTCCATCTCCAGACTTTGCCAAGCAGCTCTTGTCCCACTCTGGTCTGCCCAGTGGCTTTTTGCCTGAGGAGGGTGGGAGCAGTGCAGTGTTTTTGAAATTGAGTTTGTACCTTATGTTGCCTCTTGGGTTGGCTTCTCTCTTTTTTGATGAATGTTTCCAAGAGGAGCCATTCGTTAGTTCTTTCACTTAGATTATGTCCCACATCTCTGCTGGGCAGTAAACAAGTGTAACCTGGTTCTCCCATGGCTGCGGCTAGCGAGACCCCTCCTTCGTGAACAGGCCATTTACATTGAGGTGTCTTGGGTTCAGTCCTCGTGCCCTCAGTTCAGTCGCTTGACCGAGCCCCGCATCAGATCTGTCCAGTCCTCATGAGCAGTATCTTAACATACAATAATTTTGACTGAGAAACACGTTAACTAGATCTGAATGCAGTCAAATACTGTAACTCCTTTGACACATTACCAAGTATATGGAAAAAGGGACATTAAGATTATTCTGATTGATTTTTGTGGCTGATTGAATGTGGTTTCTTTTCTTGTCTCTTATAAACCCGAGCTGATGTCAAGAGTTGGATGTTCAACCGACTGGCTCAACCGATCCGGGACCTCTGTGTACTGAAAGTCTACCAGTGTGCTCTGAATCATTGGATCCTTCTCTTTTCCTAGGATTATAAAGATCCCGGCATCCAAGATGCTGTCCTGGAGTTAGAGATGGATGAGCTTAATCAACACGAATGTATGGCAGCCATGACAGCCCTGATTAAGCACATGCAGAAAAATCAGATCCTACCTAAAGGAGAAGAGGCTTGTTTCTGCTAATCTTACGGTGTCTCATTTAATTCTGTTTATTGCTGTCATCATAAGAATGAACATTTAATAACAGATACCAAATTCTGTATGTACATGATTTTTGTTGCTCATGTCTCTTTTAAATTTTTTAAACAATTTTAATGTTTATTTATTTATTTTGAGAGAGAGAGCAGGGGAGGGGCAGAGAGAGAGAGGGAGAGAGAGAATCCTAAGCAAGCTCCATGCTGTCGACACAGAGCCAGATGTGGGACTCGATCTAACAAACCCTGAGATCATGACCTGAGCTGAGCTCAAAAGCCAGATGCTTGACTGACTGATCCCCCAGGGGCCCTTGTTGCTCATCTTTTATTTTGTCATCAAAATGTGAACTTATTTTATCCCAGTTTTTTAAGGTAATTTTGAGTGTATCATTTCAGGGTTCAGTGCCAAGAAATCTTCCTCCTTGGATGAAATTTCTTCATGACAAACTAGGAAATCCATTGGTTTCACTAAATATCCGTCTCTTTTTAGCCAAGCTTGTTATTAATACAGAAGAGGTAAGTAGTTTATTCTTTAAAAATTCTTTGCAGTTTTATGTGTGTACTTTTTTTTTTAATATTTTTATTTTATTTCTGAGAGGGAGAGAGACAGCGTGAGCAGGGGAGGGTCAGAGAGAGAGGGAGACACAGACTCTGAAATAGGCTCCAGGCTCTGAGCTGGCAGTCAGCACAGAGCCCGACGCGGGGCTCGAACCCACGAACCGCGAGATCATGACCTAAGCGAAAGTCGGACGCTTAACCGACTAAGCCACCCAGGCGCCCCTGTACTTTTTTTTTAAGTACAGTGCTCATCCCCATAAGCACTTAAAAGTAATAAAGAAAAGATGTACAGGAACAGTTTTATGTATGTACTTAAAAGTAATTAATAAAAGATGTACAGGAACAGAGCATGACATTTTTGTTCTCTGAACAAATTTGGCAACCATATTTATTTATTTGTTCAGTATCATTTTATCATTTTTTCTGAAAACTAAATTTTATAGAGTTAGAAATGATCTTTGTATAAAGTACATGCATTGGCATCTTTCTTATGGGTTCCAAACTGATTGTTTTCTAGTAGCAAAAATGGTGAAAATATTCCTGTTAACGGTGTTTGAAAACTATCTCTTTCAGATAGTTGCTGAATTTATCAGTTAGTTTACATACAGCGCCGCATCAGGGGAGAGCCTCTAACACCAGTGGAGGTTAGGGAGGATTTTTGTGAGAGCCGTTGAGTGATATGAAAAATGCAGTGGGAGTTTATATTCTGTCTAGAAGGAACACTGTGGGCAAAAATGGCCTCTGAGAGAGCCAGACATGTCTCCACCGACAGCACAGAGAATGGGCCCACGGTCCAGAGAAGTGTGGCCGCATGTCTCAGCCAGGTGAGCTAGGCCAGGCCATCAAGATCCGTATAGAGGGTACAGCTCATTTGTTGCACAGTAGGGAGCCGCTGATGGGTGCTAGGTAGGATGACGTGATCCCTCTTGCTCCATGCAGAGTCCTTCTAGGCATCACTGCTGCAGGGCCATCCTCTCCTCCCACCCTGGGGGGCTGCTGCTGGGCCGTGCTCCCCGGTCACCCCTGATTCCTAGCCCCCAGGCTGCTGTAACAGTGCTACCACAGACTGGGTGGCCTAAACAGCAGAACCTGAGTGTCTCATAGTTCTGAGGGCCAGAAGCCCGAGATCAAGATGTTGGTGGGGATGGGTCCTTTTGAGGGCTTAGAGGGAGAATCAGTTCCAGGCCTCTCTCCCAGATTTTGGTGGCCTTAGGCATTTTTTTCGGCACATAGATGGTGATTTTCATGAGTCTTCACATTGGCTTTTCCCTCGCATCTGTCTCAGTATGTACAAATTTTCCCTTTTAATAAGGACATTGTCATTGGATTAGAGCCCACCCAAATGACATCTCCTAACTTGATAATCTTCAGAGACCCCATTTCTAAATCGGGTCAGTATCCTTTTGGAGGACACAGTCCAACCAATAACACTTGGGGGTCACACGTGATTTCCAGCTCATGTTCCTGAGTGCTGACTTGATGGCTACCAAAAAGGGAGCTGGTGTCTTCATTCTTGGATCATTTCTTAGTAGCTTGGGAGTAGTTGGTAAGCAGGCTGAGAAGGAAGCATGCTGAACTTGTTCACACACATGGATGTGAGTTGCCTCTGCGATATCACTGAGAGATTTCCTGGGGTGTGGTGCGTGTCTAGGCTCAGGAAGGACGAGGGGAATTGTTTCCAAAAGGAGATGTTCCAGATAGTCCATTGTCTTATGGAAGAAAAGATTAGAACTTGTGTTTATATTTATTATTAAAATTTCAACATTTATTTACTTTCTTTTAATTTTTTATTTAAATTCCAATTAGTTAACATACAGTGTAATATTAGTTTCAAGTGTAGAATTTAGTGATTCATCACTTAAATACAGGTTCCAGTGCTCACCACAAGTGCCCTCCTTAAAACCCTTCACATATTTAACCCGTCTCCCCCACCCATCTCCTCTCTGGTAACTGTCAGTTTGTTCTCTGTAGTTAAGAGTCTCTTTCTTGGTTTCTTCTCTTTTTCACCCCCCCCCCATATTTGCTTGTTTTGTTTTTAAATTCCACATATGAGTGAAATCATATGGCATATGTCTTTCTCTAACTAACTTATTAGCACAATACTCTACCTCGATCCACATTGTTGTAAATGGCAAGATTTTATTCTTTTTTATGGCTCAGTTTACACACACACACACACACACACACACACACACATACACAGACCATCTTCTTTATTCATTCATCAATTGATGGACACTTGGGCTGCATGTTTATCTTGGCTGTTGTAGATAATGTTGCTGTAAACATTAGAGTGTATGTATCACTTTGTTTTGGGTTTTCTTGTTTTTGTTGTTTTTTGTTTTGTTTTCTTAAATAGGCTTCAAACCCAGTGTGGAACCCAGTGCAGATCTTAAACTCATGACCCTGAGGTTAAGATCTGAACTGAGATCAAAAGACAGATGTTTAACCAACTGAGCCACCCAGGTGCCCCTGCATATATCTTTTTGAATTAGTGTTTTTCTATTCTTTAGGTAAATACCCAGGGGTCGTAGGGTAGTTCTATTTTTAACATTTTGAGGAGTCTCTATGCTGTTTCCAGAGTGTCTGTACCACTCTGCATGCCCACCAACAGTGTAAGAGGATTCCCATTGCTCCCTACCGTCTCCAGCATCTGTTCTTTCCCTGTTGGTTCTTTCAATGTTTATTTATTTATTTTGAGAGTGAGAGAGAGCATGTGCAAGTTGGGGACAGGGAATCCCAAGCGGGCTCTGTGCTGTCAGCTCAGAGCCAGACGTGGGGCTTGATCCCACGAACCGTGAGATCATGACCTGAACCAAACCAAGATTCTTAACCAACAGAGCCACCCAGACACCCCTCTGTGTTGTTAATTTTAGCCATTCTTATGGGTGTGAGGTGATATGTCATTGTAGTTTTGACTTGTATTTCCCTGAGTGATGTTGAGCATCTTTTCATGTGTCCAGTGGTCCTCTATAGATCTCCTTTTGAAAAAAGCCTATTCATGTCTTCTGCCTATTTTTTTAACTGGCTTATTTTTTGGGAGGAGGGGTGAGTTTTGAGAAGTTCTTTATAGACTTTGGATACTAGCCCTTTATCAGAGAAGTCACCTGCAAACCTCCATTCTGGAGGTTTCCTATTTGCAAATAGCATATCTGATATAGAGCTAGTATCTAAAGTCTATAAAGAATTTCTCAAACTCAACACCCCAAAAAACAACCCATTTAAGAAGTGGGCAGAAGACATGAATAGACACTTTTTCAAAGAAGATGACCATTTAGTTCTGTTGATTGTTACCTTCACCGTGCAAAAGCTTTTTATTTTGATGAAGTCCCTGTACATTTTTGCTTTTGTTTCCCTTGTCTCTGGAAATATATCTAGTAAGAAAGTCCTGTGGCTGATGTCAGAGGTGACTGCCTATGTCCTCCTCCAGGATTTTAATGGTTTTTTGTTTCACATTTAGGTCTTCCATCCATTTTGAATTCATTTTTGTGTATGGTGTGAGAAGGTGATCCAGTTTCGTTCTTCTGCATGTT
The DNA here is from genome assembly GCA_017311185.1 of Proteles cristata cristata. Taxonomy (NCBI): domain Eukaryota; kingdom Metazoa; phylum Chordata; class Mammalia; order Carnivora; family Hyaenidae; genus Proteles; species Proteles cristata. The sequence goes on along the minus strand of JAESUZ010000213.1, from coordinate 14,047 downwards.
GCTGTCTAGGTTTCCCAGCACCATTTGTTGAAGAGACTGTCTTTTTCCTATTGAATATTCTTGCCTCCTTTGTCAAAGATTAGTTGACCGTGTAGTTGTGGGTTCATTTCTGGGTTTTCTGTTCTGTTCCATCAATCTTTGGGTCTGTTTTTGTGCCAGTACCATACTATCGTAATCACTGTTGCTTTGCAATAGAACTTGAAGTCCAAAATTATGATGCCTCTGAGAAGGACAAATATCATATGTTTGCACATATAGGAGGATTAGGAGGAACTTAACTGAGGACCAAGGGGGAGAAGAAGGGGGGAAATGGTGGGGGAAAGGGAGAGAGGCAAACCATGAGAGACTCTTGAATGCTGACAAAAACTGAGGACTGATGGATGTGGGGGGGAGGAGGGATGGGCATGGAGGAGGGCACTTGTGGAGATGAGCACTAGGTGTTATGTGGAAACTAATCTGACAATAAACTATTTGTAAAAAAAAAAAAAAAAAGGAATGTACTCCTGCAGTCAGTGTTGCACTATATGCTAACTAACTTGGATGTAATTTTTTAAATAAATTTTTAAAAAAGTAAAAAAGAAAAAAATTATGATACCTCTAGCTTTACTTTTCTTCTTCAAGATTGTTTTGGCTATTTGGGATCTTTTGTAGTTCCATGTAAATTTTAGGATTGTTTGTTGTAGCTCTGTGAAGGACTTTGGTGTTATTTTGATAGGGATTGCATTGAATGTATAGATTGCTTTGGGTAGTTTCAATATTTTAACACTATTTGTTCTTCCAGTACATGAGCATGGAATGTTTTTCTATTTCTTTGTGTCTTTTTCATTTTCTTTCATAAGTGTTCTGTGGTTTTCAGAGTCCAGATCTTTTCCCTCTTCAGTTAGGTATCTTGTGGTTTTTGGTGCTGTTCTAAGTGGGGTCAATTGCCTGATTTCTCTTTCTGCAAGTTCATTACTGGTGTATAGAAGTGCAGCTGATTTCTGTACATTGATTTTGTATCCTGTGACTTTACTGAATTTGTTTATCAGTTCTAGCAGTTTTTTGGTGGAGTCTTCTGTTTTCTATATAGAGTATCATGTCATCTACAAATAGTGACAGTTTGGCTTCTTCCTTGGCTGATTTGGATGTCTTTTATTTGTCTGTGTTGTTTGAGTGCTGTGGTTAGGACATTCAGTACTATGTTAAATAGCAGTGGTCAGAGTAGACATCCCTAGAGGAAAAGCTCTCAGTTTGTACCCATTGAGGATAACATTAGCTGTGGTTTTTCATATGCAGCTTTTATTATGTTGATGTATGTTTCCTCTAACTCTACTTTGTTGAGAGGATCATATGGTTCTTTTCTTTTATTAATGTGACGTATCACGTTGATTGAGTTGTGAACATTGAGCCACCCTTGTAGCCCAGGAATAAATCCCATTTGATTGTGGTGAATGATTCTTTTATTGTATTGTTGGATTCAGTTTGCTGATATTTTATTGAGCATTTTTGCATCCATGTTTATCAGGGACATTGGCTTTCCATTCTCTTATTTAATGGAGTCTTTTTCTGGTTTGGGATAAAATTTCAACTTTTAAATTAATTTATTATACAGATCTTCCTTGACTTATGATGAAGTTATATCCCAGTAAACCCAGCATAAGTTGAAACTATCCTAAGTTGAAAATGCATGTAGTACACCTAACTTGCTGAACATTATAGCTTAGTCTCACCTTGCTTCAACATGCACAGTGTTTATGTCAGTCTGTAGTTGGGTAAAATCATGGAACACAAAGCCTATTTTATAATGAGATGCTGAGTATCTTATGTAATTTGTTCAATGCTGTGCTGAAAGTGAAAGCCAGAATAGATGTATGGGTGCAAAATGGTTTTAAGTGTATCAGTTGTTCACCCTCCCGATGGCAGAGCTGACTGGGAGCCATGGGTGCCGCTGGCCCTGCTCAGCACCTTGAGAGTATCATCCCACACACCGCTAGCCCAGGAGAAGATACAAGTTCAAAGTACAGTTTCTAATGAAAGCGTAGGGCTTTCACAGCATCATTAAGTCCAAAAATCTTAAGTTGAACCATCGTAAGTCAGGTTCTGTCTCATTTAATAATAAAGAAGTTTGTATTTGTAATTTATAAGTAAACCAATAGATATACATGGAGAGCGTTTGAACTTTTTTTATTTATGGGGTGTATAAACAAAAAAGATTTGAGACCACACAGATTTAAGCTGTGAGAGTAACCCCTGAGGAAACCTATTTAATAAAAATAGAAGTGGCAAAGGTTAAGAAGATAGGTAGCTTGAATTATATTTTAATCCGTTCATTTGCATCAAAATAGCATTCTCTTGCAGTTTCTAAAACTAAATCGAATTTAGTATACGGGTACATTTTACTTAGATTTAAGAGGTCTTGGGCAAATGACGTCAATAACACAATGACTTCTATAATACAAGAAGAAATGAAAAACCATTAGCCACATGCACCTACTTAATTTCTATATTCTCGTTTTTCATATACCCTGTGCATTTGCATAAAATAACAGGAGAGTTCTCTAGAGCTGCATGTTATTCAGATAGGACAAGATTGATAAAAAATCTTTCATTTTGATTTTTAAGAATACAGTTATATCAAGTTTTCAACAAAGAAAAGATCAATAATCCATTTCCCTCGAATTGTGGTTTCCAGGACCCCTGAGAGAAAATTTAGCAGAGAATCTGATCTGATTAAGCACGGTAACTGTTGGAATTCAAAACAATTTTTTGCTATTTGACTTTTAAATTCTCTTCTTGGTCTTTCGCCCTTATGCGAAGTACTGGCTCGGCCCCTTGCTGCAGCTGGTGGTTTCTGAAAACAACGGAGGAGAAGGAATTCACTACATGGTGGTCGAGATCGTGGTTACTGTTCTTTCATGGACAGGAATTGCTACTCCTGTGGTAAGAATGGATGCATCTTTTATGCAGTGCTGTGTCTGTCTCTTGCTGATATCATAAACAGAATTGGTGACAGATAGTCCAAGCTCCTCTTAATGACTTAAGAGTCATCATTTTTAACACGTCATATTGCTGTGGTGCTGCTGTACTAAATGGCTTCATACTGCTTAGCTCTGTTTTCTTAGGTGTCTGCTTTGATAATGCCTCTGACTTTGCTTTTAATTTTAAGCTATCAGGTGTTTGTTTTTTGTTTTGTTTCTTGCTTTTACTTGCTAGGAGCTTGGAAACTAGATTAATGATTTATTAAAAATAAATGTGAAATAAATGTCAGTACACCCTGAAAATGAGGTCCCAAAAAATTCTGTTATAACTAAAGTCTATGGATGCTTTAGCATTTGTTTGGCCAACTTACTTATTTCCCTAGTATTGACATGGACCCATTACTAGTTGAGATTGCCCAAACAGTGGCCGCTGGGTGAATGATACTATGTTGTCGTGAGACAGTCTTGTGACTTCCACCAGTATAGATTTGTGTGTGCTAGAGCTTTGCCCATACACATAAAAATGTTAGCACTAATAATGTACAAAAGTTTACATGTGATAATATTCTGAGCACTTTCCTTACTAAACATAATATATGGACATAGAGCTTTTATATGTATTTATATCTGGATGTGCCTATCTTATTTCACAGTTAGCCAGATTTATATTTCTTACTTTCAATGTGATAAAATCATTTGACTCTGCTTAATAACATGAAAACAATTGAGTGTATTTAGTTTAACTTAGGAACCATTGGGAAAGATGGAGTTAAATGTCAGGTGCTTTGCTGAGTTTGAAAGAGCTGAACTGCTAGGTGTCAGAGTAGTTGCATAAAGCAACAGTGAGTCCAAGTGAGAATCAAGTGAAGCCTTTTATCACTTGTGGTAGAAGCAGGAGGCTAAAGCCCAAGGAAGCGGACTCACCTTGTCCATTTCCCCCATGAAACATTGCAGCTTTGTCTGGTCGAGGGTCAGGTGATTTAGCACAGATCTGGGGCTCATCTCACTGTTGAGGGACCCCTGAATTAAAGGCTCCAGCAGTTTTATGGGACCATGAAATCGGGAGGAGGGTGAAGGAGAAGGGATGGGAGTGCAAAAGCACTGGGGACTAAGTCAGGAGAAAAGTGTTTTTAAAGCTGCTCTTCCTCTCATAAGGAGCCCTCAGCAGAGATACCTGAAGAAGATAAAGAGAAATGAAGTGTGAACATGTGACAAGCATGACCAGTCTAGGGGGTGTGGAAGGTAGATGGTAAGGGTCTGACAGTACTCCTTTTGAGACTGCAGAGCCCTGGCTGTATTCTGGCCTGCTCCAGGAGGACAGCTTGCCCATAAGGCCTGCCACGGAAGCGTTTGTCATTGCCTGTGGTTGTCCTTGAAAAATCACACATAGGTTTTACACCAGAAGCCTCAGTATAATGGCAGGTTTCTTTTATAAATGGACTGTTGGATTAAAAAGTGCTTTCTCTGCAGCCGCACTGGAAAACAGTGTGGAGGTTCCTCAAAAAACTAACAATAGAACTCCCCTATGACCCAGCAATAGCACTGCTAGGAATTTACCCACAGGATACAGGAGTGCTGATACATAGGAGCACATGTACCTCAATGTTCATAGCAGCACTTTCAACAATAGGCAAATCATGGAACGAGCAAAATGTCCTTCAACTGACGAATGGATCAAGGAGATGTGGTTTATATATACAATGGAATATGACATGGCAATGAGAAAAAATGAAATCTGGCCATTTGTAGCAATGTGGATGGAACTTGAGGTTGTTATGCTGAGTGAAATAAGTCAGGCAGAGAAGGACAGATACCATATGTTTTCACTCCTATGTAGATCTTGAGAAACTTAACAGAAGACCATGGGGGAAGAGAAGGGGAAAAAAGTTACAGAGAGGGAGGGAGGCAAACCATAAGAGACTCTTAAATACTGAGAACCAACTTCAGGTTGATGGGGGTGGGGGAGAAAGGAAAGTGGGTGATGGGCATGGAGGGAGACACTTGTTGGGATGAGTACTGGGTGTTTTATGGAAGCCAATTTGACAATAAATTGTATTTGAAAAATAATAATAAATAAATAATGCTTTTCCAGTATAGAATGCTGCATATTAACATAGAGTTTCTGTACCTTTTTAGGGGGTCCCTAAAGATGAAGTATTAGCAAATCGATTGCTTCATTTCCTAATGAAACATGTTTTTCATCCAAAAAGAGCTGTGTTTAGACATAACCTTGAAATTATAAAAACCCTTGTTGAATGCTGGAAGGATTGTTTATCTGTCCCTTACAGGTATAAATTTACTATATTTTGCAGTGTTGTTTGGGCATTTTAAAATGTATCATGTTGTAAATGGTGATTACAGTGAAGTTTAATTACTTGAAATGATAGAAGAAGAAATATAACTTGAAATTGAATCATTTGTAGAGGTATAACAGTGCTACTAGTAAAATCACAACCTCCAAAGTTTGATACCAGCAGCACTTCTGTGCAGTCATTGCCTCCTGGTGGCTCCTGTTCTATCTCCCAGTTCACCTCTGCCTTTTCTGGGACACTGGACATGTGTGGAGCACCCAGCCCTTCACTGTCCCAGGCCAGGGGTGAACTGTCGGACTGCACAGCCCGAGGCCACCTATAACTTTCCAAAGGTTTCAGTATCAAGTAACAGAGATTGGGGCAAGTAATTAGATCATAAGAAATACAGACTTGTGTGTGTTCCACAGCTAGAATAACTTGAATGTATACAAAGATAGTATTAGCAAAAAGGGTATTAGACTTGGGGACAGATAAAGTATTTCTTACCCTGAAAATTAGCCATGGAAAATTTTATATCTCTTGCTGTGCTTATTTTATTACGTAATAATCTATACCTATCCTTTATGCTTATGTTTCAGGTTAATATTTGAAAAGTTTTCCAGTAAAGATCCTAATTCCAAAGACAATTCGGTAGGAATTCAATTATTAGGCATTATAAAGGCCAATAACTTGCCCCGTATGACCCAGAATGTGGCCTAGAGAGCATAAAGTGAGTATTGAGGAGTCTTTGCTTTGCTTCTATTTTAGGTTAAAGCATATGTGAATTGGATTGATGCACTGGAGTATGGTCTAATTTTTTTTTTTAATTTATTCATTTTGAGAGAGACCACATGTGTGAGTGTGGGAGGGTCAAAGAGGTCAGGAGAGAGAGAGAATCCCAAACAGGGTCCAGGCTCTACTCTGTCAGCACAGAGCCTGATGTGGGACTCAAACCCATGAACCAGGAGCCCTGTGTGGGACTTGAATCCACAAACCATGATATTATGACCTGAGCTGAAACCAAGAGTCTGACGCTTAACCAGCTGAGCGACACAGGGCCCCTAAGTTTTATAAATTTTAAGACATAGATCCACGTTAAAAATATTTCTGTCAGAATTTAGGAAGTTGGGCTTAGAGGTCATTTGGGAGAAGAAATATGTTAATGGAATGAATGAGGAAGTTAAGTCTTTCAGAATTGGTATATTTTTCCAAGGGTGTTTTCTCAAATAAGAGGTGTGAGGTATTTTCTACAATCCCAGTTTCAGCGTTTGCCGCAAAAGCAACATGAGTTCTGTGGGACCATTCATGTCTGGGTCGTGGCGTGGAAAGGATGCCTGGACCCTGTGCTGCCCCACTGCTGTGCTTTCTGCCACAGCTACGGCCCTGCGCCCTCCATCACCCTCCTGTGATGGATCCCCTGTGGATGGGGGTGGATGCATCCTGACCTCAGAGGGAGGGAGGGCGAGCACCAGTGAGAGAGTCCTCTACTGTCATGGACTGGCACTTCATTGTCCTACTATTCGGGGAGGTTTGAAAAGTCAGCACTTGCATCATGGTTACTATAGGTTTCAGTATGCCCCTTCCAAGCTTTGCCATTTCTTTGGAAGTGTCTCACTCCATCTGGTCGGTCCTCCTGCGTTAGCTTCCTGCCACCAGGTCTTCCGTTTCACAAGCAGGTGACTCCATGAAGAGTCTATGAGAGAGAGTTTACTTTTAGGTCAGTTGCTTGTTTTGAGCTTTGATTCCCTAGTGACAACTCCATAGAGCTTCTCTGGAGCTGGAGGCCACATCCTGGGCCTGCGGGGTTTGGGAGCTGCCTGTGCCCCCTGCTCATGGTCTTATCCTCCTCTCGTCACAGGGAAGAGGGTCAGCAAGTCACGATCTTGGCTGCTAGTACCTTTTTTTTCAGTGCAGTTTTTTTTTAAAGGATCCAGCGTTGTGTTTTGCTTTGACTACAGCAGGTCCCGTGTGACCAAACTGTGGACTTTGACGTGCCTTCCTGGTCATGATGTCAGAGCCTTCAGTACATCTTCACAGATGTTTTCACACAAGTAATTTGGATCAAGTTTTAATAGTTTCTCAACTTGTGAGGAGCAAAGTTGTTATATTTTTATGTCAACAGAATGTGTTATTTGATGTATATTTTCTATATTTGTTACAGGTACTTTCAAGCTTTGGTCAGTAATATGTCTTTTGTAAAATATAAAGAGGTGTATGCAGCAGCCGCAGAAGTCCTAGGACTTACGCTTCAATATGTTACCAAGAGAGAAAAGGTAAGTGTGTGAATGCAATTTTAAATAAATAGTGCTTTTTCAGTTTTGATGTACTCTGATACTTGTTACCTATATCCTCTATACTGTAATAAATCAGAGTGGACATTCTGCCTTTACTACTATTTTACTTTTTCCTAGTATATATAATGCTCAATTTTTTTAAAAGAGGACATGGGATTTTTTAAAACACTTGAAAACTTGGTAAACCTTAAAGATTGGTAACTAACTTTTCATTGTTAAAGCCAGGACAGGAGTGTTTAAGCAGCTTTCATTCCTTAGAAAGTAGTGTCAGGGTTTGTTTTGGAGAAAATTATTCTGGTAGATACTTGCTATAGTTAGGGGTAAGTAAACTAGTAAAATCCTTCACTTCCAACCTGGGACATAATATAGTTATCAGACAGGACAGGGCACTTTAGGGAGTCTTTCTCAGTCTTCGGAGCTCTGTCGACTTTCCAGGATTGTTAGAAGAACCTAATGAATCTTTGACTGCAGGATATATTCAGAGTACTACAGTTCTCCATAAAGTATATTATTGAAGGTGTATGTAAGTTATATGTTCTAACCTACTTGAAAGTAGGGTAGTGGGATGATGCTTACTGCTATACCGCTGTCCCCCTGTGCTTGACAAGTGAGGGGCTGTGTGCTTTGGAGCCTCCTAAACTGTTGTCACTCATTGTGATAAGCCGTTCTTGTCAGGTCTCACTGCACTATGTCCAGGATGACACAGTTGATCATTCCTCCTGATTCCCTTCATTACTGCTTCAGGATCCTCTCTGGGCTCTCTTCCTACCGCCTGGCAGTTTCCTCTCCCTTCCTTGGCTCCATGTTTCCTGGCTACCTCTCCAGCTCTGATGTTGGTCCTCTTCCTCCTTACTCCCCTGCCCACCATCCAGCCTCCTGGGTTGTTTGTTTTTCGGGTGTGGAGTTTGGTGAGTTCCTTATAGATTTTGGATATTAACCCTTTATCTGATATGTCATTTGCAACTATCTTTTCCCATTCCGTCGGTTGCCTATTAGTTTTGTGGGTTGTTTCCTTTGCTGTGCAGAAGCTTTTAATCTTGATGAGGTCCCAACTGTTTATTTTTGCTCTTGATTCCCTTGCTTTTGGGGATGTGTCAAGTAAGAAGTTGTTGCAGTGGAGGTCAAGGAGGTTGTTTCCTGCTTTCTCCTCCAGGGTGTTGATAGTTTCCTGTCTCACGTTGAGGTCCTTTATCCATTTTGAGTTTATTTTTGTGTATGGTGTGAGAAAATGATCTAGTTTCATTCTTCTGCATGTTGCTGTCCAGTTCTCCCAACACCATCTGTTAAAAAGCCAGCCTCCTGGCTTTGAATACTGCCTATGTGTTCATGATTCCCTACTCTCTGGATCTCTAGTCCACATCCCCTCCTGAAAGAAAAGGTGGAGAGTGGAGAGTGGGCTACTTTAACTGTCTGGCTGGATGAGGAGTAAAGAGGGAGATTGGGAGGTCGTGAGGGCCCCCAGAGTACCCCAACACTGTGTATTGGGCCCCTGTCCATTTTGACAATTAGGTGTCTATTTGGGTTTAAAAGAAAATTAAGTGAAGGGAAATAGACCCACTTGGGGAAGTCAGCCTCCACTTATAATTTGTTTTAGGGATTACCAGCTATTTTTGTAAAATATTTTTTTTTGAGAGTGTGCACATGAGTGTGCAAATGGGGAGGGACAGAGAGAGAGTATCTTAAGCAGGCCCCACACTGTCAGCGCAGAGCCCAATGTGCAGGGTTCGATCTCAATGATCCTAGAATCATGACCAGAGCCAAAATCAAGAGTCAGACTCTTAACTGACTAAGCTACCCAGGTGTGCTTTATAATTTTAAATTCAGAGGGTCTCCTGAGTGACTCATTTGGTTGAGTGTCTGACTTCAGCTCAGGTCATGATCTCATGGTTTAGTTCCTGAGTTCAAGCCCTGCGTTAGGCTCTGTGCTGACAGCCCAGAGCCTGGAGCTGCTTTGGATTCTGTGTCTCCCTCTCTCTCTGCCCATCCCCCACACATGCTCTGTCTCTCAAAAATAAGTAAATGGTAAAAAAAAAATGTTTAATTTTAAATTCAGAATAGCCTTATTTTTACATGATTCTAATATCCCTAGATGTTGGATTTCAATTTACATAATATGCTAACTATTCAGCACAGATGGAGCAAATTACAGTAGATCCCAAGTTTAATCTCTCTTCACTTCAATTTCAAGTTAGTAGTGATGATAAACACTTTTGTTTTACATAGTTCTTTTCTGAATATAAAATGGTATTGATTAAGTGTAGAAATTAGAGGAACAGAGAGAAATATAAAGAAGTTGGTGAGAGTCACTCATACTCCAACCGCTGAATTGCTCTTGGCACCTTGAGACATAGTCTCCAGTCGTTGGTGGTATATATGTGCATGTAGTTGTCTTCTGCTGGTTACCCATAGTATAATTTGGATTATGTATGTTGTTCGGTTATATGTGTTGGGTACCTATTGGCTGGCTCTGGGCTCTGGAGGTGCAGCCAGGAACAGGCCAGGCCAAGACCCGTTCTCAGGAAGCTAGCATTTGATGAGGAGGGGCAGACAACACCCCATCAAATCTCTCGTTATAGATGGTAGTATGTGATGAATACAAAACAGGCTATAGGGAGATAGACAGTGGCGGAAGTGGCTTCTTAGATAAAGTTGTTGCCTGAAAATTTTGGTTTGTGTAAATATTTAACCAGGGATGTGAACACTGGCATCCTAAAATGTATTTACACAGTGTTCAGTCACTGATTTTAGTTCAGCTTCTCAAATGACTTGTTAGCATATTTTGGGTGTGAAAAGGAAGTGCCAGTCTTTATCAGCCTGCTATGTGATGAGAGCTGGACACCATCAGTGGTAGCAACAAGAGCCATTGTGGCTGTGGTCTGGACTTCCTGAGCTCACAGTCCAGAGCCTGTGTCCAGTAGTTAGTGTACACCCTCCTGGCACTGTACCTGGTGAGCACCTGTACCTTGTAGGTGATAGCACTGAATGCCTTCTGTGGGTTCAATTAACTAAGACAAGCCTGTTTTCAGTAACTAAGTTTCCACATTTGTGTATTTGAAAAGAAACTTAATTTTTCAGATACTGGAAGATTTGGTTTATGAACTCATTGTAAACCAGTTGAAGCAGCATCAGAATACGATGGAGGACAAATTTATCGTGTGCTTGAACAAAGCTGTGAAGAACTTCCCTCCGCTTGCCGATAGGTAGGATATTAGTCCTGGTAGATGTCCTGTTGTAGGGGAGGATCCAGGACTGCCCCTCACTCATTGGCCGTGTCCACTGGTTAGGTTCATGAACACTATATTCTTTCTGCTGCCGAAATTTCATGGGGTGATGAAGACCCTGTGTCTGGAGGTGGTGCTGTGTTGTGCGGAGGAAATAACAGATCTCTACTTACAGTTAAAGAGCAAGGATTTCATTCAACTCATGAGACATAGGTGAGTGTAAAGCCAGCCTTGTGTTCTCAGATGCAGCTGGCTTATAAAATTTTGGTTTATTCAGCTGTCTTCTTCAACTCAGAAAGAACTTGTAGGTTTTCATAAAATATGTATTAGTTACATACACGACTGTGTATGTGTGTACATCTCAAGATAGATAAAATAAACTTAAAATATGCTATTTGTTCCATTTTAATCAGAATTAAAAGTGATGGGGCCTGACCCTCCTGCCTTCTCTAACCTGGCACCTTGGGGAAGCCACGTCTCAAGTGTTAACTAAGGCTCTTTTCAAATTTAAAATGCATGGTTTTGAGTGTACCATTTTTTTTCCAGCTAGGAGGCTTCCATTATTGGTTAAAATTGTTTATTTTCAAAATCACATTATACTATTAATTTTTTTAAAGCTTATTCATCCATTTTGAGAGAATAAGGGAAAGGTAGAGAGGGAGAGAGAGAATCCCAGGCAAGTTCTGGACTGTCAGCGCAGAGCCTGATGTGGGGCTCTGTGGGGCTTGAACCCACGAACTTGAGATCAGGACCTGAGCCAAAATCAAGAGTTGGACGCTCAACCGACTGAGCCACACAGGCACCCCCACATTATACTATTAAAATAAGTACTAAAAGAGATGCTGTTACTGACTTACAATATTTTGATTTCTCTGCACTGTTTTCCAGTCTTGCCTGTGTACGTATTTTTTTACATAGGAATAAATTATTGATAAATGTATCATGTGCCAGTAACAATATATGTTATGGCATTATTGTATCCTTCCTTAGACATTTACTGATTTTCGACTGCATGGAAAGCATTAAGCTGGGTGCTATAAGGAGGAAAAGATACATAAAATTAGGAAATAGACGTGCATCTTACTAGGAGCTTAGACTACCCTTAACTCGTTGTATGACCTGCCAGGTGGCCTGACTAGAACTTGAAATCACTGTTTTAAAATCATGAAATCCTTTAGATCTAGTTTATTTTGTTTGACATTTCCGGGTTTTTAAAAAATGAACTTTTATTTTGGAATGACTTAATATTTACAGAAAAGTTAAAGACAACACAGAAGATTCCCACATACCCTTAACACACTTTTTCCATGTCACATAATTGATATATTTGTCAAAACTAAGAAATTAACATTAGTACATTACAGTTTACTAAACCAGACTTTATTTGGATTTTATCAATTTTCCCACTAATGTCCTTTTTCTATTCTAGAATCCATTCCAAGACACCGCATTGAAGTAATCTGTTTATTTTTAATACTCTAGCTCATGATAAGTTTTTAGGATGTAATTTATTTTTTTTGTAACAAATGTTGAAAAACAGAACAGCACAAAATAGGAAAAGTTACCTGTCATTTCTGAAAGTATAATAAAAATTGTTAAATTTGTGTGTTTTTAAAACCCTCTCTTACTGTAGAGATGATGAAAGACAGAAAGTGTGTTTGGACATAATTTATAAGATGATGGCAAAATTGAAACCAGTAGAACTCCGAGAACTTCTGGATCCTGTGGTAGAATTCATTTCTCATCCTTCTCCAGTGTGTAGGGAACAGATGTATAATATTCTTATGTGGGTTCATGACAATTACCGGTAAGCTCTACATTAACATTTTATGTTATTTTTTCTAGGGAGCATTTGGGTGCCTGTAGCAATCTGGAGAAGATGATAATAAATAACAAAACATTCAAACATTTTGAAACATGATTACTAATTAAGACAAGTTTATCTTAGTATATGGACATGTATCCTTATTTTAATTCATTTCGTGTATTTGTGGGAAATATTCAGAGTGTGCAGTTGTTGGTTGAGTTCATAGTGTAATTTGTTTTTATAGTTTTCCCTTTAAGACCTGAGAAAATTAAGGAAATGAACTCTGTGAGATGTCTTCATCCCACGGACTGCCACCACACCACTTCCTGTGGGGTTCGGGCCCATCCTGGGACCTCTCAGCATTCCTAGGGAAACTCTGCAGCCCCCCCTCCCTTGGCCCACCCACTCTGCCCATGCATGTGAGCCCTGTCACACTGCACGGGGGGTGATGACAGTCAGTTGAATGGGCCTTCAGAAGCACCAGAGGAAGGTTCAGGGTACGTCTGTATTAGGGTGGGTTCTGCTGTGACTTGGGAAGTTAAAGTTCCATGGGAAAAGTCACATCCTTTTACTTTAATCTGGATGGGGTTGAACAAAAGTGATAGAAGACAATATCAGTGTTTTGTCATTTTGTTATTTTTCTCAGAGATGCAGAAAGTCAAGCTGATGAGGACTCCCAGGAAATATTTAAGTTGGCAAAAGATGTGTTGATTCAAGGATTGATCGATGAGAACGTTGGGCTTCAGTATGTACTCCTTGAATAATAAGGCCAAGACAAATAAATTTAGGGATATTTCTTCCTAGACTAGCATTGAGTATTTGTCAGCGGTTTTAGAATTATATTTATAGTATTAGCATTTTCTCTGCTTTCTGCATTCATAATGTTTCATGAAAATGTATTAATGTTCTAATCACATTAAGACTTAAAAATTCTGACAAGTGATTTTGATAAAAAAATCCTTGAGAAAGTGTGGATAAAGCTCTCTGCTCATGCAGTGAATTAAAGTGCTTCAAAATAAAAAAATCTGTAATGACGATTTTTATGTTTCTCATTTAACTCAAATAGTTGAGATCACACTATGCATATTAATATTGAAAGAAATGTTTGAAACTCTAGAAGTAGGAGGAAACTATAATCATTGTATAGAGAAATATAAGTGATGATTGTTTTCCTCTAAAATGTCTACTTTAAGTTTTATCAATGTTTTATCAAGTACTGGTTATAAAAGAAGGGGCATAAACTTTTTTTTTTTTCTAGGAGAAAGAGAGAGAGAGACAGCGTGAGCAGGGGAGGGTCAGAGAGAGAGGGAGTCACAGACTGAAACAGGCTCCAGGCTCTGAGCTGGCAGTCAGCACAGAGCTTGACGTGGGGCTCGAACCCACGAACCGCGAGATCATGACCTAAGCGAAAGTCGGACGCTTAACCGACTAAGCCACCCAGGCGCCCCGGGGCATAAACTTTTTGTATGATTCTATA